>OU696597.1:548870-553870 GCA_916048095.2 Sacculina carcini | reverse complement strand
TATACCAAGTCAGTTTCAATATCATCTGTGTGTTTGTTATAGAAGCGAGGTCACCATGACAACGCTGATACATCCGAACACGTGCCTCATGTGGGGCTATTACCCCCGCCCTTCCCCCTGCCTGCTGGTCGAGCGTTCACGTGGCACGTGCCTGCCGCCACGTTCACCGACCTGCATGATGGAGACGCTCGTGATCTGCAAGTATCAGTGTTGCAGCATAATGGAGATCCGCTATCCCGCGATCACTGGCTACAATTCAACTCTAGCAGCCAAACTGTCTACGCACTGTCAGTGAATCTGTCTATCTATCTGTCTCTTCCTTATTATCTCTTTCTGTCTATCTATCTATCTAAGTATCTATCTGTCTATCTATCTCTTCCTTATTATCTCTTTCTCTCTATCTATCTATCTATCTATATATCTGTCTTTCTATCTCTTCCTTATTATCTCTTTCTGTCTATCTATCTATCTCTTCCTCGTTATCTCTCTCTGTCTATCTATCTCTTCCTTATTATCTCTTTCTGTCTATCTATCTATCTATCTATCTGTCTTTCTATCTCTTCCTTATTATCTCTTTCTGTCTATCTATCTATCTCTTCCTCGTTATCTCTCTCTGTCTATCTATCTCTTCCTTATTATCTCTATCTATCCATCTATCTATCTCCTCCTCATTATCTCTCTCTGTCTCTCTATCTCTTCCTTATTATCTCTTTCTGTCTATCTATCTGTCTATCTATCTATCTGTCTATCTATCGATCTGTCTATCTATCTATCTATCTATCTATCTCTTCCTTATTATCTCTTTCTATCTATCTATCTATCTGTCTATCTATTTGTATATCTATCTATCTATCTATATAGCGATCTATCTATCTGTCTATCTATCTATTTATCTATCTGTCTATCTATCTATCTATCTATCTATCTATATAGCTATCTATCTATCTCTTCTTTATTATCTATCTCTTCTCTTTCTTTTTCTGTCATATTTTTCTCTTGCTATTTTTCCATTTTCGCTGTCTTCTTTTCTCCTCCATCCCTTCCTATATATATGTATATGTATATGTGCCTGTGTATGTATGTGTATATGTGCCTGTGTATGTATGTGTACTTGTGTGTGTGTGTGTGTGTGTGTGTGTGTGTGTGTGTGTGTATTTGCGTGTCTATGTATGTATGTTTGTATCTGTTTATATGTATGTGTATATGTTCTTGTGTACTTGTGTGTGTGTATATATGTGCTTGTGTGTGTGTGTATATGTGCTTGTGTGTGTGTGTGTGTGTGTGTGTGTATTCGTATATGTGATTGTGTGTGTATGTGCTTGTGTATGTATGTGTTTGTGTTTGTGCCTGTTTGTCAGTCCACTGGAGCGAGACGAGGGAAGACATGAGTACATGTTACGAGCTGTTAACTCAGTAGCAGCCAGAGTCAGTGTGCCGCTCATTATCACCGTTCTATCATCGAGCAGCAGTGATGATCCGGGATCTCACCAACTATCTCTCACATTCACCACTGACCCACTGCAATCCCTGCCCTCAACCTCCTCCAGTATTATCCAACCTCCACATGTGAGACACACATAACATACATAAATATACACAATCACACACATAATACACACATAATACACACACAGACACTCACTCACATTGACATACACTGACATACACATAATACACACACACAAAATACACACATACACATAATACACACACACAAAATACACACATACACATAATACACACACAAACACACTCACACACATATTGCACTCACAAACATATAACCATACTGTGTGTGTGTATGTGTATTTGTGTGTTATGTGCGTGTCTGTGTATATTTGTGTATATTATGTGAGTGTGTGTGTCTGTGTATATTTTTTTATGTGTATTTATCTCTGTGCGTGTGTGTATTATGTGTATGTCAGTGTATGTCAATGTGGGTGAGTGTTTGTGTGTGTGTGTATTTGTGGCTGTCCTGTGTGTGTATATATATGTGTGTCGTGTGTGTGTATTATGTCAGGTAAGCTGGCAGATGAGTGTGTTGCGGCGTTTATCCACGCTAGTTTCCCGAGTATCGCTGGGCGGAGCTACTGTAGTACGAGCCGTTGTGTCACAACATCACCGACATCGAGTCACTGTTTCGTTCAGCTCACTGGACGATACGCGACAGTGCGACACTGATAAACTGTCTCAACTGCGCCAGGTTCGTATGTGTGCCAGTGTGTGTGTGTGTGTTAGTGTGTGTGTGTGTGTTTGTGTTAGTGTATGTATGCGTGTGTATATGTATGTGTGTGTCAGTGTTTGTATGTGTATATGTATGTGTGTGGCAGTGTGTTTTTATGTGTGAGTGTCAGAGTGTGTGTATGTGTATATATATATGTGTGTGTATTTTTTGCTGTGTGTCTCATTTGTACTTGTTTTTGTGTTAGTCTGTTGATGTTTGTGTTTATGACGTTGACAAAAAAGCAATTCAAGAGCCGAGCTGTCAAAAATTACAACAAATACCTGAGTAACTTTTAACTTTTTATGTTTTATTTTTAACTTTAACTAGACATAGACTTTATATTTTCATGAATCATATGTGTTTATGTGTAATCACTTTGAATTTATCAGTGTTTTGTGTGAATTCCTTGGAAATTTGTTGATAAAAACCATGAGTGGACAACAAATAAACATTGATTGATTGATTGATTGTTTATGTTTATGTTTATGTTTGTGTGTTTGTCAGTTGTTATTCACGGTGGATGGAAACATGTCGTCCACGTTGATCGATTCATTCAGCGTTCAGGACAGTGTTGCCGCTGCTCGTCTTATTTCTGCTCACTTGCAATTGACCGGGGTTTGTCAACAAGTTGAGCTGCCTCTTCTGCCTCATCTTGCACCCCCACTGCCCCCGTCACCATCCCCATACACGTCCCCACAGATGAGGGGTGCTACAGACATCTCTTCACCGTCCGCTGACGTCAGTGATAAATCTTCTGTAAGCAACAATGCTCCGTGGAGAATCAGCGCCAATGTGGGTCGACTTATCGATATTAAGGTGGGCGCGAGTGGTCTGCTATACTCTGCACGTGAATGCTCAGCTTATTGTCAAATAAATCCACTTATAACAGTCAAGAATTGAGCATCACATTCATCTTGCTATCGCCCGTCGACTTGTATCTCTTGAACGAACACAGTAAACTACTTAGTCATGAATATTATATGCACTAAAATACAGATATATAATAAAATACAGTCATAAAGAATAAAAATAAGGCATATACGAGGTAAGGTATAGAGAGTAATACTACATAAACGTGAATAATGAACAATATTACTTCAATACATCATGTGTGTGTGTGTGTTTGTTTGTGTTTGTGTTAGGTTGATAAAAACTTGTTCGTCAACGACAAAAACGCTGATTCATGCAACATTGCATCTATCATGTTGCTCAATGATCAAGATGCGCCAGTTTCGCCTCATGTGTGGTTGCAATTAGATGCGGATCATCACACACTAACTGGCCTGCCTTCCCTACAACAATTGGGCTCGCATAATTTCTCACTGGTCAGTTATTGTTGTTCTCTCGCTCTATTTTGCTTCGTAAATTTCACTCGTGTATTTGTGCATATTTGTGTTTTATAAGTGTTTGTTTGTGTGTGTGTGTGTGTGTCTTTATTTGTGTACATGAGTGTATATATGTGTGTGTGAGCTGTAAGAGAAGAGAAAGACAAATGATGGCTTCGATATTTCAATATTATACTACACACATATGACAAAATCTCGTGACTATTGCATTGTAACACCCGCTGAAATATGTGTGTATTATTTGTGTCTGTGTGTGTATGATTGTGAATGTGTATGTCCTTTGCTTGAGTGTGTGCGTATGTGTGCAGCGCCTTAGAGACCCTCTAGGTGTAGGACGCCATATACATATCTTAATGTAATGTGTGTGTGTGTGTGTGTGTGTGTGTGTAATAGGAGTGTAAGAGAGAGAGTGGGGATGAGCGGTTGCTGGTGCCAATTATTGTGCATGTTTCCACCGGCACTGTTTCTGCTATCAAGCCAGTGTTGTCGTACGAGGCGGTGTTGTCTGAGTCGTCGGCACAGGTGCATCTTGCAGGAGCATTGCAGCACGCGCGACTGGCACGATTACTGGCCTCTGTCACCGACGCGCCGGCGGATCAGCTTTTGTTCAACATAACCACCAGTCACCAGTCTGCCAGCGTGACAGTACGCTGGTACAATACATCTCTTACGGCGACTGATGTGACGCATTGTCCAGTAGCCGCTGTCCTCCAGCAGCGACAACTCAACAGTGAGGCGGCAGTACGTCAAAAACTGGCGCCGCATTTTGACGTACGTCAAGTCAACAGCCAACTGCGCGGCGTGTGCTCAACAATACCTTCCATCAACAAGACTGATGATGATAATGATAATGATGATGAGAGAGGAGCGGCCGAGGCAGCGGCGTCTCGTTCTGCTGCGTTGCACGTGCTCTTGTACGTGGTGCCGAGTGTGGCAGTTGTGATATTGTTGCTGGCATCAGCTGTGATCGTCTGGCGTCTGACACGCCGCCGACGACGCTCCAGGAAAATGACTGTGGTGCGTCCGTCGATCGGTTCGCCGGCTGGTGATAATAATTCGGCAACAGTTGTGGCGTCGGTGAGTGCCGAGGAGATGATGGAGTTGGCGCCCGCCTTGTCCTCCCCCTGCTCGCCGCCAGCCAGTAATAACAATTACAACAACGACAACGGCACAGCCACAGCAGAAACTCCAATGTTGGCAGACAATGGGCTGTCATCCACCCCTCCCGTATAACACCTGTCTGTCTGTCTGTCTGTCTGTCTGTGTTTTTATATGTATGTGTGTGTGTGTTTGTATGTATGATTGTATGATGTGTGTTTGGTGTTTGTTTGGACGTTTTTGGCTGTGTGTGTGTGTGCTTTGTAGTAGCTGGCATTATGACAGGGCTGGTAACTCTTGAAGACTCGTGTGTGTGTGTGTGTGTTTGTGTG
>OU696597.1:511370-543870 GCA_916048095.2 Sacculina carcini | reverse complement strand
CACCTATTCAATTGTGTTGTGACGTGTATAGTACGATTGTGAAATTGACCAATCAGAGGAAGGCACGTATGACAGCAAGGTACAATCGTGGTCAGGCTACAGAGTCAAATCAGTCTAGGTGTAGGTCTCGTTCAGTTAACTTGTCAGTACACACACGTACACAAATACACACACGCACACAAATACCAACACACACACACACACACAAGCATCTTTGTGGTGTTACATTTCATTATTTTGTGTTTCAATGTGGCAGTTGACCTATTGGGTCGGCGACCTTGAAGTGTGGAATACTTGGTGTGCGTGTGTGTGTGTGTGTCAGTTAGCTTGTGCGTGCGTGTGTGTCAGTGTGTGTTCTAGTGGAGTGTTGTGAAGGTTGAGCTGTCTACAGTGTTTGCGTTTGTAACCAGTGTGTGTTCACAGTATAATAAAGCCAACGTTCGTCGATTCGAGTGTATTGGTCACTTCAATCTTAATTCAATAAACTGAATTATTAAGTGGAAAGAACAAAAATACAAACTTACCAGCTCCTATATCTTCTCGTACATACAAACATGTGATAGCACAATGGGCTATATCAAAGTAAGGGAACGGTTTAAATTTTGTCACTTGATTGGCTATTTCCAAAAATAATTCTGCATCCATTGCGAAAAAAGTAGAAAAGCCGATATCAGTAGAAGAAAGCAAAAATAGGAAATCAACGTCAGAATCGGTCAATATGCGTTATGTTCGAAAATAATTGTGTTTTGTCGAAAAGTTGTTTCTGTTACTAATTCAACATCTCTGACAGTTTGAAGTTACAAAAAAAGCATAGATTAATGTCTATGAGCGTATTTGTATTCTTATATAATATATTTTCTACTTGATGAACACGAAATCGAAATACAATTTCCGTATATGAAGTTTTGTTATTGTGTTGGCTGCTGGCTGTCGGGCGTTGTATTGTTTGCTGTATGAGTTACTCGGAGCATTATAATGGGCAACAGTTCGAGTCAATGCGAGGATGTGGTGGAGCGATCTTTGAATGACGGTCGGGAACTGGATATCAGCAGTCGTCTAACTAGATCGCAGTTCTATGAGGTAATGAGGTTCTATGAGGAGTCATATTTAGGGGCGTAGATTTGCGTGAAGGATGCTCGGGGGATGACAACCATCATGCATTAGTGTTCAAAGTTGACTTGTGGTGAACGGTTCACATACATAAATCAACTGGTCTTTATATTTTCTGTTGACAACGCTTTAGCTCTCGGTAGAATCAGCCTCAAACGATAGGATAACACGAACTTATATACCGATACACACAAACACACATACTCATTCAGATATACACCGTCAACACACACTCGACAACCTGAGGCGCACACACACACGCACACACACACACACAGAAACTGGCATATATATACAGACACGAACATGACATACTGAACCATTGCGACACACTCATTCACACACAGTTCACACATACACACTCTAGCAAGTTACACACACACACACACATACAAACATACGACTACCATTGTGTTCTACAGAACTACCACAGATTAGATTATTATAGATTAGATTAGACTAGATTAGGCAGCATCACATTCCTCATCTAACAGTCTGTTGCCTTCGACCAGCAGCAGGGACAGGACACTATTTTACCATTATTACCATTATTTATTTTACCATTATTTTACCATATATTTTACCATTATTCTTAAAGATACTTCTACAGCATAAGAGCCCCAGTATTCCTATAAATAAGTATTCCATTCATTAGATAACATCATTTTACAATATAATTATTTTTCTACTATTTCAACTAGAATATGATAGAAGATGTGTGATTTTAATTTTAATCACACTCTAGCAAGTTACACACATACACACACAGACATACAAACATACGGCTCCCATTGTGTTGAGTCAGACTCAGTTGGTTTATTGTGCGGAACGCTTAACTATTTTCGGTTGATCATTCTTCACATATTATTTATATAATTGTATAAATTGTTCATGTATTGTTATGTTTGCTATTCTGATTTTCATGATAATATGCCCAATGGGCTGAACATAGTAGAATTCTCGGGGTATAATTGCATTTTCATACCTCCCAGCTAATTTGTCGGGGTATATATACCCCCATACTCCCAGGATCCACTCCTTTGGTCATCTTACTAACACTTGCTCAATATTCAACTTGTTCTTCTAGTCCTTTCTGTGAGTTTTACTTCGCGTAATTTTTTCATTTCACCTTTAATAATTTGTAAGAATATTAATAGACACTTTTAGCAGCTTAAATTCGATTACACGGTAATAATATTGTATTAATGTTATTAATTCTGCTTGTTTGTATGTTTCGCCAGCATTTAGAGGGCGATTTTATTGAAGATTGTTTGTCAGAACTTCCAGCAAGTGTTACCAGCGATGTGTCATTCTACGAGAAATTAAACGCTTCTTTCAATGCAATCGCCTGCATTCCTCCCGATCTTCCGCTGCACACGCCGCACTTGCGCCACCTAAACCTCAGTCATAATTGCATTCAGCATATTCCCGAGAGTGTTGCGTTGCTGTTTCATCTGGAGGAGTTTTATATTTCGCACAATCTGCTCACGGAACTGCCGCGCAATTTCGTGAAAATGCGCAATTTGTCCGTTCTCGACGTGTCCTACAACAGTTTCTCTAGTCTACCGCCCGATCTTGGCTCAATTTCCACTCTGACCAAATTGAATGTCAGTTGCAATCTCTTATCGGTCCTTCCTGCTTCACTGGGCCTGTGTCCTCTCCTGTCCCTGCTGCTGGTCGAAGGCAACAGACTGCTAGATGAGGAATGTGATGCTGAGTCTGACGTTGTTCTCCAACATCTCCGTGCAGCCTCCACGTGTCAGCGATCTTGCGTTCTGGGCTCGAACACCAGTGAGTCTGATGAGCCGATATTCGTGCGTCACAACACCCGAGCTCGTGATTATCTCGCGCAGTTGCAGGCGCAGACAGTGGCTACTGGAGAGGTGACTCGCACTCCTCTTCTTCCACCGGCCGGCAGCTCGCTGCTTGATGCCGAGGCGTTACGACACGCGCTATCAGGTCTGCTAGTGGGTGCCGTGCTGGGAGATGCACTGGGAATGGCCACTGAGTCAATGAGTGCCGATCAAGCCCGCTTCTACTACGACCGTCACTACCGTCTGACCGATACTACGCTTGAACAACAGTGCGCAATCGGCCGCTCTATTGGCGAATGGACTGTTAATTCAGATCTCGTGGTCAGTGGACACAGGCACCTCCCGCTTTCTAGCAATATCTGGAAGTATTGCTGATGTCACCAATTTATTATTTAGCTCAATTATTGTTGATTTATTAGTTATTGTTGATATATTGTTGAGTTATTAGATTTATTAGTTAGATTTATAAGATTTGTTAGATTTATTTATTTACTTATTCTGCATGTTTTTGCGTTATTCTGCTTTCTGTCCACTAATCACTGACACTGTTAATTCAATACTAACCAATAATTTTTTACCAACGTTTTATCTTACAGAAGCTGTACACAAAACACACAAGTAACGTGCGAAAATATCTCCAATTTTGCACTGTGTCCATGTATTTCTATATACATTTATCTATATAGAGTCTACCTCGTATATGAGAGATCAGGATATAAGAGAACCTCGGTTATAAGAGAACCTCGGTTATAAGAGAACCTCGGTTATAAGAGAACCCCGGTTATAAGAGAACCTCGGTTATAAGAGAACCTCGGTTATAAGAGAACCCCGGTTATAAGAGAACCTCGGTTATAAGAGAACCTCGGTTATAAGAGAACCTCGGTTATAAGAGAACCTCGGTTATAAGAGAACCTCGGTTATAAGAGAACCTCGGTTATAAGAGAACCTCGGTTATAAGAGAACCTCGGTTATAAGAGAACCCCGGTTATATGAGAACCTTGGTTATAAGAGAACCTCGGTTATAAGAGAACCTCGATTATAAGAGAACCTCGGTTATAAGAGAACCTCGGTTATAAGAGAACCTCGGTCATAAGAGAACCTCGGTTATAATAGAACCTCGGTTATAAGAGAACCTTGGTTATAATAGAACCTCGGTTATAAGAGAACCTCGGTTATAATAGAACCTCGGTTATAAGAGAACCTTGGTTATAATAGAACCTCGGTTATAAGAGAACCTCGGTTATAATAGAACCTCGGTTATAAGAGAACCCCGGTTATAAGAGAACCTCGGTTATAAGATAACCTCGGTTATAAGATAACCTCGGTTATAAGAGAACCTCGGTTATATGAGAACCCCGGTTATAAGAGAACCTCGGTTATAAGAGAAACTCGGTTATATGAGAACCCCGGTTATAATAGAACCTCGGTTATAAGAGAACCCCGGTTATAATAGAACCCCGGTTATAATAGAACCTCGGTTATAAGAGAACCTCGGTTATAAGAGAACCCCGGTTATAAGAGAACCCCGGTTATAAGAGAACCCCGGTTATAATGGAACCTCGGTTTTAATAGAACCTCGGTTATAAGAGAACCCCGGTTATAAGAGAACCCCGGTTATAATAGAACCTCGGTTATAAGAGAACCCCGGTTATAAGATAATCTCGGTTATAAGAGAGTATTTCTTCAGGCCCGTCTTCTATATAATTTACCTGTAATTTTCACCTGGGATATAGGAGAGATTTTTCTCCTCTCCCGACACAACTCTTTCTTATATCCGGGCTACGCTGGATATTTCTAATGTTTTTCTATGTACATTCGGCCATCCAAATAGAGGACCGATAAACAATTTGCTATTTTGAAGTTTCCACTATTCTGAGGCTCAAATTCCGCTATTTGGAGGTGAAAGGAACATTTATCTAATATCTAAGGTCTAATAGGTTATCTAATGTCTATGTATTTATACCTAGATTCTAATATATATGTATAATAGGTTCTAATGTCTATGTATATATACATAGGTTCTAATATATATATATATAATAGGTTCTAATAATTATGTATATATACCTAGGTTGTAATATATATGTATATATACCTAGGTTCTAATATATATCTATGTATAAATTTTCATGTATCTAATAGGTTTATATGTCTATTTTTCATGTATTTCTCGTATTACACATTTGTGTTTTGTGATGATGGTGGTGGTGGTTGGTTATCAGATGCTCGTGCTTGATTCAGTGGTGCAGTGGGCCGGGGTTATCGACGAGCTAGACCTGGCCCAGCGACTCACTGTGTGGAATCAAGCTGGCCAGCTGACAAACCACACTGGGGACGAGCCGGCTCTGCAACAAGCTGGGGACGAGCACAGTGCTGATAGTCCGCTATTAACTCGAGTGGTGCGGGCCGAGGGATTCACAGAACGACCTCATCTAACAGCACGAGCTGTGGCAGAGAAGATTCGTGATGAGATGGGCAGTGATCAGTGTGTTGACTGGGACTCATGTCTTCCAGCAGCACTAGTCTGTGGTGAGTTATTGTGGACTGCGTGGTGTAGTGGTAGAACATCCGCCTCACAATCGAGAGGTCCTTGGTTCGAAACCCGGCGGAGGAGAATTTCATTGGGCGAATTCTATAATCCAACAGTCCCTGTCCACCCAGCAGTAAATGATGATACCAGATATCAGTCATGTGTTGTGTCATGCATTCTGGGGAGGTGGACATCTCTAATACGTCTTCCGTTCTTGTGGCGTCATAGCGTGGAGAGGGTCGGTTCTGCGGTGACAGCGAGCTGCACGGGGCACACCTGTGTGTTTATAGCTTCGGTTATAGCTTGTGTTTATAGTTTATAGCTTGTACGCTTCGGCTTCTTCCCGTGTAGCAGCTGCCACTTAGGCATTTAACCTTTTTTAACCGAGTTGTGTTTGTTGTGTTGTGTTGTCATTATGTTTCAGTCGTCTTGTCTTGTCCGTCATGTCCGTCTGTTTTGCCCATATTTTGTCTCTATATTCATTGTCTTTTATTGCATATTTTAGTTTCCTTCTTTTGCATCTGGCCTGTTAGTTGTATTCTTTGTTACGAATTCTCTTTATAATCGTTTCGCACCAGAGCCCTTCGGTGCGCTATAACAAATACATGTTGTTGTTGTTGTTGTTGTTGTTGTTGTTGTTCCTGACAGGGGTGCCCCGGTTTCACGACGTCGGGGAGGTGTGTGCCAACGCACAGCGCGTGTGTCTCACATGTCACTCGGACGCCGTGTGTGTCGCAGGCTGCGTCACTCTGGCGTCAATTGTGGCGCAGCTGCTGCAAGGCGGCGAATATGACGCAGCGCACGTTCAGCACCTGTTGCGGACAGCTGTGCGACACGCCAGCACTTATCTCAGTGATGCCAGTGAACTGGCAGCTCTACAAGCTAGCATTCAGCCTCTAGACGAACAAGACAGGTAATTTTGAAATTTCACAAATTTTCACTGTTCATTTAGCACGTGAATTTGCACCAGAGGAACTTTCACTTATAGTTTATGATTTCTAGAATGCCAAGCATTGTAATTATGTAATTATTACTTAATTTAAATATTTATTAATTCTGTACTCATATTATGTAATCATTGATTAGGCTGTAGTTGTGTTTGAAATAAGTATATCTTGAAACAAATCATTATTTTTTCTGTTAATATATTTTAAACTTAATTGAAATAAGATTTGGTCATTTTCAACTGATTGGTAGATGTATATTTAGATATATAGATAGACACACAGACAGATAGATACATAGATAGATAGATAGATAGATTATAGATATTCTTTACGGCGCTATAATACGCGCAACATTTGTCAACGAAATGAAACACGCTAAATGTGTTTTGTTTTGTTGTTTTGTTAGTATGCCAGCGGCTTGGTCTTCTCACAATTCCAGCGCTGATATGACGAGTGGTTGTCATGGCAACCGGCAGATGGTGTTGTCTGTAATATCGGCATGTGCTTGGTGTTTACGTCGTGCGACGGTCGATTGTGGCTCCACCTGCTGGCGAGATTTGGTACTATTTTGACCGCTCAAATTTTGGCTCTCATTTGCTGGCTGTTTGTTTGTGTCATATTGTCTTTGTGTATTTTTTCTCTTTCTCTTTCTCTTATTCTCCACGTTCAAAGTGCGCAGGGGCTGCATGATGCAGTTTATAGCGCTTGCGCTCTTCCTGTGTCACTTTGTTCGTTTTGTTCAATAATAATAATAATAATAATAATAATAAACAAAAATTCATGGGTTAAATTCAACAAATGTAATATTAACACTAAACAAACAAGTTATATATTTAAATTTAACAGATATAAATAAGTAATTTGAATAAATAAGTTATATAATTAATAAATTAAGTAACTTTAAACTTAAATTATATAATTAATGTAGTTAAATTTAACAAAAGTGTTGGCTGGATAAGATTGAGTTTTGTTGCACCTGACAATATCATTAATTATCGCACAGGTAACAGCGGTGACGCTTCGTGGAGGGCGTGCGGCGGTGGCAGGGTGTGTGTGCGGAGCAGTATTGGGCACCAGGCTGGGTCATCAACATCTGCCAAGCGCGCTCGTGCGGGAATTGAACCCGCGCGCGCTCCATCTGCTGCACCAGAAACTGAACCACTTGATGGATTTAATGGCTCTCTAGTTGATTCTGGGGCATTTATTTATTATGTCGATTCGGGTCATATTGTTATATTTGTATTTTTCTACTATTTTAACTAGAATAGGATAGGAGATGTGTGATCTTATTTGTTTGTCCATACAAAAAACGTGAACAGATTGTTTATAATATTTATATCGTTTGTATATATAGTTTTTGGCTTTATTGTCGAAAAATGTCTGTCTGAAGATCAATTGTTGAGTGATACGATTTTATAATTGCATATGTTGCTATTTATATATAATCTGACATGTGGGTTGTGCCTTTGAACACGTTATTTCCATTATATTGTTATTTTGAATATATATTATCCAAAGATATTTGTGCTTGATGAAGAGATTAGTAATATCAAGATATATTTGTAATGAATTTGTTATATCATTTGATTGGTGTTGTCTCAAAGGTGTGTTTTCCATCTCACAATATGGATAAATAGGGGAATTAAAATGGCTCAATCATCTTCACTCATCTTTGTTATAAAAATCGTTCAACCATAATAAATATGTGACCTCTCAAAGGACAATATCTGGTAACATTACAATTGGCTGAAAAAGCTGTTTATCTGGTTAGTGGGATTCAATTATGGCTCATATGGGAATTTGGTCTTGGAGTTGTGGGTTGGCTTGCTTCTGTTTCATATTTATTGGATATATTGCCATTATACCATTTTATACCTTGAATATGGGATATTTGAATAAATTGATGCTTATGTTTATGTATTTTAATAGAAAATGTCCGTGTATTTTTTTGTTTATGTACTTTACTAGAATAAAGAACTGGGTAATGTTTGCTTTATAAATTTCCGATTCGTCGATTTATTCTAATACTTTTTCTTGATGTGTTTTTGTTGTTGTAATTTATGTATGTGCATTGTTATTTTGTTAGTTGATTCAAGGTAAATCATACGCATTGTTTGGTGTTTTTCCCAGGAAGCACGCTGTGTGTGTGAGAGTGTTTGTTTGTCGAAATGAGTCGATTTGCCGTTGTCAATGCAGCTCCTCCGATCGAGGTATTTGCTTTGACTCGAGCTTATACGGCCGACACACACCCGAACAAGGTCAACCTGGGTGTAGGAGGTGAGTGATTTCTGCTCGCCTCACGTGCACACAAGCAGAATTTACTCTGCCGTCACACACAGTGCAGTGTGTATGTGTCTGTATGCGTGTATGTGTAAACCGATGCAGCATTGCGCTGTCAGATATGCTACGTTAAATCAGCTATGCCAGCAATTAGATGTGTGTGTGATAGAGAGAGAGAGAAAGAGTTTGTGTGTGTGTGTGAGAGAGAAAGTTTGTGTGAATTTGTGTGTGTGTGTATGTATATGGGTGAGTGTGTGTGTGTTTATGTATATGAAATGTTTATGTTTATGTGTGTGTGTGAGAGAGAGAAAGTTTGTGTGTGTGTGTGTGTGTGTGAATTTGTGTATGTATGTGTATGAATGTGGGTGAGTGTGTGTGTTTATGTTTATGAAAGGCTATGCGTGTGTAATTTTTTTATTAATTTTTGATTATTCACTTTTATTGCTGGTTGACCAAAAATTGCAATTAATACTTTTTTGTATTTTGTTTACAAATTTTCCCAGCTGCATTGATTTGAAAACGTGTTGAAATTGAATTTGGAATTTGTTTTGAATGAAATAAATGAAAATGTGTGTGTGTGTATATATATTTAATTAGTGCATGTATAAATGATATTTCTACGTATCTGAGACATTTGTTAGTGACTGTGCAGTATGTGTGTATTTAAATAAATGAAAATGTTCTGTGTTTGTTGAGTTTCCTCGGTTCGCTATTAGCTTACGTACAGGCTGCATCGGACCACATGTGTATGTGTGTGTATGTATGTGTGTAGATAAGTGAAAATGTGTGTGTGTGTGTGTCAGCGTATCGCACGGGACAGGGTGAGCCGTGGGTGTTACCTGTGGTGCGTCGTGCTGAGCAGAAACTGGCCTCTGATGAGTCGCTTAATCACGAATATTTGCCCGTGCTGGGCCTGTCCGCTCTATCATCGGCCTCAGTCAAGATGCTTCTGGGAGATGACTCAACTGCCATCGCCGAGAACAGAGTATGAGAGAGAGAGAGAACTTTCTTTTGGCTTCTTCTTACTTTCTACTCCACTTTTCTACAAACTGCTGTCTATTTTCAATCACAACTTACACTCTTCTTGATTGTGTTTTCTTGTTGCTAACTCATGTGTGTGTGTAATTATATTTGTATTTTTATTCTCTGTGTTGTGTTGTGTGTGTAATTATATTTGTATTTTAATTATCTGTGTTGTGTGTGTGTAATTACCGTATATTTCGGCGTATAAGACGACCCTTAAAGTAAAAAAATAACCCTTAAAAATTGTGGGTCGTCTTATACAACCGATATAAAAGTCAGACCTTGAATTAACCTTGACCTTGAAAATTTGCTCTAATTCTGTTCCTCGTCTTATCTGACGGTCGCCTCATACGCCGAAATATACGGTATATTTGTATTTTAATTCTCTCTGTGTGTGTGTGTGTGTGTGTTGTGACAGGCATTTGGCATTCAGACATTGTCTGGCACGGGAGCTCTGTGTATCGGAGCCATGTTCCTCAAACGAATTCTCAACTACGATACTTATTACTGCTCACAACCCACCTGGGGTCACTATCAACACACTGACACACACACACACACATATCAAACACATACACAAGCACACACACACACACACACACACAAAGACACATACACAAACACAGTAATTTTAATAACTGTTAATAAATATTATTGTGAATAACTATTACTGCTAGTAACTATTAATTTAACTTTCGTGAGATAGTGTTTTTTTGTAAGTAATACTGTGAGTAACTCTCAAATTGTTAGCAGCTGTTACTGTTTGTGGTAATGTCAGTTTTAGTACTAGTAGTACTGTTAAAGGTTAAAGGCAAGCTCAAGTGACAGCTGCTACACGGGAAGAAGTCGAAGCTTATGAACACACACACAGGTGTGTCCCGTGCAGCTCGCTGCCACCGCAGAACCGACCCTCTCCACGCTATGACGCCACAAGAACGGAAGACGTATTAGAGAGGACCACCTCCCCAGAATGCATGACACAACACATGACTGATATCTGGTACCATCATTTACTGCTGGGTGGACAGGGGCTGTTGTATTATAGAATTATCCTCTGCCGGGTTTTGAACCACGGACCGCTTGTGTTGCCACTACACCACCGACTATTGTTGTGATACTGACAGGCAACCACAAGCTGATATTCGACACGGCCGGGTTCAGCAACGCTCGTGCTTATCGCTACTGGGACGCCGGATCGCGTTCACTCGATATTGACGGCATGTGCGAGGATTTGGAGGCAGCGCCAGTCAACTCTGTGGTGGTGTTGCACGCGTGTGCACATAACCCCACCGGCTGCGACCCCACTCCTGAACAATGGCAACGTATAGCAGACGTTATGCATCGTCGTCAATTGTTCCCCTTCTTTGATTCGGCTTATCAGGGCTTCGCCTCGGGGGATTTGGATCAAGATGCAGCCGCCGTGAGAATGTTTGTTCAGCGCGACTTCGAACTGTTCTGCTCTCAATCTTTCTCCAAGAATTTCGGTCTCTACAGTGAGTATCTCCTGTGCATGCCTCCTCCATGTGTCTGGTGTTATTATCATTCAACTTAATGAACAAACTGAAATGGCAAGAGCTTTCAATACACAGATGTATAATTACACTGATATATAAACAAGAGCAATAACATGAGTTTATCAACAATTGAATTATTGCTAGTAAGCGCCAGTGTACATAGTCACGTGATTTACGTGCAAAATTCGACTGGATTTTGTAATATTATCAGTTAGTCGCAGTTTAGTTCAGTTTATCATCATGTCGTGTCATGTGTGTGTGTGTTTGAAATTTATATTATGAAGCATCTAATCAGATATAGTTTGATGACTCCTCTCATGCTTATGATGACCAAGAATATTGTCATTTACTGTCGCTAACTCCAGTTGATATTTCTGACGACAGTGATGATGAGAAATTTATTTATTACGAGCGAGCGATACCGAGCGAGTTCATACTTGGTGTTACTAGAAAAATGAGTATGAGCGGCCCGCCGGCCGTGGTCACGCTTTTCAGAGGCTTATATCTCTGGAACCATAAGTCCGATTAACATGCTTTTTTTTTGTTGGGTAGTCTCATCCTTCCTGCCGCGGATGAGACCAAGCCGAATTATGTCAGTGCCCACTGTGGCACGTGGCACGTCCCAAATACCCTCCTACTTTTTCGAAAAACACTTTTTACCCATTTTTCAGAGGCTTGTATCTCTGGAACCATAAGTCTGATTAACATGCTTTTTTGTTGTTAGGTAGCCTCATCCTTTTTGCCGCGGATGAAACCAGGCTGAATCATGACAGTGCCCCATGTGGCACGTGGCACATCCCAAATGCCCTCCTACTTTTTCGAAAAACACTTTTTACCCGTTTTTCAGAGGCTTATATCTCTGGAACCATAAGTTTGATTAACATGCGTTTTTTTTTGTTGGGTAGCCTCATCCTTCCTGCCGCGAATGAGACTATGCCGAATTATGTCAGTGCCCAGTGTGGCACGTGGCACGTCCCAAGTACCCTCCTACTTTTTCGAAAAACACTTTTTACCCGTTTTCCAGAGGCTTATATCTCTGGAACCATAAGTCCGATTAACATGCGTTTTTTGTGTTGGGTAGCCTCATGCTTTCTGCCGGGGATGAGACTAAACCCAATCATGTCAGTGCTCACTGTGGCACGTGGCACGTCCCGAATGCCCTCCTACTTTTTCTATAAAAAAATTTACCCGTTTTTCAGAGGCTTATATCTCTGGAACCATAGGTCCGATTAACATGCGTTTTTGTTTGTTGGGTAGCCCAATCCTTCCTGCCGCGAATGAGACTATGCGGAATCATGTCAATGCCCAGCGTGGCACGTGGCACGTGCCATATGCCCTCTTATAATTTAGCAGAAAACTTTGCCCATGCACGCAGACAAATGCATTTACGACAAAGTTTGATTACATATGACAACTTCGCGCTCGCTCGTTCATCGCCGAACACGGCGCCTTACTGGTTTCTATGATTACTACAAAACAATTCCCATAATTTTTGCCTTAAAATTAGGGAGCGTGTCTTATACACGGAAAAATACGATATTTATTTGTTATGCTGTTTTATGTTTGTATGTGTGTATGTCTCTGTGTGTCTGTTCTGTTGAGTTCTTGTGTGTGTTTGTTTGTATGTCTGTTGTATTGTGTGTATATATGTTTGAGTGTATATGGCTGAGTGCTGTCTATACAATATGTATATGTTTGTCTGCGCGGGTGTACTACGGGTGTTAGTTGTTGTGTTTGTGTGTATGTAAATGTGTGTATGTCTCTTTTGTATGTGTGTGTGTGTATGTGTGTGTATGACTCTTGTGCTTGAGTGTGTGTGTGTGTGTCTTAACGTAATGTGTGTGTTTGTGTGTATGTAAATGTGTGTCAGCGCTTTTGAGACCCTCGGGTGAAAAGCGCGATATAAATGTCATAATGTAATGTGTGTAAAGTAAAGTAAAGTAAATTGCTTTATTGTACTCCAATAAGTAGGCTTTTCAGTACAAACAACATAAACACAAACATAAGCACATACTAGGATGAAAATATACCATACATGAATCTAGCAGCATCATAATTTAGCCGCTTTCTTCCAGCCTCAGTTCTGATTGAAGGATAAATTATATCTCCTTTGCGTGTGTTGATTGTTTTTTCACTTTGTTGAACAGTTTCAAATATTATGGATGGCTCTTGTGTAAGTAATATGGAGATCACAAGTCGTTTTCGATTCTTGGTGACAATGTCATTGATAGTTGGCAGGCCCAGTTGTTGGTACACTTCTGATATGTGTTCTGATTTTTTGCGATTGGACAATATTCTGGCACAGAAATTCAAAACTTTTTGTATCTTATTTAATTGTGTGTGTGTGTTTGTATATCTACACGAGCGTGTGTATGTTTGTGTTTGTACATCTAGACGAGTGTGTGTGTGTGTTTGTACATCTAG
The DNA here is from genome assembly GCA_916048095.2 of Sacculina carcini. Lineage (NCBI taxonomy): Eukaryota > Metazoa > Arthropoda > Thecostraca > Sacculinidae > Sacculina > Sacculina carcini. The sequence continues at coordinate 530,228 of OU696597.1, read as the reverse complement.
ACGAGTGTTTGTGTTTGTACATCTAGACGAGCGTGTGTGTGTGTTTGTACATCTAGACGAGTGTTTGTGTGTGTGTTTGTGTGTATGTTTGTGTTTGTACATCTAGACGAGTGTTTGTGTGTGTGTGTGTTTGTACATCTAGACGAGTGTTTGTGTTTGTACATCTAGACGAGCGTGTGTGTGTGTTTGTACATCTAGACGAGTGTTTGTGTGTGTGTTTGTGTGTATGTTTGTGTTTGTACATCTAGACGAGTGTTTGTGTGTGTGTGTGTGTTTGTACATCTAGACGAGTGTTTGTGTGTGTGTTTGTGTGTGTGTGTGTTTGTACATCTAGACGAGTGTTTGTGTGTGTGTTTGTGTGTGTGTGTGTTTGTACATCTAGACGAGTGTTTGTGTGTGTGTTTGTGTGTGTGTATGTGTGTGTGTTTGTACATCTAGACGAGCGTGTGTGTGTTTGTGTGTGTGTTTTTGTACATCTACACGAGCGTGTGTGTATGTTTGTGTTTGTACATCTAGACGAGTGTGTGTGTGTCTGTTTGTACATCTAGACGAGCGTGTGTGTCTGTTTGTACATCTAGACGAGTGTGTGTGTGTGTTTGTACATCTAGACGAGCGTGTGTGTGTGTTTGTACATCTAGACGAGTGTTTGTGTGTGTGTTTGTGTGTTTGTACATATAGACGAGCGTGTGTGTGTGTGTATATGTGTGTGTTTGTACATCTAGACGAGCGTGTGGGCAACTTGAGTGTGGTGATGAGTGATGGCGAGATGGCCTGTGCTGTACAGAGTCAGCTGACGCTGCTAGTACGAGCTACGTACAGTAACCCACCAGCTCACGGAGCTCGTGTAGTAGCAGCTACACTCAACAACACAGATCTCTATCACCAATGGTTAGTACTGACTAACACGTGGGACTCCGTGCTAGCACACCCGCCTCACAAGCTGTGGTTCAAAACTCAACCGAGGAGAATTTCATTGGGCGAATTCTATAATCCAACAGCCCCTGTCCACCCAGCAGTAAATGATGGTACCAGATATCAGTCATGTGTTGTGTCATGCATTCTGGGGAGGTGGTCCTCTCTAATACGTCTTCCGTCCTTGTGGCGCCATAGCGTGGAGAGGGTCGGTTCTGCGGTGACAGCGAGCTGCACGGGACACACCTGTGTGTGTGTTCATAAGCTTCGACTTCTTCCCGTGTAGCAGCTGTCAGTTGAGCTTGCATTTAACCTAACAGAGCTGGCTCCTAGGTAGGACAGAAGGACAAATGTATGTGTATTCGTTTATTTTCGTTTGTCAAGTGACTTGTTGCCATTCAATCCCTCATTCTGTGTATGTGTATGTGTGTGTGTGTGTGTATGTTAGGCGGCAGTGTATCGAGGTGATGTCGAGCCGTATTCGTGAGATGCGCGCCGGTTTGCGAGACAGACTGGTACAACTCAACACCCCTGGCTCATGGGACCACATCACCCGTCAGATCGGCATGTTCTCTTATACAGGCCTCACAGCGACTCAATGCGATCATTTGATCAATGAACATCACGTGTATCTACTGCGTAATGGCCGTGTTAATATGGCCGGGCTGAACCAGTCAAATCTGGATTATGTCGCGCAGGCCATCCACAATGCCGTCACTAACTGCTCCTAGACAACACATACAACCAAGTGTGTGTGTGTGTGTGTGTGTGTGTGTCAGTGTTTAGCGGGTACTGTGAGTGGGTAGTTGAATAAATAGGGGGTGTTCTCGGGGTGACATCACTGTTTTACGACGTCTTTCTGACAAGCAATGTTCTATGTGTCTATGTGTGTGTGTGTCAGTGTGTGCAAGTTACAGCTGATGAGGCATTAGCAGTTACCTTGCTGGCTATTTTAAACTGTGTTGAGTATCAGTGTGTTTTCTTCGGCAATATTCGGTGTTTGTGTATGTGTGTTGTCCTTCAACAAAACATTGTTGTGTGTTTGTGTATATATGTAAAACGAGTGTGCAATTATTCGAGCGCGGTAACGTGACATTTCTTCTTGGGCTCTTGCTATTTCTGCTGGTGATTGACGCGAGAATAAAACTGTGTGTGTGAAATAGACAGGTAATAGTTTTGTGTGCATGTGGAAAAAATAATGAACTAATGAATGACGAGAATGCCTGTATGTGTGTGTTTTTTCACTCATTCACTCACTCAATGACTGATGAAATTATCACAATATCACCCACTGTCTCACGTGCTGACAAATAACAAACACTCACTCACACACGCAAATAATGCCAACACACACATACATACATACATGGATGACGGGTGAATTTATGTATTGATGTTAAATTGTGATGAAGTGTGACGTCAAATACGCGCTTGTAAACACAGACAAACACACACACACACACACACACACGATACAAATGTCACCTGGAAAATACCTGACACATTGACCTCAAAATATACCCACAGTGACCTGACCTCACACTGATATTGCGGTTGACCCCACATCGACCTAATCTCACAATAACATCAGACTGGCTTGACCTCACCTGTGACCTCACACTGACTTCAAAATTACCTCATACTGACTTAAAAATGACCTCACACTGACTTCAAAATGACCTAATACTGACTTCAAAATGACCTTACCTATGACTTCAAAATTACCTTATCTATGACTTCAAAATGACCTTACCTATGACTTCAAAATGACCTTACCTATGACTTAAAAATGACTTTACCTATGACTTCAAAATGACCTCATCTATGACCTCAGTTGACCTCACCAGCTCACTGTTTCCACGCAGACACCATCACTGTCACAGTACAGCCACTCTCTACTGCAATCAGCGCCATCTGCACGGCGCAAAGCACAACCTCCACGTGCAGCACCACAGTTTGCCAGAGCAGAAAATAGCAGACGGCCAGCAGAGATGGAGCGGTCAGTGCCAGAGCCACGGCACTGGGCAGCGGTCGACGTGTCAGGTTGCCTCGTCTAGCCAGCAACAGCCGACATCGCTCCACTAACACTAGCAGTATGAGCAGACACAGTTCGGCAGCTAGATTAGCAGGCGGGTAAGAGATCAGCCTCCCGCCGCCCCATTTCACCAGCAACAACAGTGCCAGTGTGATAAACGCGTGAACCGTGGTGAAGGGACTGTGCACGCGACAGCATAACTCGTGCAACATGGACGAACCCATCACACCAACCATACACACACTGACACTAACACACTAACACACGCGCGCGCAGCCAATACCTGTCAAACACACACACACACACACACACACACACACACACACACACACACACACACACACAACTCGAAAATTACATAAACACAAGTATTTTGAGTTATGCTATGTGTATATATGTTGTGTATGTGTATATGTATGTATAATCATGGTGTTAATATGCATTCATGTTGTATGCGACAAGTATGCCAGCGTGTGTTTTTTCAGTGTAGGTGTGTACATGTGTATATTTTACTGGAAAGCCTAAATGAGTGAGAGGCAGTTGCTAGCTCGATACATGTTGCGTTGTTTGACAACACAAACGTTGTACTTGACGTTTTGTTATTGTTATTATTGGTGTTTTAAGCTCGCATTACAGCCAGTTTAGACTATATAGTCCGCCCCACTATGTGCCCATCTACAGTGGTGACTCCCGGTAGACCCAAGTCGTGACGTGTTGTAATTAATCAACCCCGGTCAGGATTAGAACCGCCGCGAACCTCTGACACACGGGAGTTCAGCGCCTCTGAGCTACTTGTTTTGTACATTAGCAACTTGTATATTTATATCATTATTAAGTGAACAAAATTGAGTGTGGATGCAAATCACGTGTCAAGACTCACCACAATCTCGAGCGGTCTAGGGAATGTTGGGACGGGGCAGTCCAACGACTCCCACGCGCTCAGCTACTTGCTGCTGCCGCGTCTTGGCAGTGGGGGTCTCTTGCATGCTGGCGCCAGATCCAAGCGCTGCCTCGTCCGATGTTTTCCGGCTCTCCAGTCGACGACGAAGCGAATCGTACTCGCTGAGATCGTCAATCTTCAGCTCGATGCGTGTCGGCAGTCTTCTGATCATGCCACTGCTAGGTGACATAAAATACAACACAAACAATACAAGTTCTAAGTGTAAATATACGCGCTATACACAACATATTCATAGAAAATACTACAACGTTCCTTAGCAGTATGATACAACGTTCACTGAGAAAAAACTAATCAGTCAACGTTAGCTCGATTGATCTTCAAATATATTGCATACAGTTGCCTCATACAAGCCCATGAAAATCGACCAAAGGGATAAGTCACTAGTGCATTATCAACATTTAAAAAAAACACCAAAATTAATAGAAGCGTTAATACAAATGTGAAAAATCACATCCACTTCTACATACATACAGGTATTGATTTATCGATATAACAGCCAGGTACAGGTGAGTAGCACCGAGGTTGAGACACAATGTCTAAATTTATCCCATACTCTTTCCTTTAGCGTGACGTCATTGATGACGTTTACAGTGACGTACCATAAATGTAGGCTTGCCAGTTGCTCGCTATCTAGAGTTTCGCTATATTTCCACATTTGAGAATTTAGTTACGTACCATAGTTATTTAGTGACGTACCATAAATGTAGGCTTACCAGTTGTTCGCTATCTAGAGTTTCGCAATATTTCCACATTTGAAAATTTAGTTATTTCATTGTTTTTCTCATTCATACAATTTCCTTAGCAGATAGAACAGTATAAGAACACAATATAAGATCAGGCAGTGTCATTCAGTCTCACATATTCTATACGGATTACATATCCATGCATCGTACTGAGCTACTTAATTTTGTTTTCTTTCGTCCAATTATTTTATACCATTTCGCGCCTCTGATTAATGTGTGCGCTATACAAAATAAATTTGTTATGAAGTCTGCATACATAGATATGTGCAGATATGATTCGGTATGATATGATATGTGCAGATATGATATGCATTATTGTACGTACATTGACTTTTATTAATTGTTGTATAGCCTTGATGTAAAACCTGAGCATACTACAACCTGAGCAACGCGCCTGGCGCAGGGGGCATTGTGACCGCACGTGACCGGTGGGGTCAACGACCTATAGTTTAGCGTGCGTGTAAGCTCAACCAGTGCCGAATTCATTCGCTTGTCAAGAGAGATGGCGATAATACACGGGTAGTGTTCCTACCGTATTTGCGTTCGCTGCAGTAGAAACGTACATACGTAACGAACGTAGAAAAAGCCCCAGTTTATTGCGTATACTCTCATACTATGGGAGTCATCCTTGAACACAATTGATGGCTGTCATCCCGGAGCCTTGACAAACACAAGATTGACAATGTTGCTCAGGTTTTAGTCCGTGAATGTCTTACAAACATTATAACACAACGAAGATTCTTAGATCTTAGTACAATATCAGAGTATAACAATCCGTAGATTAATCGACGAGACGTGCGAAACTAGTTGCAGGGAAACAACAGAGTTGATGCAAATATGTCATGTTTATTCCTCCCAGCTTTTTGTTTTGCAGGAAAATCATATATCCATACACTCAAAACGTTAGAGCTGTGCAAGTTCTGCCGTGTCCCTGTATGCGCGGCACAAAATGTATGATGGAAACACAATGCTACACTGGATTTCATTTGACAAACTTGTGTACTGTACAAAAATGCGAGAAAGTAGACCGCTCAATTCAACTCTATATGGAGAATACTTTATTTCGGGTTGAATAAATTGTGGAGAATATCTATATGGAGAATACTTTATTTCTGGTTGAACAAATTGTACAAAAGCAGATCGCTAACAATTCCATTTCTAACATTATAGACAACTTCATTTGTAGCTATATTACGAGCTAAATGCATTGCACAAAAATTTGGAAAGATCGCTTAGTAGTTCATTTCTCATAGATATATAGAGGGCACTCTCAACAGTCCGAGTCACATTGGCTCCTTTAGGACTTTAACATCTTGTCTGAGCACTACTCATCACAGATTTTATACCGTCTTCAATCAAATCATGGATCATATTGATAGAGAAAGACACATAGGTTAAGCTAAGACATCCAATGAACCACATTGATGTTTCAGCCTAACCCCTAGTTGAAATATATTTTCCCGATTCAACAACCGATAAACAAAAAAATAATCGCACGTAGAACCTTATCAATAATAAAATCACACAACAAAACTCCAAAGGCAATCATGCAAAAACAATGGCATCCATGATGTAGAAAATGGAAAAAGTGAAACAAAAGGAAATAACTAATAAAAAATAGGAAACAAATGTTTAGTAGGAATGCTGAATGAAATGCTAAATCAAGCATGGGGTCGAAAAGAAAGAAGAAGAACTAGAAAAGTTTCAACTGAAAACTAGACCAGCAGTAGAGAACACAAGACACAACACAATTCACACAGAGGTAGATCAGACACATAGCTTCAGATAATAGACAATCAGAAGAGAACACGACACAATTCACACAGAAATAGACCAGACACATAGCTTGGCACTTAGTTCGTCAAACGTTGTGATATACACAAGCGACAACGCATGGCCTTACTACTATGCGCAAGATCTGATAAAGAAGACAAGATTCACTCAAAACTAAACAGCCAGAAGAGAACACGACACAACTCACACAGAAATAGACCAGACACATAGCTTGGCACTTAGTTCGTCAAACGTTGTGATATACACAAGCGACAACGCATGGCCTTACTACTATGCGCAAGATCTGATAAAGAAGACAAGATTCACTCAAAACTAAACAGCCAGAAGAGAACACGACACAACTCACACAGAAATAGACCAGACACATAGCTTGGCACTTAGTTCGTCAAACGTTGTGATATACACAAGCGACAACGCATGGCCTTACTACTATGTGCAAGATCTGATAGAGACAAGATTCACTCAAAAATAGACAACCAGAAGAGAACACGACACAACTCACACAGAGGTAGACCAGACACATAGCTTGGCACTTAGTTCGTCAAACGTTGTGATATACACAAGCGACAACGCATGGCCTTGCTACTATGTGCAAGATCTGATAAAGACAAGATTCACTCAAAAATAGACAACCAGAAGAGAACACGACATAATTTACACAGAGGTAGACCAGACACATAGCTTGGCACTTAGTTCGTCAAACGTTGTGATATACACAAGCGACAACGCATAGCCTTACTACTATGTGCAAGATCTGATAAAGACAAGATTCACTCAAAAATAGACAACCAGAAGACAACACGACACAATTCATACAGAAATAGACCAGACACATAGCTTGGCACTTAGTTCGTCAAACGTTGTGATATACACAAGCGACAACGCATGGCCTTACTACTATGTGCAAGATCTGATAAAGACAAGATTCACTCAAAAATAGACAACCAGAAAACAACACGACACAATTCATACAGAAATAGACCAGACACATAGCTTGGCACTTAGTTCGTCAAACGTTGTGATATACACAAGCGACAACGCATGGCCTTACTACTATGTGCAAGATCTGATAAAGACAAGATTCACTCAAAAATAGACAACCAGAAGAGAACATTACATAATTTACACAGAGGTAGACCAGACACATAGCTTGGCACTTAGTTCGTCAAACGTTGTGATATACACAAGCGACAACGCATAGCCTTACTACTATGTGCAAGATCTGATAAAGACAAGATTCACTCACTCACTGGAGACTGAAAAAGAGAACTAATCAAGAGACCACAAGAGAGAAAAGAAAAAACCATATAACACGAAGTCACAACACAAAATACAAGTCACGAGACAATTACACAAAACAACACAAAACAAAAACACGTGCTCACAGAAACTGGAAAGATTACATAAGAGCAGAAATAAGAAAATAACAAACTAATGAAAAGCGACATGAGGAGAGAAATTTGCTCGAGAGGCCACAACACATGAAACAACACAGGACACAAAACACGTGATGCTGTGCAATGTATAACAGGAAGATTAAATGAAACGACAGTAATAGGACATGGACATATATGAAGTGGACATGGACATATATGAAATGAGCGCCGGAATAAACAGTAGTCATATACAAAAACTAATCAATTGAAGCTACTACATATGCACCGCCCGTACTCGTACAAACGCCCAGAGCAGTGTTGAAAGCCGTAGAGTCCCTCAGATCAGGTCCTTGTTCGCTGGAAAACTGAGAATAACAATGCAACGATAAATATACCAAGACACCGAACACATTTCATATTACCGACAAACCAATGATTGAGAGAGAATATGTCATAAAAAAGAAGCAGAGGAAATCACAAGGCAAAATACACCACAAATCGCACAACAAAAACCACAAAACAAAAAAACACAATAGCACAACAGCAAAAGTCACATAACACAGACACAGTTTGGCACATAGGCCAGCAAACGTTGTGATATACACAAGCGACAACACTCCGGCCTTACTACTATGCATCAGCTCTGAAAAATAAGAAAGTAGTGAAGTAATATGAGAAGGAAGATAATTATAGATGCGTGGACCGAAGAAAGCAAAATATTTAAAGGATCTTAGATTTAGAGGATACCAGATTAGCTATGAAGTAACCACCACGATGCAAAATAGAAGTGGTGAACACCAGCCATTCATTGCGGTCACAAGCAGCGTACGCCAGCCAGCCATTTACCAAGCGCACTCGTTTCTACGCCCATAACAGTGCTTAACGCCGTTGAATAACATTCATTCATTCATTTATTTGTATAGCGCTCATCCAGGGACACAAGTGCGGCAAACTACAACGAAATTGGGAAAATAAAAACATTAAACATGAAAGCACCGCTCACACACACAAAATAACATGCGGACAACTACAAAAGCCAACTACGCTAGGAAGATAGTATGAATAATAATAATAATAAATAAATATATTTCCTTTAGCGCATATAAATACACATGCGCGCAAAATTACAATTGAATAGCAAGAAGAAAACACATATAGCAAACACATATACACACACAACACTCAAACAATACACAATACAGGAACAGCAAAACCAGATGAGGCACACAAAACAAATATAATTTTGTATCGCAAATAACTAAAAACAGATCACACAGAAGCATATGGAGTAAGAGAGTGAGAGACAGCGTCAAACGATTGATCAAACAAATATTTAAACAAAGAGGACTTGAACGAATGGAAGGAGGAAGATTGAACAATATTAGAGGGAAGACAATTAAGCAGACGCGGAGCAAAAAATAAAAACGATTTAGAAGACCAGGTAGACTCATTCAAAGCTCTAGAACATACGAGTGATAAACGATGCTAATACCACCACCACAGGACTTGCTAGAAAGTGAGCGGGAAGAGTGGAGAAATTTGTAGAACGGAGGAAGCTGAACAGAAAAAGTCGCAACGTCAGTATCGAAAAGACAAGGTTCAACCAAACATAAGAACGATAAATGATGAAAAGAACAAAGATAGGAGACGAAATCAAACTTATAGCGACAAGAGCGGATATATATAAGACCAAACGGGAGTGATGAGCGCGAAACAGAGACACGAGGGGTGACAGGATGTAAGGCAGAAGTTTGACGAGAGCTAGTGGGACAAGTGAAAGAGGAAGTGACAGTGCGGGAACGAATACTATTTCGGACGGCGACAAAAGAAGGACAATCAGATGAGAAAGATGATAACTCCAGCCAGGTTCCTGTCGACTCACAAAATAAAAATAATAAAACAACTAGACATTTGCATAACGACTGCATTTGACGATGCTAAATTGGATGAAGGATGTTTGAGGACGTATTTACTATTTATTGTGCTCTGTGCGTCCATGTTGATTTAATTTGAATGTATGGATTTGTTGTGTATGCTGCTATATATGTAGCCCATGTAACCCACATACACCTACGCACATGTACGCACAGAATTTTACAATCAGTCAAGCTCAAAAGCATAACATTTCGGGCAATGTAACACAAGTATACCTATGCGAATGCACGTACACAGCCCCTAAATCAGTCAATCCTAGTAGCACTATACTGATTCAGACAATGTAACACACACACCTATGCACATGCAAATACTCAATCTTTTAAATCAGTCAGACTTAAAAGAAATTTACGAACTAGTTCAGTTCAGTGTATTTGTTATAGCGCCTGTCATACATGGGCGCGCGGCAGCTAAACAGTATGAACAAGCGGACAAAGCTAAAACAGTTACAATAAAACGAAAACAAGCTATAAATACAATTACGGAAACAATAAAAAGAACACACGAATGAATAAATATTACACTATTCAAATAACGCAATGAACACATTTACACAATGAGAACACATGCATATTGTTAGTCTACACACAGCATTTCGGATGTAAACACGCACATCGCAATGTTAATTATAACTGCTAAGCTCATCTATGGAAACTCAACACAAAGCAATTGAAGAAAGAGAAAATCTGGTCCGACTGAAACTTTGTTACAACCAACCAGTCAGTGGAACACAAGCACCCACCAAAACGGGATAGATAGTGAGTCACAAATCAATCACCGCAAACAGACATCAAATTAGAAATTGAGAGTATTGATAATAACAATCAAACAGGAAACAGCAACCAATCAGATTCACATGGTAAGACACAAGTGATCGAGCGGGAACTTCACCTATTTGGTAGAATATATTTCAAATGATGCCAACTAAAAAACTAGTGACGTCATGGTCATTTGCATGACGTCATCACCTTCATTCGTCTGACGTCACATTACAGAGTTTGGGATTATGATATTTGTATAGACCTCAGTAGCACCACCGTTATATGTAACTGTTGCGCATGAAATGTGAAATCAATTAGGTGACTTACCTACGAATTTAATCGAAAAATGTTTTTTAATCAGCCTAACATTGAGTTAAATAGTTACATTGAGCCAGCGCTATTCAAATCGAAACTAAAAAATATTATTCGAATATATATTCAAACACGGTGTATTGAGTTCAAATATCCGTTTCTGGTTCTAATTTGCGGCTTTGAATGCAAATTATTGACATAATTCATGATTGTGACTTTGTTATGTGGTTATATTAATACAGATAATTCATAAGGAAGGTTTGATGGCTAGGTTCTTTGTTGAATGTTTTATTGAGCTAATAATCTGACAGTAAATTATGGTTGACAGGTTGTAGTTAGGATTTTTGCGCTATGGAGTTTTGTGCACCAATTGAAGTTGGAATTCGGGTAAGACATGAACTCCTCAATGTGAATTTCCATTACTTGGTATTGTATGATAGCCATGAATTTGGAGTGTGTCTTGTTTTTCTACATGAATAAAACCGGACTTAAACTTAAACCGGTTGACGTGTGTGTTTGTGCAGTTACGTCCCGTGTTGCCGAGCGATGATCCGCCGTCGGACGAGCGCGTGGAGGTGCTGGACACTGGGCAGCTGACAGTAGAACAGCGAGTGTTTGACGTGTCGTTCTCTCTGGCCCCGCAGGTATCTCAGCAGCAACTGTACTCAGCCACCGTGCAACCGCTGGTAGATACTCTCCTACAAGGTAACTGTGATCAGATCAGATCAGAGACGAGAGCTTGGCCTTTACAACGGCACTCTCTGATGCTATTTGTATTCTATCTGTAAACACACAACAGTGCCTTATGTTGGCACTCGAATAACCGGTTTTTACACATACATATGTACCTTAAATTACACTTATAAATGCACATAATCACCCTAAACTGATAGATTAGTGCTGGATATTGTGTATGAATGACTGTTTTGTATGAGCGTGAGTGAATGTGCTGTATGTGTATATGAGCGTGCGTTTGAATGGTGGATTGTTCGGTTTGCTGACTGCGCGTGCCACGTGGTGGCGTAATGTTTCGGGGAGTGGTTGTGTGAGCATCGTGGTGTGTGTGTCGGTGTGCGGTGTCTTGTGGGCGCGCGTGGGGCTGTAATTCCCCGCGCGCCCGTCTTTTAATACATCTTGTTTTTGTTCATTATGTTTGCTTTTACAGTAACATTATTATTATTAGTATTATCATTATTTTAAAGGTATGGATATTTTACCTTTTCTCTACGTAAACATATTTTCGAACTTTCCTTTGATCCCGTGACTCATTCCTAGACTCCTTTTGCCTCTCTCTGATGTGTGTGTGGGTGCGAACGCATGTATGCTTGTTTTTATCTATGTTTTAGTAGAATTATGTTTATTGTATTGTGTTATTCATAGTACATATCACTCACTCATCATTGTGTTAATATGTTCATTGCGTTACTTAAATTGTGTAATATTTATTCATGTATGTGTTTTTAATTCTTTTTTTATTGTTTCCGTAATAGCTGTTTCAGCTTTGTCCGCTTGTTCATACTGTTTAGCTGCTGCGCGCCCGTGTATGACAGGCGCTATAACAAATACACTGAACTGAACTGAACTAAAGGCGATAAATAATGGCGATGGAATATATTAATGAATCAGCGATGAACTTAGCTGAAAGAATATACAGACTCCAATACGTACAATACAACAGGCTACAATCTCACCAACACACACACCAATCCCATCAACACCCTGACCGTACCAACCCGTCACCACTACAGCCCAAACCCTCACTATCCCCACATCACTTGGAAACACTGAGTCAGCACCGCATACAGCTGTTCAGATTCAAGTACACATGGACACGCATACACATATCAATACACATAACTGATACAATACACGTAAACTCATAATCTAAACCAGAATTATTATCATCGAGTATATATATTTGCATATCTGCACGTCGTGATTGTTGCGTATTAACTTACAATATCATTTTTATTAAAAGTGGCATTGAATAATAACAACAGTAAAACATTGTTGATATGAATTATTAAATAAAAAATTAATTATTACCGTTATTTTTATTATTATTATAACTTGTTTGATGTGTATGTGTGTGTGTGTGTGTGTGTATTCATGTCTATCTGTATGTATGTGTGTGTATTCATGTCTATCTTTATGTATGTGTGTGTGTGTGTATTCATGTCTATCTGTATGTATGTGTGTGTGTATTCATGTCTATCTGTATGTATGTGTGTGTGTATTCATGTCTATCTGTATGTATATGTGTGTGTGTGTGTCTATGTACATGTGTATTCATGTCTATATGTATGTATGTGTGTGTGTATTCATGTCTATCTGTATGTGTGTGTGTATTCATGTCTATCTTTATGTATGTGTGTGTGTGTATTCATGTCTATCTGTATGTATGTGTGTGTGTATTCATGTCTATCTGTATGTATGTGTGTGTGTATTCATGTCTATCTGTATGTATATGTGTGTGTGTGTGTGTCTATGTACATGTGTATTCATGTCTATATGTATGTATGTGTGTGTGTATTCATGTCTATCTGTATGTATGTGTGTGTGTATTCATGTCTATCTGTATGTATGTGTGTGTGTATTCATGTCTATCTGTATGTATATGTGTGTGTGTGTGTGTCTATGTACATGTGTATTCATGTCTATATGTATGTATGTGTGTGTGTATTCATGTCTATCTGTATGTATGTGTGTGTGTTGTCATGTCTATCTGTATATATGTGTGTGTGTGTATGTACATGTGTATTCATGTCTATCTGTATGTATGTGTGTGTGTGTATGTGCATGTGTATTCATGTCTATCTGTATGTATGTGTGTGTGTGTGTGTGTGTGTGTGTATGTGCATGTGTATTCATGTCTATCTGTATGTATGTGTGTGTGTGTGTATGTGCATGTGTATTCATGTCTATCTGTATGTATGTGTGTGTGTGTGTGTGTATGTGCATGTGTATTTATGTCTAGCTGTATGTATGTTGTTATTGTGCATATCTGTATTCATGTCTATCTGTATGTGTGTGTGTATATATATATGTGCATCTCTATATTCATGTCTATCTGTATGTATGTATGTGTGTGTGTTATTGTGCAGGTTACAACGTGGCAGTGATGTGTTTCGGTCAGGCGGGAGCAGGCAAATCTTACACGCTGATCGGTCCTGACGCCTTGTTCGCCATGTGTGAGATGGATTTCGGCATAATTCCACGTGCCACGCGCCACGTGTTCGCTCACCTGCACAACACACAGGTAGAACACAGGACACTACAGTGCTATGCTAGTCTTAAATCAAGTATAATTCTAGTCTTAAATCAAGTAGAATTATAGTCTTAAATCAAGTAGAATTATAGTCTTAAATCAAGTAGAATTCTTGTCTTAAATCAAGTAGAATTATAGTCTCAAATCAAGTAGAATTATAGTCTTAAATCAAGTAGAATTCTAGTCTTAAATCAAGTAGAATTCTAGTCTTAAATCAAGTAGAATTCTAGTCTTAAATCAAGTAGAATTAAAGTGTGGCGGGAGGTTTTAAACTCGTGTATGCACGTGTATTTTTTGCATTTTATCTTTGACTGTTCTAGCTGTCTTTAACTGTTTTTGCATTTTATCTTTGACTGTTGTATTTTGACTTTGTTCTTTGACTAACTTGTTTTCATAATATAGCCATATAAATGTCACGCATTATCAGATGATACATTTAAGCATAACACAGAATTTGTAAAACAGATAATTTTGTAACATTAGGAATATTTGTGAGCACAATACAAAATGGTGGACTCAACAAACACACATTAATACACAACGTGTGTGTGTGTGTGTCTACGCATCTATTTGTACTCAGCTATTTGTTTAGCACAGGAGATGAGCTATGCTCGTACTGTCCTGTCTCCAACCAACCCTCTAGTAACCTATCTTCCCTGAAATTCCCAGTATTTCACACAATATCCAGTCTTTGTTTAAACTTACCTACGCTGTTAGCTCCTAACTGAATATCCTCCTCAATAACCGATTCCAGGCATAAACACACACCTGTATATGGGAAACTATACTTCTTAACATCTCTCAAACATCTTGTCTTATTTGAGTTCATGTGTGTGTTATGTGTGTGTGTGTGTGTGTGTGTGTTGGCAGAGAACGGGAGAATTGTGCGATCACTCTATGTCAGTCAGTTGTAGTTGTATTGAGATCATTGACGATCAGGTCATTGACCTGCTCAGTGATGATGCCAGCGCGTGCACGGTATCAGTTCATATGGATCAGAAAGTGAGATCTCCTCCTCCTGGAATTCCGACTCCAATATGCGCTACTGCAGAGTGCGATTTTGGGGGAGATCAGTCATGTACATGCATCATTATGCTACGTATTTGCTATATTGCTTATATCAACAAATTCTACAGAAAGATATTTTTCTTGACTTCCTTTAGTGAACCTCTTGATTATGAGGAGTTGATGGAAACATTTGGGGGAACTTCAGTCCCCTTCTGAATCCGCCTGTGATATATACTACATAATATTATAATGTATGCCATTCGATCTTTTATATCATTATATTGTTATGTATATTGTAAACGAAAGAGAATAAAATATGTAACAGACAGGCGCGCGTGGGCATCACCGCCCCACGTGCACCTACAAGACGTCAAAACACAATCGCACCACTCTCCACACACATCCACGACTCTCACACCGTTACACACACACACACACACACACACACACACACACGCACAAGACATATTTAAACCACATATATATATGATAATTTATGATGCTATCATATCGTGTTATAATGCTCGTGCGTTACTGTATATTAGTTTGCACTCTAGGTCTATTTGCCCGAGTTATTCCATTTTTCTATCTTCCTATATGTGTGTGTGTGTGTGTGTGTGTGTGTTAGAACACTTTTGAATTCCAAGAATTTAAAGCGCGTTATAAATATATCACTATAAAGTGTGTGTGTGTGTGCGTGTGTGTGTTTGTGTGTGTCATTTATTCATATTCAGTTATTTGTATCTCTGTTTTGATTGTGTGTGTGTGTGTGTGTGTGTGTGTGTGTATGTCTGTCTGTATTGTATTGTGTAGTTTTGTCAATGCGAAACATATACTTGAATACGCATTTATGTGATTGTACATGAATGATTGTATGTTGTGTGTGTACAATGTTTATATCAGCGCAATGGAGATATTATTTGTGAATTGCGCTTTACAAATGACTTAATAAATGAAAATGAATGAAATGTGTGTGTGTGTGTGTGTGTGTGTGTGTGATGTGTTTATATTATTGTTGTACAACTGTGTGTGAGTACCAACGTGTTCAAGGAATACTTATTCTGTTTGTTGTGTGTAATAAAATAATAAGTAATAAATGTGTGTTTGTGTGTGTGTATTTTAGGGCGGTGTATCAGTGCATGGAGCTCGAGAAGTTCAGTGTTTATCAGTGCCTGATGTTCTGCACTGTGTGGAGTCCAGTCGGCAACTACAACAATCACTGACGGGGGATAGTACAGCCAGTGGGGATGATGAAGGGGGAGAACAAGTGGCTCCTTCTAACAGACACCGACGATCTCACACTGTCTTCTCTCTGCGTCTACATCAACAATGGACCGACCGTACTAACTGACACACTCACACACACATCAGGGGGTGCGAGGAATCCCGTAATTTCTTGTAAAGAAATTATATGTCTAAACCATGCGTTATATTTTACCTGAAAAACCTAGTTTTGCTTAATCCTCTTAAAAGAGCTGTATGAAAGATTATTTAATAATAAAAGGTGTTGTTATTATGTCGTTTATGTTTTTATAATGTATGGTGTGTATAAGTGTATGTATGTGTGTGTGTTTACAAGCAGCCGAGTTGTGATACACAAGGTTTGTGTCTTATTCTCTCGTTCTGTCAAGTTATTCTCCACTCCGCTGGGTTTTTCCTCACGTCTATGTGTATGTGTGTGTGTGTGTTTATATTTGTGTGTGTGTGTGTGTTTTTATTTGTGTATGTGTGTGTGTATCTATATATGTGTTTATATTTGTGTGTATACATGTGTGAGTGTGTTGTGTCTTGTGTGTATGTGTGTGTTGTGTCATGTGTGTGTATGTGTGTGTATGTGTGTGTGTATACATGTGTGTGTGTATGTGTATGTCTTGTGTGTCTTGTGTATGTGTATTGTAACACAGACAAAAAACACACTCATATATATATATAGATATGTTCGCGGAGCATTTGAGTTTTTGTGTATACATGTGTCATGTGTGTATGTGTGTGTGTGTGTGTTGTGTCAGAGATGACAACACACTGTGTCTGTGTGTATGGTTTATGTCTGTGTGTGTGTGTGTGTGTGATGTGTGTGTGTGTGTGTTGTGTCTTGTGTATGTGTATACATGTGTGTGTGTTGTGTCTTGTGTATGTGTATACATGTGTGTGAGTGTGTGTGTATACATGTGTGTGAGTGTGTTGTGTCTTGTGTATGTGTATACATGTGTCTTGTGTGTGTGTGTGTGTGTGTGTGTGTGTATGTGTGTATGTATACATGTGTGTGAGTGTGTTGTGTCTTGTGTATGTGTATACATGTGTCATGCGTGTGTGTATGTGTGTATGTATACATGTGTGTGAGTGTGTTGTGTCTTGTGTATGTGTATACATGTGTCTTGTGTGTGTGTGTGTGTGTGTGTGTGTATGTGTGTATGTATACATGTGTGTGAGTGTGTTGTGTCTTGTGTATGTGTATACATGTGTCATGCGTGTGTGTATGTGTGTATGTATACATGTGTGTGAGTGTGTTGTGTCTTGTGTATGTGTATACATGTGTCATGCGTGTGTGTATGTGTATACATTTGTGTGAGTGTGTTGTGTCTTGTGTATGTGTATACATGTGTGTGTATGTGTTGTGTCTTGTGTGTGTGTGTATATATATACATGCGTGTATGTGTTGTGTCTTGTGTGTGTGTGTGTATACATGTGTCATGTGTGTGTGTGTGTGTCTTGTGTGTATATGTATACATGTGTGTGTGTGAGTGTGTTGTGTCTTGTGTATGTGTATACATGTGTCATGTGTGTGTGTGTGTGTTGTGTCAGAGATGTGTGTGCGGCACAGTAGCAGCGGTGTGATGAGATGTGTGGAGTTATGTTGTTCAGACCTGGTACCGGCCGCTGATGATCCAGATGATTTCACCATAGACGCCGGCCTGCTGGCTCTCAAACACGTGATTGATGCACTTGTTTACCGCTCTACTGATGTGCCATATCACTGTCATCCTCTCACCACCGTGCTCAAGGTGACACTCGCACACACTCACTCACACATACATACATACACAGTCATACTTACACTCAGACACTCTCACACTCACACATACATACAGTTAGACACACTCAATCACACACATACAGTTAGACACACTCACTCACACACACACACACACACACACATACACACACATGCTTACACACACGTTCATACACTCATATATAAACACACACACACTCTTGCATAATCTGAATTATGTATGCGTGTGTTGTGTCTGAGTGTAAGTCCGTGTGTGTCTGTGTTTATATATGGGTGTATGAACCTTTGTGTGTGTGTTGTGTCTGAGTGTAAATCCGTGTGTGTATTGTGTGTGTGTTTATATATGGATGTATGAATGTCTGTATGTGTGTGTGTGTGTGTGTGTGTGTGTGTGTGTGTGTGTGTGTGTGTGTGTGTGTGTGTGTGTGTTGTGTCTGAGTGTAGGCATGTGTGTGTATGTTAGTGTATGTTAGTGTTTGTGTGTGTTTATATATGGGTGTATGAACGTGTATGTGTGTGTGTGTGTGTGTGTATTTGTGAGTTAGGATGTGGTGGGAGGCAACTGCAAGACGCTGATGTTATGTTGCATATCACCTGCCGATACTGATGAATCATTGCATGCACTGCAATATGTTGAGCCTCTGCGTTCTGTCAACAACTGGCTGCAACGCAATGTTGCACCAGCCAATTCTCCTCTGCCAGCAGCATCTGCCGCCTCGGTTTCTTTCCGTTCCGTCGAT
>OU696597.1:491370-501370 GCA_916048095.2 Sacculina carcini | reverse complement strand
TGTGTGTGTGTGTTTAACGTTTCACGTTACACGTTTGTTTATATGAATAATTGAGTGTGTTTGTGTGTGTGTGTGTATGATAGAAGGCAGTATGGAGGTTGGTTATGAAGAGGCAGAAATGCTGTCATCATCTCACAATCACAATCACAATCAGCGAGCCACTCTGAGACAGCGAGTATTACGTGGTCTTCTCACATCATCCTCTCACTCACAACAACAACATCAACAACAACAGTTGGCTGCTGAAATGTCTCCGTTATCATTAGCTTCATCATCAGTGGCGGCGGGTAGCAGAGTAACGCGACAACTGAACGGTCGCGTGGTGATTCAAGCAGCCGGTATCACCGCTCACAACCTCTCCGCTCCGACAACAAACAACAACAACAACAACGCCGACAGAAAACCTCGACGATAATGTTTCAGTGTGTTAATGTGTGTTTGTGTTAGTGTGTGTGTGTTTGTGTCAATGTCAATGTGTGTGTGTTAGTGTTAATGTTTGTGTGTGTGTGTGTGTGTGTGTGTGTGTCAATGTGTGTGTGTGTGTGTGTGTGTGTGTCAGTGTCTGTCAATGTGTGTGTGTGTCAGTGTGTGTGTGTCAGTGTGTGTCAATGTGCTTGTGTCTGTCAATGTGTGTGTGTGTGTGTGTGTGTATCAATGTGTGTTTATATAAAGATGATAACATATTATACTGACTTTTTTCGCCAAATAATAATTGGAATTTTTTGTTGTCGAATTTTCTCGTAGGATTTTTTGTGATTAATAAATCATGAGTATCGAATTGGTTTGTGTGTCCTAATTTATTCTACCCCTCAAAAATGAAACACTTTTATTCTGAAAAAAATGACGAAGGTCGGTGTAATTTCGAGAAGAAAAAAATTACAATACACATTTTTTATAACTGTTTTTGTCTATATTATTTTTTATATTTGCTGTTTATTTTATTTTTTTAATATATTTGTATTTTATATGTTCATGGTACTATTATGTGTATACATAATTTTTATTTACATAATTTTTAGTTTAATGATTTTTCATGATATTTTGTGTATTTTAGCGAGCATTTTTCTGATGACGACGGAGGATGATAAACAGACAAGTATCGTGCACATACACAGTGTCACTATTTATTATCTCTCCACCTCTTTCTCTCTCTCTCTCATACATCAAAGTGTCATAGTGAAATTTCTGTGTGAACAAACATACTAAGGTTTCAGTGAGACTACACCAACCATTCTCACTTGTGTCTGTGTGTGTGTGTGGGTGTGGGTGCATGTGCGTGTGCATCGAGCAATCAAGTGTGTGTGTGTGTGTGTGTGTGTGTGTGTGTTTTGTAGCATGCATATTGTTTTGTGTTTTGTTTTGTATCAACACCATCACACACACACATTTCAACAATAAATACACAACATCGCTGATGAGTTACGTCATCACCACAGACATACATGCATGCATACACACACAGACATACATACAGATGAATGAATACACATAATGACTGCTTTCCACCGACCGATCGTCACCATGCATTGTGACGTCACCGGCGAAACAACACACACAAACATACAAACACATGATAAAACACACACACACACAGCAAAAATCAACCGAAATGGACTAGAATCGTAGATTAGCTTATGCAGCCAGGAATATGCACTTGGGAATGTATGTTTGTCTGTGTGTATGTGTATGTGTGTATGTGTGTGTCAGTGTTATAAATTTGAGCCCAGAAAATTAGCAGCAACACAACATGATGTACAAATAATAAATACACTTGCAATCTTTCAATTGAAACAATGATAGTAAACCCAACAGACTGATGACTGGACATCTGATGACATTTTAACTATAATTATATATATATGTAAATACAGGAATATACACGACCGCTATTATGGCGAATTGACTAGTAATGGTGAGACTGGTGGAATATAGCACTTGCAATTTTCTCTCTCACACACACATGCACACATACATACAGACATGGACATATTATGGACGAGTAAGAGTGTGAGAGAGTGTCAGAGAGTGTGTGGGGCGAAGACTAGAATACGTTTTCATTGCGACTGAACGCTCATTTACACTGAAACACTGAACTACACACTGACACACGCTGACACACACTGACACACTGACACACACTGACACACACTGACACACACTGACACATTGAGTGACAATCACGTTGTGGGTGAAATACAAGGCAACCTGTGCACGCGCAAATAACGCACATGTTCTACACGAGTAACAACAACACGACACAAGACCAACTATTCAGCAAAATGTGTGTGTGTATTTATATGTGTATGTATATGTGTGTATGTATTACATATTGTGTATGTGTATGTGTGTGTAGTCCATGTTAATGTATATGTGTGTGTGTGTGTGTGTATTACATATTGTGTATGTGTATGTATTACATATTGTGTATGTGTATGTGTGTGTAGTCCATGTTAATGTATATATATGTGTGTGTATTCCATATTGTGTATGTGTATGTGTACGTTTTAGTATGTATATATGTACACGTGTCTTAATACGTATGTATGTGTATGTGTGTGTGAGTGTGTATATTATTGCCATTATATATATATATATGATCTAGTGTGTCACTTGTTGTATAATAATTTTGTAGTAGGCTACAGCTGCATGATTCAATTTTTCAAAATAAAAATACACACACACATACATACAAACATGCACACACACACACACACATATGACTTTTTCAACAGAGAATGTTGTTTGGGAATGCATACGCTAATGTGAAGTAGCAATAATAATAATAATAATAATAATAATAATATGAGACCAACGTTGACTGGCTTGACTAGTATTGGTATTAGTCTGACTGGAGATGATGTTACACGGTCAGTGTGTATCAGCTCATAGTGTCGCGAGACTAGCTTCATTCACTACCTCTGTTTGTGTTTTCTCAAACACTCTCTCCCACACACACACTGACACAATATTCAGTGCAGTGTGTCAGTGTGTCAGTGATGAGGTCACAAGTCGGCTCCCAGTTGATCAAGTGCTTGCTGCATACTCACCATTCCTGCTGTTGTAGTCAACTGTTGATTATGAGTATGACTATGGTGATTATGATGGTGATGGTGTGATGATGATGAAGTCATCTGGTGTTGAAGCGTAGAGGAGGATGGAGGAACGGCAGTATGAGTCGGGGCAGGAGGGGGGGTCATGGGAGACATGCCTCTCGGACTAATTCCCGTCTTCTCGTCTTCCTTCCACTTGTCCTGCGATCTCCGGCGAGCGTTCATGAAGAAGTTGCCCACTGTAGTTGGCTCGAGACCCAGTTGTCTCGCTATTGTCACCTGCATTTCCTTGGAGGGTCGCTTCGTCTCCTGTATTGGTGTGTGTGTGTATGTGTGCGTGTGTGTGAGTGAGAGATTGATATTAGCATATCGTACATGAGATAACAGTTTGCAGTGAACCTAATCAATCTTACAAAAGTTTTATATATCTTTACCTGAGTTATTTAAGTTGTATTTATGTTTACCTGAGTTTTATATATGTTCATAAAAGTTTTATATATGTTTACCTGTTTATATATGAATACCTGAGCAATTCAGAAATCTTCCTAAATTTCATTGGTTTCACTTGAATTCCAAACTAGATTTTCTCGCATTTTTCAAGTATTAATATTGAGACTTATCATCTTACATTTACCCTGGAAGTCATTGTTGAAATGCTGCCAATTATTATTAATTACACAGGCAGTACCAGTAGCATGGGAGAAGAGTACAAGTGTACTGTTACCCCTCTGCGGTGACCCCATGTGTACCTGTTTCTCTGTTATTCTATCTTCAATTTGTCGTGCATTTATATTCCGTAATCGTGCTTGTGCTTGTGTGTGTATTCCGTAATCGTGCGTGTACTATAGCCCATGTAAAATACATGGGCTATATCGAAAATAGTTAACATCTTGAATATTGTAAGTGCTATTGTAAAACTGGCTATATATAAGAACAGTGGTTCCCAAACTTTTGCAGGTTAGTTTCCCCTTATCTCCTCGGTGAATTCCAAGTTCCCCCCAGACACACACAGACACACAGACACACACACACACACACACATACGCACACACATGTGGAAACAAACACGAATGTGTATTCCACAACTATAAACCCCAATTCAGTAAATCAATGTATATTTTAGCCGTTTTAATCGTTTCGGCAATATGGAATGGTAATTAAACATTCCACCAGTAAGCTTCATTGGTGTTCATTGTTCTTCCTCACCCAGATCTCTCCACCACCCAGTTTGGGAACCACTGCTCTAGGCTTTAGTTGATATACTGTTCATTAAATACCATACACTCATACACACACAGTGTCCACTCTCGTTATGACTGGGCCAAATCAAAATGGCTCCATGTGGCCGCTATAGCGTCCATTTTGTTTAGCAGCACCGACCTTGAAAATGGCTTGCAACGTGCGACGCTGCAGATCTGTGAACACGAGCCGGGGCTTCTTGGGTGCCGACGATGACTGTTGCTGCTGTTGTTGTTGCTGCTGCTCTATTATCTGCTCCTCCTTCCGCTTGCAAGCTGCAACACACACACACACACATTGAATAGAACGAGGTGCAGAAGGAATTTGAAGAAGAATAGCTCGCCTTCTGGCTGCATAAATGATTGGAATGGTTTTAGGTAGACAAATGGTCGTAATGGCCGTGAGTACAAAACTCATTCAAGAGAGGTGGATTGATAAATATGAGGATATATAGACATGACAATTCGAGCCCAACTAACCTCCCGTAAACACAATTAGCTGAGTACACACACACATACACACACATACACACATACACACACGCACACACACACATACACACACACACATACACACGCTGAAATAGAAAACAAACCCCAGTATGTTTGAAAAAAAGTTCCAAACTTCGAGAGGGTATTGCCAACTCTATAGAAACGTGTGTGTGTGTGTGTGAATATTTGCTATGAACACCTGAACAATTATTGTTGACAAATATACGTCTTACACTCATGTATAAACAGACACACACACACACACACACACACACACACACACACACACACACACACACACACATGACAGTAATGACAGAAACATGAACAGAACATGAGTGAAATTACAGCTCGGCAGAAAATTGGACTGATAAAGCAGAAAGAGGGAAGGGGGCACGGCAAGAAGCTGAGAACATCCCCGGTGCAAAAAAGACATAAACAAATACAGTTTTCCATTCAGGCGAATTGACGTTTGGAATCAATTGCACAATTTGACTATTGTAGAGACCAAAACTATAGGAGAGTTCAAACACAAATTGCATACTCAGTGAGGGAGAGAAAGAGGACAGTCTGAGTGTAAGCTCATTTCCTCTACTACAACTAGGTGAGCACACACAAAACATAGAAACAAACACACACACACACACACACACACACACACACTCACACACACACACACACTCACACACTCACACACACACATACACACACAAATATGACATCAGGTTATCACGTTGTAGAAGTCGACGACTTTCGCAGTCTTCACAGAGCTCTCAGTCATTGATATCGTGTGTAAATTCAAGTAAGCATTATTCAGTTGATATTCAACGTGGATCTATCAATGTTATGTACTCTCTCTCTCTCTCATTGGTTAGTTGATAGAGCTGACTTGAAGCTGGCTGGCTGACTCGCTGGGGGAGATTTTCCAGAGCAGTCAACACACACACATCATTCAGTCAGCACTTACATAGCTCATCAAAGACAAATTGAAGTCCAGATGAAGCAAAATTACGCCAAATCATGAGAAACGGTAAGTTACACTTGGGACAAGATCTCTTTGAGTCCATAATCTAATTTGACTCACGATGATGGATGCATTTTTCAAAGCAAATCGCTCACACATACACACACACCAACTATACACACCAACATACATGCTAATTTGATTGTATGATTTGTTCAATCAAGATTGTGCCTGAATCCAGGCGGGATGCTGATGTGCAGATTTCAACTTGATCAGAAGAATTCTCATTAGTGAATGGCGATTAACTACGCTTGTCCGTGGAGAAATGGCTCTCGAAATAGAATAATTAAAATTGGAAATATGTGTGGAAAACAATTCCTTTTAGACAATTATTTGCTATTATTTCTTCTGCGATTCATCTGGACACTGATTGCCAAATGAAACTGTGAAGCTGTTAGAAAGGATGTCGTGTGGTGGCGGGAATTCGGCTGATGAAGCTCGTGCTTCGATGACGTGGTGAACACTCGAGACTTGGCTGACTGGGCACTTCTCACATATTGTGCACGGTAGCAGCGAGCTCAAGAGACTAGCACTTGGGCACGAACCGACACCAACCGAACACAAGTACCTCACTTCACAATTCACCACAACTGACAAAGTTATCAAAAATCACCGCCGAACATGTCCAATTGTGCCCACAAATAGTCTATATATATAAACAAATAACCAAAATTATACAACCGTGTTTTCCTATTATATTGTAGATGGACCCACAATATTTTTTCCGTTTCCTCCAAAAAGTAAGGCGTCAAGATTACATGCAAAGCCCCGACTTCAAAAAGTTAAAAAGTTGCATTTGTAAGTACTTCTTAAACACTTTAAGAAAATCAAGATCAAATTTTATGCACTGGCGGATGCAGAGGGGGGTGGAGGAAGCTGAAGCCCCCCAAAATGCTTCCATCAACTCCTCATAACCAAGAGGTTCACTATAAGTCAAAAAATATCTTACTGTAGAATATCATTATCTAGATATATCATTATCGCAAAGCATATTCGCACATTATTGTGTGTGTGTAAATGTGTGTGTATATATCATTGAGCAATGTTCCAAGTCATGACTTTCACACGCTACCTAGTCACTCATGCACTTAACTAAGCCCCCCTTAACTTGCACCCTGGGTCCGACACTTATTTTATGATATTCTTGTCGTTGAAAAAACGAACTTATTTCATCGAGAATTCAATATCCGTCACGTCATTATTATACACGCATAACACAAATAACCACGGACGAAATATCAGCACACACAAACATACGCTAATAAAAACAAACTAATATAATTGGTGTTCGTGTATGATAGCTATTTGATTGACTATAATTTTAATATTAGCCACAATTTATTAGTGTGCTATACATCGCTTCTTCACTAAGCCAAGCTCAGGTGTATCAAACACACACACACACACACATAGCGCAGTATATTGAGCACACTAATTGATTCGATTCAATCATGAGGGACACGGGTGGATGTTCGCTAATTGACTTGGCCTCACGTGGCTCATTCAATTAGGAGCCTGCTCTTCTGCGAATTACGTCAGCCATTCACCTCTCCTCTCTCTATCTCTCTATCTCTCTATCTCGCTCTCTTTCCAACTCTCTCTAATCTGTCCCACATACACATACACACATACATGCATACATTCAGGTGTGTTGTTACTAGTTGTTCTTACTGGTTTATTATCGGCACAGTAATGAGTCAGTTAGGATCCCCACTGCCGTCTTCCAGTCATGTCTTATTTCTTCTTGCTAACATACTTGTTGTTGATTGAGAATATCGCTAATTGATAATATATTACCCAGCTTTCTATTCAGCTCTTTTTTTCTGGAAACTATATTTATATAAACGTCCTTTTTAATCCCGCGTTTTTGAAAGCCAAAATTGTTATTCCTGTGTGTGTGTGTGTTTATGTGTGTGTGTTTATGGGTATCACATTACATTGTTACGTGTGTACAGATGTCATCATTGAATATCGTCTTCAACAGGTAATTGAAAGTAGCTGCTCTGAGCTCAGTGTTTGTGAGTAATTATTTTGAGTGATTCATTGCAAGTCATTATAAGACATCGTGCAAATCTGAATCGACAACAATGATCATCATACGAACAAGGAAAACAGACAAATTTGCAATGCAATACGACAAATGCGCGCAAGCTATGCAACACAAAAAAGGGAACAAAGCTTTGGCGACAAAGAGAAACATGCAACAACATTAAGACAATACACCAGCATGTTTAATTAATTGTCATCTAAACCGTCAGACACATACACACACGTACATACATACATACACATTCTACATTATACATTCATGCATACATACATATATTCATTCATTGATACACTTTCTACATTACACATTTATACATTCATTCATACATTTATACATTCGTACATTCTACATTCATATATACATACACTTATACATATAGAATGTACATACATATATACACTCGTACATACATACACTCATACATATATTCATACATATACTCATACATACATTCATACATTCATAGATATTTTCACAGAGACAAGCATACTATTATAGTTATAGCAGTATTCTTATCCAACAGTGGTAACACTATCAAGCAGTGAGAAATTCTGCCTGCCAAAATGATGTGAGGGCTTTATAAAAAATAATACAAAATAGATATGTTTTCACCCTTTCATATATTTTAGTAATAAAAATTGAATGAAATTTGAAGCAGCTTAAAGCTGTGTGAATGAGTATTGAATGAAAAATGTTTTCTTATTACGTCGTTTGTATCTTAATTTTTTCGTAAAAGCTATTAATAATCAAGATGAGTGTTGAAGAAAGCCCGTATCCAGTGGCTCCCAAACACCCACCACATTACCCCTGCTGTCGCCACTAATAACACACTGTCTCTAACCGTGCTAGAACAGTGTTAACAAGAACCCCAGGGGCTACTTGCCATTGCTTGATGATCAAGGGGTGTCAGTTTGTCAGCAATCACCCGCCTATGTGTGTGTTTGTGTGTATGTGTGTGTGTGTGTGTGTGTGTGTATGTGTGTGTGTGTGTGTGTGTGTATGTGTGTGTGTGTGTGTGTGCCACCCTCTTCTCGTGCATCTGGCATGCTGCATGATCTCGTCATATCATACAAATGCGCTAAATCACGACCATTAAGCTGGTATATTTTAATAGCTAAAATTATGCTGCATATTTTTCAAGGTGGGCTTAATAATAGCCAGACAGCTATTTCAGAATAGAAAAATTCACTCTACCAAAGATTTATTTATCTAAATAACAAGCTTCATTATAGTATGAATTATGTTTATGTTAATGAAGTACAAATATGTGCAATGGTTTAATGAAAAACATAAATTAACACGTAAATTATAGGAAAAACGCATCTTTTGAACATATTTTATATGTGGAACAAACAGAGTAATGGAAAAATACTACCGGAGAAAAGTTCAAATTTTGAGCTGGGCTTATTGGAGGACGGTACTACTGAAACACCTAGTATTTTAGGTCTGAAAATTGGAGACATGGGCTTAATAATAGCCAACTGGATCTACGGTTTATAACTGAAACGATTTGTAACGTAATGATTGATTCATAATGATTTTGCACTCGCTTACATGACATGTTGGCTGTTGCGATGGAAGGTCGGCTTTGAGGTCGTGACATGACCGCAGGGCATCCAGTTGCCCAGCCATGACATTCATGAGATTGCATGGAGCTTGCATGATGCTGTTCTAGAGATGACATGCGCACATCACCGCCTGCTACACGACACACACACATACATGCACACATGGTGGATGCAAGCAAGTTTACTACATACACGCACGCGCACATTCACCGAAGCAACGGCGACCAACTACAAAACAGCGCACAAATAAATAGCAAAACTTAAAAATGCTTAAAAATGAACAGCGCCGAAAAAATTGATGCAAACTGAACTGATACTGAAATAATGACATACAGACACACACTGACACACACTGACACACACTGATACACACACACACACACACACACACACACACACACACACACACACACACACACACACACACACACTGACACAAGCACAATGTTTTCTAGTTGGAGTGACAACACAATGCAAACATAACATTGAGATATGGGAGCTGGATAATAATATGTAGAAAATGAACAGGCAAACTAATGAGCAAGTAATAACCATTCAGTCAGTTTCCGTCAAGTGTC
>OU696597.1:481370-488870 GCA_916048095.2 Sacculina carcini | reverse complement strand
TTGACATGTATCTTAACATGATGTCCTCAACATGATGACATTAACATGATGATCTTAACATGATGATCTTAACATGATGATCTTAGCATGATGACCTCAACATGATGATATTAACCTGATGACCTTAACATTATGACCTAGCATATAGTGACCTAGCATAGTGACCTAACACGCCACTACGTCTTGTGAGGCTTAGTTACTCAGCGAAATATATGTTTCACTCCAAACACGCACATACACACACACACACACACACACTGACACACACAGAGAGAACCGACTGAGTGAATGAGTGTATACTAATGAGCGACCACTTTGAATAACTCGGTTTTTGCATTTAGCAACGCATTGCATGTGAGTGTGTCAGTGTGTGTGAGTGCGTGTGTGTGTGTGTGTCAGTGAGTGCCCAGAATGCACGCGCTCACGCAACACTCAACTTTGCGAGCCAGTATAAAACACACACACTGACACACACACTGACACACACACTGACACACACACACTGACACACACTGACACACACACTGACACAAACACTGACACACACACACACACACTGACACACACACACTGACACACTGACACACACTGACACACACACTGACACACACTGACACACACACTGACACACACACTGACACACACTGACACACACTGACACACACTGACCCCCTTCCTGCCTGTGTCTGCTGGCATGATGATAAGTGCGTGACACACTCAAAATGCATCCTCAGTCAATTAGACCAGCCAATATGGAGAACATTTCAAGTCTCGTATATATATATGCATAAGCGTATGTGTGTGTGTGTGTGTGTTCGTGCATGTGTGTGTGTGTACTTGTATGTGTGCGTGTATGTGTCAGTGTGAGTGTATATACAAGTGTGTGTGTGTGTGCATGTATGTCTTCGACAAATTATTATTATTATTATTATAATTATTACTAAAATCAATAAACAAGTTTAAATGGGAAGAGAGAGAATAATTTGTAAACAATTTGAATTATATGTTTTTCCAGTGATGTGTGTGTGTCTATGTGTATGTGTGTGTGTGTGTGTGTGTGTGTGTGTGTGTGTGTGTGTGTGTGTGTGTGTGTGTGTGTGTGTGTGTGTGTGTGTGTGTGTGTGTTATAATGACGAGAACACACTATTTGACTCCCGTTTCAACTGAGCTCAAATATGGCACCAAAGCAGACTAGGTATCTGTATGTGTGTGTGTGTGTGTGTCAGTGTGTGTGTGTGTGTGTGTTTGTGTTAAGTCAACATTTACTTATGACATGTGCTTGGTATCTACCTTGTGTCTCACACTTCTTTGATAGCCCGTCACATCACAAACGAACAGAACAAACGCACTAGACACGAGAATTACAACCGTTTACACAGATGCTATTATATCAATGTTTCATGTTTGATCTTTTGCTTAGAATGGACTGTATTAATTGAAAATTGCACACACACACACACACATATTTGCTCAATCAATAGAAAAACTTGAAATCTCGGGCATTGTCACAATGAAATCCTTCTTTAAGTAAATTCAATTTTTGGTTATTTACTATATTTGCCAACACGCACACATACAATGACAGAGAGAAAATATTGTATTGTATTTGTACTTAATATTTGTATTTGATTTATATTTGTACTAATTGATAATTTTCTAGATAATTTCGTCAGTGTGTGTGTGTGTTTGTTTGTTTTCACACGGAATACTACAGATATTTATCAAGTTCCCTTCTATACTATCTTTGTTTTAGTTTTTACCAAGTATGGAAATGCTGAGAGTGTTTGTTTATTCGTCAATAATTATTTCTTCTCACAATCCTGGTTATTCGTTCTTCGCTTTGTGCTTCTATCGTACTGAACTAGAAGTGCAGTACAATACACGACACACACCAGCCCAGGCAGCCGACATAAAACACGCCATTGCTGGTTACTATGACAACGCTGCTACAACAACACACGGCGTTGTCATAGCAACACACACGCACCCTCACAACTACCACATACTGCTGTATCAGCCATTACTAAACTCAGCTCGTACTAACACATACACATACTGATACACATGATAACACACATACTGACACATACACATAGGTGAGACCTATGAGTCGAGCGTTGAGAAAAATACGTCGAAAATCGACGAACTGCGAGAACAATTCCACCAACTGAAGGAAACTATGGGATCACTCGAGAGTGAGTTGGAACAAGTGCGTTTAAACCAAGGCACGATTGAAGAAGAAAAGAGACAATTGAAAGAACAGATGACAGAACTATTGGAAAAAGAGTTGGCAAATGTTCGACAAATCAATGAGGATATTATTGAAGAAAACAAATGCTTGAGGGAGCAGACGACATCATTGACAAATGAGAACGTAGATCTAAAAAAGAGGTTGAGTAACATCGAAGAAAATGGCAAAAGACAAGTAGAGGACCTGAAAAAAATTGAAGTTGAGCAAAAAGGATGGAAGAAGAGTCATGAAGTAAGAGTGCATGATTTAGAACATGTCATGGAAGAGCAGCAAAAAAATAAACAGGCCGAGATGGAGAGGGCTTGTGTTCAAGTGTTGAATAAGAAGAGGCAGATGGTGAAACAAATGGTTGAAAAAGATAAAAATGTCATAATATTTGGCATTGAAGAAGAAACTATCGCCTCGAAATCCAAGAGGGAGGAAAAGGAAAGAGGAAGGGCGAAAAAGTTGCTAAGTGCTTTAGATGTAGAAGTGAAGGAAGATGATATGACAGATATGCATCGAATTGGAAAATACGACGCTAAAAACTCGCGACCCATGAGAATCAAGTACAGGTCAAAGGAAGCAGCTGACGAAGTGTTGAACAATACATGGAAGCTGAAAGACCATGCCGAATACAGCAAGGTTTGGATCAAACCAGACTCCACGCAGGAAGAAAGAGCATTAATCAAGGAAAAAGTCCAACTAATGAAAGAAAAAAACGAGAAACTGACAGAGGAAGAAAAAAAGGAGTTTCATTGGAAGTTGGTACACGGAAAAATCAAGAGATGGTATCGTATGGCAGCAACGGATGCGAAGGAACAGACAGAAAGGCACACACAAGCTTAATGTACACAAACATCGACGGGTATATGTCGAGTAGAATCGAGCTCAATGAATACCTGTGTGGAAAAAACCCTGACATTGTTGCTATAGTAGAAACAAAACTCAAAGAAGATATTGTAGTTCAAGGCTTGGTTCATAGCAGGTATAACATATACAGAAGGGATAGAAATAAAAAAGCGGGAGGGGGAGTGATGGTGTTGACAAGAGACGATATTAATGCAAAAGTGGTGTATATTGGAATGAAGGCGGAATTAATAATGTTAGAGATAAAACTCTTGGACAGTGTGAAACACTTCATGGCGGTTTATGTGCCGCCAAGAAGTAGTTCATGGAAGCTGAACGAGTTTGAAGAAATGCTCAATGATACTCTGAATGAACTATGCTATCTGATGAACAAGTACAAAAACTTAACAATTGTAGGAGATTTTAACTGTAAGGAAGTTGACTGGCAAAATTGGAACGCAAACGGATCACCGAACTCATGGAATTCAAGACTTATGACACTGATGATGGAAAATTACATGAATCAGTGGGTTCAAGAGAATACTCGATTCAGGGGTTCAGACGAGCCATCAAAACTAGATTTGGTTTTTACTGATGAAATGGACATAATAAAATCGTTGACGTATAAGAGTCCAATTGGCAAAAGCGACCATGTGCTGATAGAGGCAGTTTTAGAGTATGGAAAACCTGCAAAAGGTACCCGTAAATACTACGGTGATAAACTGAGCTATGACAAAGCCAACATAAAACAGCTTAAGAGATACTTTGATGAGGTCGACTGGACCGCTATGTTGACAATGACGGATGTTCAACAAAAATTTGATTATTTTGTTGACGTGTACAAGCTCGGTGTTGAAAGATATGTTCCAAGAATAAAAAGATCATACACCAAGAAAAATGTTTGGTTCAACAAAAGATGTGAAAAAGCAAGAGAGGACAAAGAAAAAGCATGGAACATATTGCGAAAGAGATATACTTATGAGCACTGGAAAGAGTACAAAAGAGCCAGAAACAATTACGTGAAAATAAGACGAGAAGAAACAATGAATTATGAAAAAAGTATAGTTGAAAAATGTGAAAAAGAACCGAAGATGT
The DNA here is from genome assembly GCA_916048095.2 of Sacculina carcini. Taxonomy (NCBI): domain Eukaryota; kingdom Metazoa; phylum Arthropoda; class Thecostraca; family Sacculinidae; genus Sacculina; species Sacculina carcini. The sequence continues at coordinate 484,696 of OU696597.1, read as the reverse complement.
TCTACAAGTATGTCAACGGAAAGATGAAAAATTACGTGGGCATCGAAAGAATTCAACATGAAGGCGAGACCGTTACTGAACCAGAGAAAATCTGCGAAATTATGAATTATAGATTTCACATGGTGTTCACTGATGAAAGTCCCTTTGATGGAAGTCGAATCTTGCCGAAATGTAGGCCTATGGGAGATGTGTATTTATCTAAGAAAGATCTGATCGAGAGACTGTCGAAGTTAAAGAATGGGAAATCGGTTGGACCAGACGGAATTGAGGGGAGCATTATCAGGGAATGCAGGGAAGAGTTGACGGAGCCATTGTATGACGTCATATGTACTAGCTTGCGCCTGGGTGAAGTTCCTTCACAATGGCAATGTTCGAGCATTGTTCCAATTCACAAGAAGGGTTCGAAAGAGGAATCATCCAACTACAGGCCTATATCACTGACCAGCGTGATATGTAAAGTGTGTGAAAAAATCATCAAGGACCAGTGGGTAAAACACCTGGAGAGAGAAAAGGTTTTGTCAAATGCACAATACGGATTTAGACAATCAAGATCATGTGTGTCGAGTCTTTTATTCTTTTACAACAAAATTATTGATGTTGTACAGGAGAGGGACAAGTGGGTGGACTGCATATACTTGGACTTGTGCAAAGCTTTCGACAAGGTCCCATTCAGGAGGCTTCTGTGGAAACTGGAGTATTGTGGAGGAATACAAGGACCACTATTGAAATGGATGGAACATTACTTGACCGATAGAAAAATGAGTACAACTGTGAGGGGAGCGGCTTCTTCGTGGAAGCGGGTGAAAAGTGGGGTGCCACAAGGCTCTGTGCTCGGACCAATAATGTTTCTGATATATATCAATGATATAACGAACGATCTGGACAGCACCGTTCACCTTTTTGCCGACGATGCCAAATTGATGAGAGTCATAACGAGTAAGAGAGACTGTGAACAATTGCAATGTGACATCGACAAGATTCAAGAATGGTGTCAAAAATGGTTAATGAGCCTCAACGAAACAAAGTGTCATGTCATGAAATTTGGCAAAAGCGGGAAGAGACCATCTGTGGACTATGCACTGGGATGCGTCACGCTGCGAGAGGTGGACAAGGAGCGAGATCTTGGTGTGATTATCCAGAATGATCTGTCACCGCAGGCGCACATTGATGACCTTTTCGCTAAGTCGTATGCACTTATTTCAAAAACGAGAGGAGTATTCAACTACATGGATGAGAATATGTTCAAAAAAATCATGATAGCTCTAATTAGGCCAAAGATCGAATACGCAGCTGTAGTTTGGTCTCCACACGAAGTGAAACATATAAAGAAAATAGAAAAGATTCAAAGACTAGCCACAAAATTGGTACCAAACTTGAAAAACATGTCTTACGAGGACAGATTGAGGAAAATTGAATTACCCAGGCTTGATGAGAGGAGAGAAAGAGGTGATTTAATAAACATATATAGATGCATAAATGACACGGTCAACACAGACGACATCGGATTAGTTTTTCAAGGAAATGTGCGTAGAGGACACTCAAAAAAACTGAGGAAAACACGTTGTCGAAAAGATGTGAAAAAGTATAGTTTCCCGTTTAGGAGCGTAGATCAGTGGAACCAATTAGACAGCAAAATAGTTGAAGCTAGAAATTTAAGTTCCTTCAAAAATATGTTAGATAAATTATGGAAAAGAGACGGGACAGCACGAGCTTAGCTCATATCCTGTAGAACAACTATGTGAGTACAACTATGTGAGTACATACTGACACGTACACATACTGACACGTACATACACAAACATACACACTGACGCACACTGACACACACAGTGTGTACACACATACAAACACATACTGACAAAAAAGTGTAAAAAACTGACACACACACACTGACACACATACTGACACACACTGACACATACACACTGATACATACACTGTCACATACAGATACTGGCAAAAACATTCACATACACATACATTCACATACACATACATTCACATACACATACATTCACATACACATACATTCACATACACATACATTCACATACACATACATTCACATACACATACATTCACATACACATACATTCACATACACATACATTCACATACACATACATTCACATACACATACATTCACATACACATACATTCACATACACATACATTCACATACACATACATTCACATACACATACATTCACATACACATACATTCACATACACATACATTCACATACACATACATTCACATACACATACATTCACATACACATACATTCACATACACATACATTCACATACACATACATTCACATACACATACATTCACATACACATACATTCACATACACATACATTCACATACACATACATTCACATACACATACATTCACATAGACATACATTCACATACACATACATTCACATACACATACATTCACATACACATACATTCACATACACATACATTCACATACACATACATTCACATACACATACATTCACATACACATACATTCACATACACATACATTCACATACACATACATTCACATACACCAGCATTCATATACACATACATTCACATACACAAACATTCACATGCACAAACATACACATACATTTGGGGATCTACATGGCCATTTTTCATAATAAAATTCTAAAAGTACAAAATAATTTTTAGGTGCATGTATTTCATGAAAACAATCGGTTCTGTTACTAAACTTATCGATCAAAGAAACATCTTCCGATTCCCTTTCATTCATAAGCAGTTCCTATTATTAATAGTACATACAATTTTAAAAACGAACGGATTTTCAAACCAACGGATAGCACTTTTATCACACGTACGGACTAACAACAAACTTAATTTACCCTCCATATGGCAGCACAATGTTTAAGAACAGTGTAATATATTCAGGCCCCAAACTTGATAACCAGCTTTCTGTCGAATTAATAACTCTTCCAAAACGGGCAATAAGAACTTGATCAAAAGCAAACTAAAAAAATACCGTCTCCATCAACAAAGAGTTCATCTAGTCATCTGGGTATTGACTTATTGTTGTCTGCCACGTGTAATCTCATTGTCTTGTTCATTGTGTTGTGCATTTATACGTGCACGTGCTATTTTCTGTGTAATTTTGTGTGTGAAAGAATTCGGCTTATTTGCATCGTTTGATAAGAATCATTTTGTGTTGTCATATCTTTGCTCTCTCATCTTATGTTCTGGCTTATAAAAGCTCGTTTTTGCCATTGCATGCTCAATTTGTATTCGCATGCCGATGTGTGTATGTGTGAGTGTGAATGTGAGTGGGTGT
>OU696597.1:401370-478870 GCA_916048095.2 Sacculina carcini | reverse complement strand
CACACAATAACATTATAAAATATAAGCACACACAGTGTGTGTATGTGTGTGTGTCTAAGTGAGGTCTCACAAACAACCATTTCTACTTCACAAGGGCAGCTGCATACATACACAAGCACACACGCACAGAGACATACATACAACACATACAATTACATATGTGTGCTTATCAAACGAGCACCAAAAACAGCACGCTTAAAACATATACACACCCACTCACACACACTCACGCAAACACACACACACACACACACCACCTGGCTCAAACCGAGATACCTACACACGCATACACACGCACACTCATACACACAGGTGTGACGGTATACAGGTAAGCCGTATCCCCAACACACGTACACATACACACACTACAAGTATGTTCATAATATAAGGAGTCAGAATTGGTGTGTGTGTGTGTGTGTGTGTATGTGTGTGTATGTGTGTGTTTTGAGTGTTATTTCCGACGTTCCCTCATGCTTGCATTGTGTGTGTGTATGTGTGTGTTTTTATATTAAGTAATTCACTCTGGGTGTGTGCATGTGTGTGTATTTGTCTCAAACTCACACACAAACACACACACACACACACACACACACACACACACACACACACACACACACACACACAGACAGACAGACAGACACACTTGTGAGAGGCAACGTACGCGTGAGCGCGTGCAAATGGGTACATTTGAACGGTGCACACTTACACAAACGCTATCTCAACACAAACACACAATGAAAAGTACGAAGAAGACAAACTTGTCAATGTTCAAGCGAACGATATATGTGTATGTGTGTGTGTGGATCAATTATGAAATCAGAGATAATAAACAGATCGAATAGAAGACAGAAAAATACTAGTGTTTCGCGTGGGATATGCAGTTGCATTATTGTTTTGAGATCACGAGGTAGAGTTAGTTCTAGTGCTGTGCTTATTAATCTTTCTCAGTGTTCAGGCAGCCCTTTCAAATTAGCACTCAGTTCACGCACCACTGGCTTCTTGATAGATATACGAAAATATAAAAATACAAACGACGAAATAACAAATCCTTATTACTCAATATTTATTCCTACAACTCGTTTAACAGGATTAAGCAAAACTACTTGTTTCAGGAAGAATACGATGCATTGGTTAAACATATAATGTCTTTTCAAAAAACCAGTACAGGAATCCTCGCACACCCGCTAGGAACCAGTCTCGCTCCCCTGTTAAGAACCTCTGTTCTGGTGTTTTGCACGTTGGTCGCCCGTGCAGCACATGAGATGCAAGTGTGTGAGACCCACCTGCCAGCCGTAGTGATGACATTCGCTGATACTCCGGTTCTTGTAGCCATTTCCACATGCGTCTGAACGTCTCTCTGCCTGATTTCAGCTTGGACCAGGGCTTGGGGTTGCGTAGCAGATCACTGAGCGTGCCTTGAGACCGACACAACACTCGCTGCGCAAAAATCGCCTGCGGAATGCTGTATCGCTTCAGTTCGGCCGATATCCTCTGTGCCAGCTCTTTGGTGTTGATCTCCTCACAGTCGGAACCTGATGAAGTGGACGAAGCTTTGCATTGAGTTGTCTGTCCGCCCAGCATCGTCACTGAGCCCGACGAGACATGCTGCATGTGGGATGTTGTCACTCCATGCAGAAGCGGAGGTGATGGCGGAGACTGGAGATGCATCGAGGGAGAGTTGGGAGAAACGGCATGAGGAGACAGGGAGTCCATGCTTGTGGTGGTCATGTTGCTGAAGCCAGACGGTAGAGCAGAAGAGGACAGCGACGCCGATGCCATGTAGCCATTATAATTGGCACTGACTGGTGAGTGAAGCGGTACAGTGGGACTGAGCGCTGGACTCTGAGGTTGTGCCAACGTAGCGCGAGACATATCATCCCGTGTGTACGGACTGTTGTAGACCTCCGGTGAGATCGACTTCTCGGGCGAATGCAGCGCATTGTGGCTGTAGTTTTGCGGCGATAGCGGTGAAGGCTGCTGATGCATGACCAGAGTGTTGTTGGACGAATAGTGAGGAGGAGACATGGAGAGCTGCGTCAGTTTCTCATACTGGTAGCTTTGATTCAGGTTGATGTTATTCAACGGTCCGTTATTCTGCATGACGGTGAACGAGCCAGACACATTTCCAGCGTGGCCGTAGGCAAACCTATCGGATACGGTTGAGATGGGAGGTAGAGGCTGTAGAGTCGTCAGCGTGGCATACGATGATGACGGACTGTACACCATGTGCGGTGACATCCGATCACTCAGCGAACTCTGATACATCGGCTCCTGCTGCATACCTCGAAAGTCTGACGCGTCAATCATACTGCCGACGCTGACCGATGAGAAGTCCTGACGTGGAGACAACGCGTCCGGACTCAGCTGACTGTAATCGTGCGCTTCCGTCTGTTCCTCGTGCACGTGCACACTCAGCGCACTCTTGTAGTCTGATTCAACGGTGAGTTCGGCCTTGAATTCACTATCATCAATCTGGCCGCTGGATAGCTGCTGGTGAGAGGGGTGGTCCTCGTCGATCGAGCACGAGGAGGACAACTCTCTCACACACACTTCTGCTGTTGCCGTCGTCGTTGTCGTCGTGGTGGTCTCTGTGTGTTCTGCTGCTGCGGTGGCCAGATCAAATGTATCATCCACGTCGTCGTCTTCTTCTTCCTCCTGATGATGATTGTGATGTTGGTGTTCCGATCGCAACGTTTTCACACTGAAATCTTCTGGCTGGTCTGTGGCTAGCTCCAGATCGGCGGGCCCCAGAAGATCCGACTGTTCTGCTGCCGCCTCACCCACCTCAGCAGAAACTACAGCCGAGAGAGGAGATACAATCACTGGCGAAGCAGAAGCGGTGGCCGCATTCACCGAGGCAGTACGCAGCACCAACTGTGAGTTATCGTCCTTGATGAGCAGACGCACCTGGTGGTGATGGTGGCTGGGCGCCACGATGCGCGTGTATGTCGGCCCGTCGCTCGTGCGTATCAGCAACACCTGCGTACTTGCCACCTCAGGCGCTGCCGTCAACTCGGCGCGCGCTGCCATTGGTGCGCGCGCACACACTCACCTGCTACGTCACACACACACACACACACACACACGCACACACACACAGACAGACAGACGCGTCGACGCTCACATAGAGGCGCTGATGCACGTGGGCTCGGGGGGCAGTGTCTGTGATCGTGCACGATTTTCGATCGAGCTGGTGGTCAGCCCTGGCACATGTCACTAGCGAGCCGGCACGCGGCTCGTGCACGCGCCTGCAATTGCACGCGCTAAATTGTCACACACACACACACACACAGCTGCCTCAGAAGGACGAACAACACTTGAGTTCTGCTCTCACAAGCCACTCTACACCGACACTGTAGTTGTGCTGCTGCTGCTGGTGGTGCTACGACGACGAGATGCGAACCAGTGCGCACGCGCTGCACGAGCCTCACCAGAGACTGGCGGTGGAGGGTAAATCGCCCCATTGAAAATCAATACTACTGCAATCAATATAAATACGGGCCCACAGAGAGAAGCGGTGCATCCATGCCCTTTACACTTTACTACAGCTAGCATGGATGATAATGGCCAGTGTCTGTTTTTCACAAGAATTCGATCGAAAATCGACCAGACACGTATAGTGAAAGTGAGCAAACAAATCACTCTCTCAAATGCTAAAAATGGGAGAAATTGCTATTAAAATATCACGTGCCAAGTCATGTAGAATGCTTCTTTTCTTGAACAGCAAAATAACGACCAAAGCTTGTGTGGAGTGAATATGTGAATGGTGTTATATGTAAAATATAAGCGCGTTATATAAAATATATTATTGGAAATATATATGTGTTGTAGAGTGAGCGGGCCCAATGTCACCCCCCTCTCTCTCTTTGTGACCTACCCACATTTAGCGGCACTGTGTGTTTTGTACGGCACCTGTGTGTTACACTTCCAACACCCACACACACACACACACACACACACACACACACACGGATGTTATCTCCGCATAGCAGGTTACATTCCCAGGCCCGCATCGATACATCGATTGAACGTGTGTGCTTGTGTGTGTGTGTGTGTGTGTGTGTGTGTGTGTGTGTGTGTGTGTGTGTGTGTGTGTGTGTGTGTGTGTGTGTGTGTATGCCACATAATCGCTGACTAGCAATCGATACTAGACAAACATCCCATCACAATGACTAGTCAAGCTTTTGCGAGATAAATTAAATCACACACACACACACACACACACACTAAACATGCATATACATGTATATATCGATAAAAAAACCAGAAAATACACAACTCGTTAACACTATTCCTGTCTTTGAAGAAGAAAACGTCTCCTGTAGAATTGCTTCCTAGCTCAATCTTGTGTGTTAGTGTGTGTTAGTGTGTGTTAGTGTGTGTTAGTGTTAGTGTGTGTGTTAGTGTGTGTGTGCGGTACATATGACAGTACAATAAACAGTAGCAGTAGCAGACTGTATGTTGATACACACACACATACATACACACACACACACACATACACAGGTGTTATTGAGAACTGCACATATGGATTTTATACTCAACTCAATACGATCGATAAGAAAATTGCTCAATAACACACACACACACATATACACACACACACACACACACACACACACACATATGCGTGAGCTTAAGATACGTTATTTTTCAAACTACCACTTTTGATTACAGATTGTAATGAAAATAGTTTGTAAACGACGTTGAATATATATAAAACTAAAATTAAATAATAATCTCAGTCTGACGCACGTGTATTTTTATTTTTATTATTATTAATTTCAAGCAAGTCCAGTAGCATGGGGAAAGAGTGCAAGCACTGTTACCACCCTGTGTGCGGTGGCCCCATGTGTACTGGAAGCTACCTGAAAATATGTAGAGAGAACGAGAGAGATGAAAAAGTAAACAATTCCAGATAGAAGAGAGTTGGAAAACAAAATAATAATACAAAATAAATAATTAATCTATCCGATACTTTTTCGTAATGACACACTACCTGCTGGTAATATATAGTGAGATATTGCTTGATATCTAGCTTGTATGTGTGTGTACACTCAAATAATATATACCTGGCTTGGTACACACAAACGTACACACACACACACACAAACACACACAAACACACACACACACACACACACAACACTCAATATGTTCGAGAAAAAAACCCAATGATTTTTGCCTTCAGTAAGTTCTTGTTCCGTTCTGCTGAAGCCCTGCAGTGCACCCATGTGTGTGTGTGTGTCTGTGTGTGAATGTGTTTGTGTGTGTGTGTGTGTGTGTGTGTGAGAGAGGTCAAGGCGAGCCCAATAATCACGTGCAAATATGCAAATAATTTGCACAACACACGTAAGAATTACCTGAATATGTATTTCAGAAGAAAAATATATATTTACACAATGATACTGGTAAATGTAAGGTAAGGCAGGGTAATGTGTATATATAAAGCGCAAATATTCACACACACACGCACACACACACACACACACACACACACATACATACACACACACACACACACAGTTTCAGGTGCGCTGCAGATGAACAATATTGAACACAAAGAAAGAAGAATATAAGACATCATAGAAACACAGACAAATGTCATATAAACACAAAACATCATACATGTGTTTAATCACATATACACACATACAACATGAGGACAAATGACAAATACATTTGGATACAATATACACACACATTTCGATCAACTATACACTTTTTCGAAGATGAATGTTTTCAAGTGTTTCCGTAAGGATGATAGCGAGATTTGTTCTCGAAGAAAGTAAAGAGCTTTTGTTTATGAATAACTCTTTTGAATCACGTGTTTAAATTCAACGAACACCTATGTATATATGATTAATTGATTGATAAAGTCACGTGTAAGTGTTGAATTAAGGCCGGGTGCCTGATGTAGAAGGGCACGTGTTTTGTGCGTATCAGCTGGTGGCAATATTGCGACAAAAATGTCCACTTGAGTTTGTTGGTGATTGTTGTAGAAGACTCGATCAATGACGGACGAACAGTTGGAGCTGTCTTGTACGCAGTAGTTGATAGTTAGCAGTTAGTGTGTGAGTGTGTGAGTGTGCTTGGTGATATCAAAAATTCAGCGATCACAATTGAAAGACCAGGGCGGGCTGGCTGGTGCATTGTTGTGTTGCCTAGTGGTCGACTCAAGAACACACACACACACACACACACACACACACACACACACACACACACACACACCCCATGCAGCAGTTTAACTTTATAATTGCTTTTCATTGATCAATGAATCCAATACCCAAATATATCTTGCATTTATACAAGCTTGGCTGTTTGTGCATGCCAGTTTGCTATCTATTTCTCTTTCTCTCTCTCTCTCTCTTTCGTGCAAGTTACAATTGTCCCTGTGTTGCTCTGTTTTGACCAGTTGCAATGCAGTCACTGTAGCTGTATTTCTGGCAGCAGCTGATAATTATCGCACGAGTTATATGTCTGATTCTCATGATTGCAATGTAGCGTTTCATTCACAAACAATGCACACACTCTGGGTTATATTACTCATATATATGAACGTGTGTGTGTCAGTGTGTCGGTTGGAGCAAGCATGATGAGTGTGGGCGTGCATCACTGCTTTGACATTTGTCCAAATTATATTATATCGATCATAATACTTGCGCACACACACACATACACACACACACATACATGCAAGCGTCAAATGCTCTTCTGGATATGCGTAAATTCGTTTATATGTTAGAACGCCTGTATGTATGTATGTGTGTGTGTGTGTGTGTGCCGTTATATCAGTGTGCACGTTGACATTGGCTGTCGATCGAAGAGACACACACACACACACACACACACACACACACACACACATACACACACACACACGACACTTTCCAATATCCACGCACACACACACATACACACACACATACATGCATACACATACATATATACAAGAGCATGTGCATGCAAGCAAGCATACACGCATACAAACCAATTACCTGTGCAGGCATGTAATCAGTGAGGTTGTTGCATTTTTGACGCGATCTCTGCGAACACGATCACATACACACACACATACACATACATACATACATACATACATACACACACAGACATACATGCGGTGCGTATTGCAGTTTATAATTTCAAGAGGCACGGACAGACCCGCCTGACAGACACGCGCTCAAAATGACCGCGGCAGGGGGAGGCAGGTAGGTAGGGGGGAGGGGCAGACAGGGGCATGGGGGTGACCTGCCTGCCTGCCTGTCTGCACGAGCCTGGCCCAGTAGTTGTCATGACAACCAGACGCAAAACAATTCAGCACATACACACACACACACTAACACACACACACACACACACACACACACACACACACACACACATACTGCCATACAACGGTGGTGCTCATCAAAGTTTGTATGTCCGTCTGCATCAACGTGCACGTGCACCACCGTAGACGTCCATGTGTGTGTGTGTCTGTCTATTTGTGTATGTGCAATTTGTGTGGTAGCAAATTCATTGCTTCTTAGCCGTGTATATATATGGCCAGCACAAAAAAATACCTGCCAATTGCATTTGTAACTGGGTCAGGGTGAATGTAATATTATTCTACACGTACACAAATGTGATACGTTATTAAAGAAAAAATATCACAAATCAAAATAATTAAGGAATATATTACTGAAATTCTTGAGTATATACCAGAAGGTATCTTGATATCTTGGTATATGTGTGTTTGTTACAGTACACCAGAATATATCAATTCTAAAAGCATTCCACTTCTCGTAAAAGTGCACAAAAAATTCATCATCAAATGTGACATCATTTACACGTGACTTTGTGTGGGAAAATCCTCTACATTCCAAGTGCAGATAACATATTTCAAGATTTGTTAAAACACTTGCCTGCAAACGGTGTTTGAATTTCCGCAATATGTTCACCATTTTCAAGTCAATTTTACTAGATTGAAAATCAATTTTACAAGACTGAAAATCAGAATTACAATTTTGGGAATATTTGATTCAAATAGCCGTAAAATCGCGCTTTGAACAGCTTAATTTAACAAGCAGCAAGCACCCAAATCACTAATCTGCAAAACCTTAAACACGGAGCAGAAATTCTAGAATATTATTTAATATTTACTGAATACTAATAAATTCAATTAATAATAAATTTTTGACAATTAAAATATGAGTTTAATTGTATTTTAACTTAAAAGTTAGGTAATATTTAAAAATAATTATCAAATTAATTGTTATATTTTTTAAAATCCTGTAAACTTTCATGGAAAATTTCGTTTTGCAATAAAAATCATTTTCAATTTTGTAAAAGTGATTTCCGATTTTGAAATTTATTTTTGTCAATTGAAAGGACAGATTTTTGTTGTTACTTATATTTAAAATGTGATCAGGTCAGAATAAAAATTCGTCAAAATTCAGGTAAAAACAGTTAAAAATGTCGCTCACACGCACATGAGGGGAAATATTGCGTGAGGCGAAGACAACTGCCATTATTCAAACAGTGGAAGGGTTCCCCCTGTGATAACCCCCCTTAGATCCACGGCATGACCCCTGCCAGGCGGCCGCGCTGAGCGCCCTCTGGTGGCCACTTGATAAACTAGAGTATTGATCGGTGGATGGGGGTCGTTGTACGGGGACGGGTCTGCGGAAAATGCATCCTTAGGGTGGACACTGACACACACACTGACACTGACACACACACACACACTGACAAACACCCACACACTGACAAACACACACACACACACACTGACCCACACGCTGACACATACACACACTGACAGACACACACACTGACACACACTGACACACACCCACACACACACACACACACGCTTACACTGACCCACACACACACACACACTGACACACAGACACACGCACACACACACACACACACACATACACACACACACACTGACACACACCCACACACACACACACTGACACACACACACACACACACACGCTTACACTAACACACACACACACACACACACACACACACACACACACACGCTTACACTGACCCACACAGTGGCACACACACACTGACATAAAAAAACGTATCTACATAAACTAGTTGACAAATTAGCACAATTATTATGAGTAAAATTATATTTATAAATTTATAATAGATGATATAATGAGTATTAATAATAAACAAAATGTTGTATTGAGTGGTTAAGGGTTATTTTCGTGGAACACAATTCTGTTGCCACGAAAATATATTAGAACTCTATAGTGTAAGAAATAGATTAACATGATGCCTAATCTCAGGATTATCAAAGGAAATCATAATCAAATTACATCATGTATAAAAGCGCAATCATATCATACAGATATATAGACAATTGGTATATATTGCCACAGATATAAAGACAATTGGTATTGCCACTTGCTTGTTTTTACCCTCACTTACTTTCACTTATTCGATAATTTTGTTCACTAACTCTATATTTACATATATTTATTCATATTCATGTATCTACTCTATATTTACTCCAATATTACCATGTATATTGACTCTTCGACTGGTCATTGTGACTCTCCCCCGCCGAGCTACTTAATTCTATTTTCTTTTGTTTCGTCCATTTATTTGTTATGTTTCGCGCCTCTGATTACTGTGTGCGCTATAAAAAATACATTTGTTGTTTTTTTTGTTATATTGTGCAGGTTTCAGTCGCTTGGCTGTTTGTGTGGTCCGACAGAAATTTCGTCTCGCGCCACCTCGCCACCCTACCAGCTCTGTGTATACGTCTATCTGTCTGTGTGTCATGTTTGTCTGTGTCATTGTGTATGTGTTGTAGGAGCATGTGTGTGTGTGAGATTGTTTGTACGTGTGTCCGATCGTGCTGTCCTGTTATGTCTGTACTTGTAAATACAGTCGGTCCATAGCACTCACGTTATCAACTTGTGTTGTTCCGTGGCAACCCAAACGCCACACTAGATTTATGCAGAATTTCTAGTCGCTGCCGGAAAGAAATATTTTTTAAGATTAAAGAAAGATTAACAAGATTAATCAGATAAGATTAATCAGGTCAAATAATCAGATAATTAAGATTGAGATTAAGATTATGGAATAATGATTTTGATACGATTTAAGAAATAAAAATTCAAGGTAATTTTTTCGAGGATTTCGAGGATTATACATTACCTGATTCTGAAATGAATATCGTTGTTGTAAGCAAGAGTTTCTCAATCCCGGGCTAGCGACTCGAAGTTGAGTCTCCAAGCCGTCTTATTGGGTCAATTAATTAATTAATTACTATACCGCTAAATTATATTATAAATATATAGTGCAGGAAGTAAAATACACGATGCATAAAGTTAGAATTCTACGCAGACCATGATAAACTGAACTATTAATAAAGCACACAATATATACATATTGTGTAGGTTTGGGTCGCTTGAATGCTTGATTCATGGAAGAAAAAAAAGTTGATCCAATAGAAATATTGATGATTTTCGACAAAAATTGATTGATTTTTTTGCAGAATTCTCTCTCTATAGTTGTACGCGATTTTTGTGTGAACGAGGTGAATTTATGAGCGCGTGTCTTATTTTCTGATAATCCTTTGAACGATTCTTTTTATTTCCAATGAAATTCCAATGGAACCACTGATAAACACAGCTAGAAAAAGACATTCAACGCTTTAGCGAAAACCAAACACACACACACACAAGCACACACACACACAAGCACACACACACACAAGCACACACACACACAAGCACACACACACAAGCACACGCACATACACACACACAGAAAAAATTAAGCATGATTTTGCAGTTACTCACTGGAGTTCTATTCTCAATATCTACATGCAAATGAGCGTATAAACTGTGCATTTCACGAATACTGTCCTACCCTCTATATATAAGAACAGCTGAAAAAATGCACGCCTGTGTATATTTACACGAATAAATTATTCAAAAAGTAAGATTCTGATATAAATTAAAGCAAAGAGGACAGTAGAACTTTGTAGATCATTAAAAAATCACACACACACGTATAATTACACATTTATTGGTGAGCCAATATTGACAAGTACTGAAAACACACATACACACATACATACACACATACATACATACATGTATATACAAACACAGTTGAGCAGAAACATGGTCTCCACCCTGTGACGTTCTGAAGCAGATAACTATTGCATGTCGACTAGCACAAACATAAACATAAACACAAACACAAACAAAAAGCCACACATATATACAAACAAACACAAATAAACATACATAGACACAAACACACACATAAACATAAGCATAAACAAACAATCACACATTGCCACGAACCAACATAAAAAAACACACGCACACATACACACACATACATATACATACAGGCAGAAGCCAAGAAAGGCAGAGAGATAGCAAATAAAACCCATATAACACTGATAATATATCTCATCAGCCAATATGAATGACCGAACACAAATAAAACACACTGCCACACACACACACTAACACACAAACACACACACACACACTAACACACAAACACACACACAAACACACACACACACACACACACACACACACACACACACACACACACACAAACACACAGACAAACATACACACACAGCCAGATAGTTAGATACATACAACAGTACAAATAGAAATAAATAGAGGCATACATACAGAAAGAAAGAGACACACAAACAGACAAATACAGATCGATACACACACACACACACACAGAGAGAGAAATGAGGACGTGTGTGTGCAGTGTTTGAGTGTTAATACACACACACACTCACACACACACACACACACACACAAATACACAATTAACACTGTGTCACTGAATCAACACAAATATGTGACCGCCACAAATATGTTCTGTCTGCGTGTGTGTGTGTGTGTGCGTGTGAGAAAGAGTGTGTGTGTGAGTGCGTGTGAGAAAGAGTGTGTGTGAGAAAGAGTGTGTATGAGTGTGTGTGTGAGAGAGAGTGTGTGAGAGAGTGTGTATGAGAGAGTGTATGAGAGAGTGTGTGTGAGAGTGTGTGTGAGAGTGTATGAGAGTGTGTGTGAGATAGTGTGTATGAAAGTGTGTGTGAGAGAGTGTGTATGAGAGAGTGTGTATGAGAGAGTGTGTATGAGAGAATGCATGATATAGTGTGTATGAAAGTGTATGAGTGTGTGTGTGAGAAAGAGTGTGTATGAGAGAGTGTATGACAGAGTGTGTATGAGAGTGTGTGTATGAGAAAATGTATGAGTGTGTGAGAGAGTGAGAAAGAGAGAGAATGTATGAGACAGTATGTATGAGTGTGTATGGGAAAGTTAAGAAGAGTGTGAGGGTGAGAGACACATGCATAAAGAGAGAGAGAGTGAGAGAGAGATTGTTTGGCAGAGTTTATGAAGTTTCATAGCTGGAGAGCAGGGCTGCATCTACTGGTTCCATACAGCTGGGACAAGTGAAGCTGCGCATCAGCCAGTCGTCAATACACTCGGTATGATATGTGTGCATACAAGGCAGGTAGCGAACCCGGTCTCCAACTGCAAACTCTATCATGCATATCACACACCTGTACTCACACAAACACATGTAGATATACAAACAGACACACACACGGACAGAGAGAAAGACATACAGATACACACACACACAGAGACAGGCACAGATAGATAGACATACAGATGGATAGACATACAGATGGATAGACATACAGATGGATAGACATACAGATACACAGACAAACACACACACAGATATACACACACACAAACAGACAGACAAAAATACAGACATGCACACAGAGAGACAGACACATGGACAGATAAACAGGCAAACAGACACATACATGTAGATATACAAACAGACACGCAGACACACATACAGATAGACACACACACACACACACACACATACACATACACACACACACACACAGAGACAGGCACATATAGATAGACATACAGATACACAGACAAACATACACACAGATAGATAGACATATATATACACACACACACACACAGACAGACAAACATACAAACATTCACACAGATAGACAGACACACATACAAACATAAAAACAGACAGAAAGACACACATACACACAGACAGACATACGGACAGATACACATACATATTGATATACAGACAGACAGACAGACAGACAGACATACAGACACATATACAGACATACGGACAGACACACATACATATAAATACACAGACAGATAGACAATCATACAGACAGACAGACAGAAAGACATACATACACACAGACAGACAGACAGACAGACAGATAGACAGAGGTGTAACTGACTCCTTGTTTTTGTGCGAGGCCGAGTCATCGTACGGTCCTGAAGGCAAATGTTGAATTAAGCCCATCCGCTTGGCGATTTTCACCTGCTCTTCCTCTGATAACTGCGCCGCAGTGCGACCCACGTTTGGTGATGGATAAAATACCGGCGCCCGCTCCTGTTGCATTCAATCACACACACACATACACAAATACATAAATACACACACACACACACATATAAATACATAAATACACGCACACACACACATAAATACATAAATACACGCACATACACACATAAATACACACACACACACACATAAATACATAAATACACGCACACACATACACACACACACACATAGACATAAATACAGATACACACACACACATAAACTTGCAAGAATATCATTGAAACATATCAACAAAACGTGCCCGCTACAACAAAAAACAAGTTTAAATACGCGAAAAATATCAGCGCCATAGATACTATGAGAGCAAAATAAAATCGGTCGATAATAGAAAATAAACACCGCAAGTAATGTCCAACACAAGAGCACGTGGAATTAAGTTTAATTTGACATTTTCATGTTCAGTTGACAGAAATCATCGATGGAAATTCCATGTCGATCATAATGTACAGTGACAACTCATAAGATACTGTATTGATACGAAAAACACATCAGAACCAAGTCAAAAGATCAGATCAAGCCAACAGATCTTGGTCTTCTAAGTCTTTTTCTTTCTTTGCTCCCCGACTGTATAACTCGCTTCCTCGTACTGTTCTATCAGCCACTTCCTATTCCTCATTTCGTTCGGCACTCTTTAGATACTTTTTTTAATTATCATTTGATTCCACTTCTCTCACCCTTACTATGTATGCTTCAGTCTGATTTCTTACGCTTGCTCTGACCTTTTCATCTACTTGCTATTTGTGATGTCTTAATTAAGTCATGTTCCCTTTTGTCAGTTACTTTTGTGCTTATTCGTGTTTTGTGTTTCTCTTTGAATATTTTGGCTTATCTTGCTGTTTAACGCACGTATGTTTTTGATATGCGCTATACCAAATAAATGTTGTTGTTTGTTGCAAGTCTACTGTTACGAGCACTAGCACTACCTCATGGTGATACTGTGGAACGGAGGCGAACTGTTCTGACGAGGAGATGTCACGACCGATTTCTGACCCCGGCAACAACATGTCATCGGCAGCCTGCGCCTCCAAACAGTTGCCCATGATTGTTGTGAAGCACAATCAGCGATGTAATCAAATGTAAAACACGGTAGGAAATTAATACATATCACTCATCGTTCACAAAACATACTCCCAGCAATATATTGGACTCAAACCAGCATAGTAGAAAGCTGTTATCTTTAATATGGACTTCTACAATGTATTTGTTTACTGCGCTGTATTGTATATGGGCTTTGTTTTCGTAATTGTCTCATGTGAGCCGAAAACGAGACCAAATTTGTCCCTTCTAAAAATATGCAAGAATTTGGATAATTAAAGGTAAATACAGAATCATCAACATTTTATTCCAATAAATCATCCGAATTCGTGATGAAATTCTAATCCCATTTATCTATACAATAAAATAACCTAAAATAATCCCGAGTTATTCAATTTTGGATACATTTAAATCGGCGGAAATAAAAGGAAAAATTAGAGTGAAAAAATCTTGCAGCTATCAATAAATACAGAATCATATATATAAGCCCTGTAGACAAAAATACACCAAAGCAGATTCCAGAGGGGTTTATGTTTTTTCCTTATCTGTATATAATAGCCAGTATTTTCCCTTTTTTTCATGAGAAACCCCGTTGAAGATATTGCGAGAAAACGAGCCAAAAAACAACAATTCACCACATTCCACACAGCAAAACCGTGCATTCTAATTTATTAACACACACACTTTTACACTATAATCCAACAAACACACACACACACACACACACAGATATACACATAGCCAATACAGGCCCAGCGCGCGCGACTGGCACGTGCAGAGATGGTGTTAACGCCACGCCTGTTCACCAGGCTGCAGTTCTCGCTTGAACATTAGTGATTTGCCACGGAACGTGCTGAACATTTCCTCTTCACGTCTTTCCAGGTAGTAGGCGAGACTGTAGAGCACAAGAGCCGACGGAATGAAGGCCGGCTCGATACAATAGAATATTTGCCGCAGAATACTCATTACTGCTGCTGCTGCTCTGATGCAAGCCTGGCCTTGTACCTCTGCAAACACAAACATATACACACAAACACAATCATGTACAAACATAAACATATACTAACACAATCATATACGAACACAAACATGTACAAACACAAACATATACAGATACAAACATATACAGACCCAAACATATATAGACACAAACATATACAGTCGTAAACATGTGCAGACACAAACATATACAGACACAAACATATACAGATACAAACATATGTAGACACAAACATATACAGACACAAACATATACAGACACAAACATATACAAGCACAAACATTACATTCCATGGCATTATATATATATATATATATATATATATATATATATATATATATATATATATATATATATATATATATATATATAGACCGCGCGTATTAAGCCCCGTAGGTCTATAGAACACACCATCAGATACAATATCAGATTGGATACGGGCAGAAAAAACACATATGCGCACAAAATACTTACAATAAATCACAATAATAACAACAAATAACATTAAACTTGGAGGATACCAAGCCAAGCACCTGCGTGCGGCGGTAGTCTGCGGCGATGGACCCGAAACACAGCACTGGAAATATAATGGACACAAAGTTTCTGCGCAGCTGGTAGACAATTCCCGAGTTTACTGGGTTCGGCATGGAAAAATAGCTTACACGCTGCGCATGCGAGCAACACACACGAAAAACATAAGACAAAACAGTACAAAAAACAAGATAATCCAAAGAATTATAGCCTGGTACTGCCAGATGGGCTAGAGTGAAAAATGAAAAAATATGGCGATCTTGTCATTCCACTCACACAATTTTACAATCAGTTCTTGCTGTTTTGGGATTCAAATATAAGCACAAATTATGGTGATTTTTGTTGCATTGATGAGAAAAATACATTTTGTTAACAAAATCGCTTGAGCTAACATGACGTGGATGGCTTATATATGGCGCATATTTCTTTGGCCAACGTTGATTTTTCCGTTTTTGGTGTGTAATCTTATTTTGGTTTAACCTGGATAATGGTCTTGAGTGAAGAAAAGGTGGGCTCTCTTGAGGAAGAGGCAAAAAAGAGGAAGGATCGTTTAAGTGCACTGAAGAATAAGCGGATTTGTGTTGCGGGTGATGAAAATGACAAAACTGAATTACCACGGTAGGTTTTTATTTTCTACATTTTCTTTATTTTTTACCTGTTACTTTTACTTTAATGTCTGTGCTGTTTTTTAGGTTTCACATTGTGGTGAATTTGGTTGTTTTTACCGTCATGTAGTTGTGTTTGTTGTGTATTTGTTTAAATTTGTTATCTTGGCTAAAATGTTTGTATATTGCTGGTTTGTATCGTACTCTTGTCTATTTTCTGGTTGTTTTCTCATTGTTTTCGGCCCGTCGCGTCTGTATGTGTAGTATGAGCTATATGAAATACATAGTGTTGTTGTTAAATACATCGTGTTTATTCATATTCGGTCGGTTTTGCAGCCCAGTGTTCCGGAGCTACCGGCCAACCGACGAGACTCTCAAAAAGGATGAGTTAGCAGACGCTGTACCTGTCGACATTGAAAGTATGGTCCAGCAAACGGCCGTGTCTTCATCGCTCGAAACTGAACAGGAAAACCTGGTGGGCTGCTTGATAGTTAGCCTCCTCATTTCCTACTCTGCTCATACAATTAATTGTGTGTCAATACGAGGCTCCCAGCGATTCATAGCACGTGTTCTGTTATATTTACTATTGCCCCCAGTCTGTAACCTATAATACTGTTTTATATTCATGCATATTGATACTTTAACACATAGATTGTACGTTCTTGCTTCATCATCGACCGCAATAATTCTGTCGTGACATTGGTGTAGTGCGTGAATTTAGCAGTTCATGCATTAAGTGAATACTTTGCTGTCGTGTTCTAATTGGCGCGATACAGGACGTGTGTCAGTTGGCTCCTCGCAAGCCAGACTGGGACTTGAAGCGCGATCTGGCCGCCAAGCTGGAACGCCTGGAGCGACGCACGCAGCGCGCCATTGTCGAGCTGATTCGAGACCGGATGTCAGAGCAGAAACACGTGGCTGATAATCTGCTGGCAGCTGTGTCGACTGGCACGGCAAAATTGCAACATTCCGCCACCTCACCGTCCCAGTATGACCCTTGACCTCACAATCCGAGTATGATCCTTGACCTCACAATCCGAGTATGACCCTTGACCTCACAATTCAACTATGATCCTTGACCTCACAATCCGAGTATGACCCTTGACCTCACAATTCAACTATGACCCTTGACCTCACAATCCGAGTATGACTCTTGACCTCACAATTCAACTATGACTCTTGACCTCACAATTTAACTATGACCCTTGAGGTCACAATTCAACTATGACCCTTGACCTCACAATCCGAGTATGACCTTTGAGGTCACAATTCAAGTATGATCTGTGACTCCACACTTATTATGGAAGTATTTCACATGCATGCATGAAATCACGCTTCTTTCATGAGCGGTGTGTATGTATGTTTGTGTGTGTGTGTGTGTGATTGCTCTTTGAAGTGTTGGTTTTCCATATTGTTCCATCACAACACCAGTAGATGTCCCTACAACTGTGTGTGTGTATGTGTTAAATGACCATTGGTGAATTACTAAATGATGCCAAACAAAGATATATTTCAAGAGACGTCCATATGCTAGCTCACAACGTGTATTATCAACACCATTATTCACATACCAGCCAGTATATTAAGCGACAATACTGAAATCTTTCTTTTCCTCTCTGTGTCCGTGTGTCCGTGGTTTGTATGTATCTGCTGTTTGTGTAAGCGTGTAAGTGTGTGTGTGTGTGTGTGTGGGGGGGGGGGGAATGTATTACGGCGCTAAAATAAACCTCTGCAAATAATCCAGCAATGTGTCAATTAGCGACTAGCAACACATCACACACACGCACACACACATTTTAGCTCTGAACAGCACGCAAAAACCTACTCACATATCATCCACACACACACACACATCACAGAATCATCCACAAACACACATATATATACAAGCATACTCAAAGAATGGCTATCATCGTAAAGCTCTGTATATACGGCTGGAAATGGCCCAACACACACACAACATTTTACCAACAAGAATATGCACAGCGTTGAACAACAGAATAACGAAATAATAATAATAATAATAATAATGGCACAATACGTAAATTCCAGTGAACAGCACGCACACACACACACACACACACACACACACACACACTGACACATAAACACACAATACCACACACACACACACACACTGATACACAAACTGACACACACAAACACACACTGACAAACACTGATACACTCATACACACACACACACACACACACACACACACACACTGATACACAAACTGACACACACAAACACACACTGACAAACACTCATACACACATATGACACACACACACACACTAACACTCACACTTACACATAAACACATACACAAACACACACACTGGCACTGACAGACAAGCAGAGTTTACTGGGCGGCCTTTAATTTATTTAATTTAATTTAGTTTATGAGGCAGAATCGACAGGCAGAATGCCGACGCCCACACCTCCCTCGTGTTTCTTCATCGGTGCGACAGGAGTCCAGAGGTCGTGTTCAGGCTCGTACATTTCCACTGAGGACAAGTTGCTGGCACCGTCGTAACCTCCGACAGCGTACAAACGGCCCATCACAGCCACCACACTAACTCGCGACCGAGTCACCGTCATCGGAGCCACGAAATTCCAGCTAAACACAAACAAACACACACCAACACACACATACATTGTATCTATTCAAACACACACACTGACACACTTAGTGTATCTAATCTATTCAAACACACTGACACACACACATTGTATCTATTCAAACACACTGACACACACACATTATATCTATTCAAACACACTAACACACACACACTGACACACACATTATATCTATTCAAACAAACACACACACACTGACACACTTGGTGTATCTAATCTATTCAAACACACAGACACACTCATAAACACACACACACACACACACACACACACACACACACACACACACACACACATTGTATGTATTCAAACACACATACACACAAACATGCAATAAAAAACGCAAACAAACATATATTAATTTAAACACACACACACACACATTATATCTATTCAAACACACATACACACAAACATGCAATAAAAACGCATACAAACAGATATTAATTTAAACACACACACACACACACACACACACACACACACACAGAGACGCTCACAAACGTTATTGCACTGAAAAGCCTCAATGTTGAATTTTGACGGATTTATGCAATTTACCTACTTTACAAACACACAGACAGACAGGCAGGAGGTGCCATGACAACATTATCACGTTGTGTCATGCATTCTGGGGAGGTGGTCCTCTCTAATACATCTTCCGTTCTTGTGGCGTCATAGCGTGGAGAAGGTTGGTTCTGCGGTGGCAGCGAGCTGCACGGGACACACCTGTGTGTGTGTTCATAAGCTTCGGCTTCTTCCCGTGTAGCAGCTGTCACTTGAGGTATCCTTTAATCTTTAACTGGTACAAGTGCTGTGTAATGGTACAAGTGTTGGGTACTGGTACAAGTGTTGTGTACTGGTACAAGTGTTGTGTACTGGTACAAGTGTTGTGTACTGGTACAAGTGTTGTGTACTGGTACAAGTGTTGTGTACTGGTACAAGTGTTGTGTACTGGTACAAGTGTTGTGTACTGGTACAAGTGTTAAGTACTGGTACAAGTGTCAATTCTGACAAGTTTAACATTTAACAAGTCTAACAGTTAACATGTGTTACCTGTTACCTGTGTTACCTGTTAGCTGTGTTACCTGTGTTATGTGTTACCTGTGTTATGTGTTACCTGTGTTATGTGTTACCTGTTACCTGTGTTATGTGTTACCTGTTAGATGTGTTATGTGTTACCTGTTACCTGTGTTATGTGTTACCTGTTACCTGTGTTACCTGTTACCTGTGTTACCTGTTACCTGTGTTATGTGTTATGTGTTACCTGTGTTATGTGTTACCTGTGTTATGTGTTACCTGTGTTATGTGTTACCTGTGTTATGTGTTACCTGTGTTATGTGTTACCTGTGTTATGTGTTACCTGTGTTATGTGTTACCTGTGTTATGTGTTACCTGTGTTATGTGTTACCTGTGTTATGTGTTACCTGTGTTATGTGTTACCTGTTACCTGTGTTACCTGTGTTATGTGTTACCTGTGTTATGTGTTACCTGTGTTATGTGTTACCTGTGTTATGTGTTACCTGTGTTATGTGTTACCTGTGTTATGTGTTACCTGTGTTACCTGTTACCTGTGTTATGTGTTACCTGTTAGATGTGTTATGTGTTACCTGTGTTATGTGTTACCTGTTGGTAGTCGGGTCGAATCGTTCAACAGAGCGCAGAAACACACATCCGTCATAACCACCGCAGGCATACAACATGCCGTTCAGTACAGCAGCACCCAGCCTACACCTCTTCGTGCACATTGACGCTCCCCCACTCCAAACACCTCGGTTTGGGTCGTAACACTCAACCTGCATAAATAAACACACACACATACACACATTCACACACAAACAAACATACACACACAGATACAAACACAAAATCACTCATACACACAAACACAATGACACATACACATTTACAAACACACAGGTATATATATATATATATATATATATATATATATATATATATATATATATATATATATATATATATATATATATATATATATTGACTGTACATTGTATCTGTGTGTGTTTGTGTGTATCTGTGTTTGTGAGAGCAACTGTATTAAGCTTATTCCCTCCATATTTCATTTCCACACACACAGCCATATGTGTTTTTATTTTCTCTAATATTATTATCACTTTTCTCTATGTTTCTCTCTGTGTGAGTATTTGTTGATGATCAAGATGTATAAATATTGCAGTTATGTGTGATTTATAACGTTAAATCTCTCTTGTTATTCCACCTTTCTCATTGATTACATCTATCTACAATTTCGGCTTATCCATTCTATCCATTCTGTCTATTTATGTCAGTCTATGTTTACACATATATTTGTATCTTCATATAATCATTTTTCACTCATAAAGACGTGTATATAAAACCTTCACATTCTCTTTCAATTTCAACCCTGTTAATTCATTTTAATATATAAAAGCCACATTGAAAACTTCCCTCAATCAATCGTTGTTAAATCGATAACGCCAAACAGTTGAAATTACACGATATTTCAATCGACAACTCTCGTGATAAATATATCAACGGCACCTCGTAATAATTACAACAACAAATAATAGTCGCACCGAGTTGAAAATGGAGAGGCTGTCGTGTCCACCCAACACGAAGATGCGACCGTCGAAAGCCACAACGCCGGCGGCAGAGCGAGGTCGGGTCATCGGGACCAGCTGGGTCCACGTGTCTAGCACGTGATTGTACCGCTCGACAGAGTCCAGTGAATTAACACCGTCATATCCGCCGCAAACATATATCTGCTGGTTCAAACATACCGCTCCCAGTGCACTGTTACACACACAATCACACAGATACACACACACACACACACACACAGACATTGACATACATTCAGACAGTAGAGTGCAGGAAGACATTTATTTATAGCCGAAAACGTCTCCAAAGCGCTCTCACTCCAACACACACACACATTATCTAACACACACACACACTCAAACACAGACACAGACAAACACACACACACACACACAAACAGAGACACACACACACACACACACACACACACACAGAGACACACACACACACACACACACACACACACACACGAACACACACTCAAACATTCAACGCACACACAAAACGCATACTCAAACAAGCACACAGAGACAAACAGACACACACACACACACACAAGCAGAGACAAACACACACACACACACAGAGACACACACATAAACACAAACACACACATACACACACTCAAACACACACACACAGAGACAGACAGTGTTGTTGTTGTACCTGCGCCGGAAGATCATCGATGCTACTTGATGCCAGTGACCACACACACACAAACACACACACACAGAATGACACAAACACTCAAACACACACACACACACACACACACACACACACACACACACACACACACACACAGACAGTGTGTTGTTGTTGTACCTGCGCCGGAAGGTCATCGAGGATACTTGATGCCAGTGACCACACACACACAGACAAACAGACACACACACACACACACACATACACTCAAACACACACACACACACACACACACACACACACACACACACACACACACACACACACACAGACAGTGTGTTGTTGTTGTACCTGCGACGGAAGATCATCGATGCTACTTGGTGCCAGTGACCACACACACACAAACACACACACACAGAATGACACAAACACACTCAAACACACACACATACACAGAGACAGACAGTGTGTTGTTGTACCTGCGCCGGAAGATCATCGATGCTACTTGATGCCAGTGACCACAGCCGGTCGGTTTCAACACTTCAACAATATTAAGACGGTGAACTCCGTTGAATCCGCCGATGGCGTATAGTTGGCCGTTGAGGGCAGCGACTCCCACACGAGATCTGTTACGAGATAACTTCTCTGCGTTGGTCCACTCTCCTGTAGCTGGGTCATAAGTCTCCACTGTGTTCACTGAACCACCTGATTAATACACACACACACACACACAAATACACACATACAAAAATCATACACACATATATACACACACACACAAACACACACATACAAAAATCATACACACGCACACACACGCACATACACACACACACACACACACACACACACACACAAATACATGTATATAGACACACACAAACACAAAATAAATACATACACAAACAAATAAACATATAATAATATATAAACATACATACGCATATTCACAGAACACACACACACACACATATATATATATATATATATATATATATATACAAATATACTCAAATATACATACTAATACATACATATATATGCACACACACACACACACACACACACAATCATACACCCACACACACACACTAAGACACAGATACACACACACACACACACACACACGCACACACACAAGTTTTGCGATGTTGTTGTTGTTTAGCGAAATGAGGTTCACATTGTAATATTTATCATATCCATTAAGCAGACCATGCTCGATGGACATTTGTCATATTTTTATTTATCTCATTTTGTTATCATTGAATTTATTGTTTGTGTATGACAATAAAAACAAATCTACAAAAATCTACACAATTCCCTAATCTACAGCAGTGGGAGAATATTGGTAGTGAGGAGGGAGGTGCGTGATGACATAACTCACGTGATCATATAACTCACCATATTTGGCTAGTCCTCCAACTACATACATCAGACCCGGCACATCGACACAATAACGAGGCTGCACGTTGAAATTGGTCAGCGATGGTCTCCGCTCTGGCATCAACAAGTAATCTCTCGCCTCGTCCAGCAAATCTCTGATTAGTATAATACATATATGATGATTATTATACATCTCTGATAATTATAATAAATATCTGATGATTATAATGAATCTCTGATGATTATTATACATCTCTGATGATTATTATACATATATGATGATTATAATGAATCTCTGATGATTATAGCAAATATCTAATTATTGTAATACATCTCCGATGATTATAATAAATCTCTGATGATTATAATACATCTCTGATGATTATAATAAATATCTGATGATTATAATGAATCTCTGATGATTATAGCAAATATCTAATTATTGTAATACATCTCCGATGATTATAATAAATCTCTGATTATTATAATACATCTCTGATGATTATAATAAATATCTGATGATTATAATGAATCTCTGATGATTATTATACATCTCTGATGATTATTATACATATATGATGATTATAATGAATCTCTGATGATTATAGCAAATATCTAATTATTGTAATACATCTCCGATGATTATAATAAATCCCTGATGATTATAATACATCTCTGATGATTATAATAAATATCTGATGATTATAATGAATCTCTGATGATTATAGCAAATATCTAATTATTGTAATACATCTCCGATGATTATAATAAATCTCTGATTATTATAATACATATCTGATGATTATAGCAAATATCTGATGATTATAATAAATCTCTGATGAGTGTAATACATTTCTGATGATTATAATACATATCTGATGATAATAATAAATATCTGAAGATTATGCAATAGAAACCCTATTACACACTAACACACACAGAAGCACACCTAGTACACACAGAAGCACACATATGCAATAGAAACCCTATTACACACTATCACACAGACACACACACAGACAGACAGGTACCTGCAAGGCATGGACAGTTTGACCAGTTCTTGAGTGGCCACATGATCGGCGATATATTGAGGAGTTAACAGGGGCAGGCGGACCAACTGTAGTAGACGAGGAAGACATTCTCGCCTCAGTTCCGTGTCAAACATCACCCATCTCATCACCGCCTCAAACACCTGTCCATCCAGCACACACACATAAACGCATAAATTCACAAGGTAAAAGATGGAGAGAGAGGGAGAGCACAGAGAGAAAATCACACCTTATATTCATCGCTAGTATAAACAATGTTATCTAAGATATAATAGGACTTCAACAGAAAACATTTCTTAGAGTGTTTTTTTAAAAAGACACACAAACACACACACTACTCTAGTCGAGAGAAGATAACAACCTCGTCAATGTCTATAAGACTTTGACTGGGAAATATTAGTCCAGAAGATATCAGTCTAGTGCGTCAGCAGGAAAGTAGAATGAGTCATGAACAATGATTGAGGAAGCAACGCTGTTTAAAAGACACTAACAAATACAGTTTCAGTGTTAGATGTGTAGGATCATTGGAATAATCTCCCTGAGGAAATAGTGACGTCGAAAACAACATAATATTATTGAAAAATAGACTGAACAAGAGATGATAATATAAGGCAGGACAGTTTGAACTCAGCAAGATTTTCTACAAGCTGACAAATAGCTGAATACACTAAGACACACATACATACTGTCACACACACACTGACACCCACATACACACACACACACACACTGACATACTGACACACACACACACACACTGATATACTGACACACACACACACACACACACACACACACTGACACACACACACACATACAAACACTGACACACACACATACACTGACACACACACTGCCACACATACACACGATGACACACACAAACACACGATGACACACACACTGACACACATACACACACACACACATATACACACAAACACACCACTTGTTCAGATCGCACGTGCAGCAGATTGCTGGCAATAATGGCTCGTAGTTCGGGCTCCTCCAGTTCGACAAATTCATCAGCCTCAACCACAGCGGCGAACTTTCGACTGATGAAATCCTCGGTCAGTTTGAGTAATGCTGTGCAGCCGAGATCCGTGCCGAACTTGCGAATACCCAACACGTTGGATACAGTCATTCTTCCACAACACACAAACATACATTTATTAATACCCAACACGTTGGATACAGACATCCTTCCACAACACACAAACATACATTTATTAATACCCAACACGTTGAATACAGTCACACTTCCACAACACACAAACATACATTTATTAATACCCAACACGTTGGATACAGTTACACTTCCACAACACACAAACATACATTTATTAATACCCAACATGTTGGATACAGTCATCCTTCCACAACACACAAACATACATTTATTAATACCCAACACGTTGGATACAGTCACACTTCCACAACACACAAACATACATTTATTAATACCCAACACGTTGGATACAGTCACACTTCCACAACACACAAACATACATTTATTAATACCCAACACGTTGGATACAGTTACACTTCCACAACACACAAACATACATTTATTAATACCCAACACGTTGGAGGTAGTCATTCTTCCACAACACACAAACATACATTTATTAATACCCAACACGTTGGATACAGTCACTCTTCCACAACACACAAACATACATTTATTAATACCCAACATGTTGGATACAGTCATCCTTCCACAACACACAAACATACATTTATTAATACCCAACACGTTGGATACACTCACACTTCCACAACACACAAACATACATTTATTAATACCCAACACGTTGGATACAGTTACACTTCCACAACACACAAACATACATTTATTAATACCCAACACGTTGGAGGTAGTCATTCTTCCACAACACACAAACACACATTTATTAATACCCAACATGTTGGATACACTCACACTTCCACAACACACAAACATACATTTATTAATACCCAACATGTTGGATACAGTCACACTTCCACAACACACAAACATACATTTATTAATACCCAACACGTTGGATACAGTCATTCTTCCACAACACACAAACATACATTTATTAATACCCAACACGTTGGATACAGTCATCCTTCCACAACACACAAACATACATTTATTAATACCCAACACGTTGGATACAGTTACACTTCCACAACACACAAACATACATTTATTAATACCCAACACGTTGGATACAGTCATTCTTCCACAACACACAAACATACATTTATTAATACCCAACACGTTGGATACAGTCATTCTTCCACAACACACAAACATACATTTATTAATACCCAACATGTTGGATACAGTCATTCTTCCACAACACACAAACATACATTTATTAATACCCAACACGTTGGATACAGTTACACTTCCACAACACACAAACATACATTTATTAATACCCAACATGTTGGATACAGTTACACTTCCACAACACACAAACATACATTTATTAATACCCAACACGTTGGATACAGTTACACTTCCACAACACACAAACATACATTTATTAATACCCAACACGTTGGATACAGTCACACTTCCACAACACACAAACATACATTTATTAATACCCAACATGTTGGATACAGTCATTCTTCCACAACACACAAACATACATTTATTAATACCCAACATGTTGGATACAGTCATCCTTCCACAACACACAAACATACATTTATTAATACCCAACATGTTGGATACAGTCATCCTTCCACAACACACAAACATACATTTATTAATACCCAACACGTTGGATACAGTCACACTTCCACAACACACAAACATACATTTATTAATACCCAACACGTTGGATACAGTTACACTTCCACAACACACAAACATACATTTATTAATACCCAACACGTTGGAGGTAGTCATCCTTCCACAACACACAAACATACATTTATTAATACCCAACACGTTGGATACAGTCATTCTTCCACAACACACAAACATACATTTATTAATACCCAACATGTTGGATACAGTCATCCTTCCACAACACACAAACATACATTTATTAATACCCAACATGTTGGATACAGTCATCCTTCCACAACACACAAACATACATTTATTAATACCCAACACGTTGGATACAGTCACACTTCCACAACACACAAACATACATTTATTAATACCCAACACGTTGGATACAGTCACACTTCCACAACACACAAACATACATTTATTAATACCCAACATGTTGGAGGTAGTCATCCTTCCACAACACACAAACATACATTTATTAATACCCAACACGTTGGATACAGTCACCCTTCCACAACACACAAACATACATTTATTAATACCCAACATGTTGGATACAGTTACACTTCCACAACACACAAACATACATTTATTAATACCCAACACGTTGGATACAGTTACACTTCCACAACACACAAACATACATTTATTAATACCCAACACGTTGGATACAGTCATTCTTCCACAACACACAAACATACATTTATTAATACCCAACATGTTGGATACAGTCATTCTTCCACAACACACAAACATACATTTATTAATACCCAACACGTTGGATACAGTCACACTTCCACAACACACAAACATACATTTATTAATACCCAACACGTTGGATACAGTCACACTTCCACAACACACAAACATACATTTATTAATACCCAACACGTTGGATACACTCACACTTCCACAACACACAAACATACATTTATTAATACCCAACACGTTGGATACAGTCATTCTTCCACAACACACAAACATACATTTATTAATACCCAACATGTTGGAGGTAGTCACACTTCCACAACACACAAACATACATTTATTAATACCCAACATGTTGGATACAGTCATTCTTCCACAACACACAAACATACATTTATTAATACCCAACACGTTGGATACAGTCATTCTTCCACAACACACAAACATACATTTATTAATACCCAACACGTTGGATACAGTTACACTTCCACAACACACAAACATACATTTATTAATACCCAACACGTTGGATACACTCATTCTTTCACAACACACAAACATACATTTATTAATACCCAACACGTTGGATACAGTCATCCTTCCACAACACACAAACATACATTTATTAATACCCAACACGTTGGATACACTCACACTTCCACAACACACAAACATACATTTATTAATACCCAACATGTTGGATACAGTTACACTTCCACAACACACAAACATACATTTATTAATACCCAACATGTTGGATACAGTTACACTTCCACAACACACAAACATACATTTATTAATACCCAACATGTTGGATACAGTCACACTTCCACAACACACAAACATACATTTATTAATACCCAACATGTTGGATACAGTTACACTTCCACAACACACAAACATACATTTATTAATACCCAACACGTTGGATACATTCACACTTCCACAACACACAAACATACATTTATTAATACCCAACACGTTGGATACAGTCACACTTCCACAACACACAAACATACATTTATTAATACCCAACACGTTGGATACACTCACACTTCCACAACACACAAACATACATTTATTAATACCCAACACGTTGGATACACTCACACTTCCACAACACACAAACATACATTTATTAATACCCAACACGTTGGATACAGTCACACTTCCACAACACACAAACATACATTTATTAATACCCAACACGTTGGATACAGTCAAACTTCCACAACACACAAACATACATTTATTAATACCCAACACGTTGGATACAGTCATTCTTCCACAACACACAAACATACATTTATTAATACCCAACACGTTGGATACAGTCATTCTTCCACAACACACAAACATACATTTATTAATACCCAACATGTTGGATACAGTCATCCTTCCACAACACACAAACATACATTTATTAATACCCAACACGTTGGATACAGTTACACTTCCACAACACACAAACATACATTTATTAATACCCAACACGTTGGATACAGTCACACTTCCACAACACACAAACATACATTTATTAATACCCAACACGTTGGATACACTCATCCTTCCACAACACACAAACATACATTTATTAATACCCAACACGTTGGATACAGTCACACTTCCACAACACACAAACATACATTTATTAATACCCAACATGTTGGATACAGTTACACTTCCACAACACACAAACATACATTTATTAATACCCAACACGTTGGATACAGTCATCCTTCCACAACACACAAACATACATTTATTAATACCCAACATGTTGGATACAGTTACACTTCCACAACACACAAACATACATTTATTAATACCCAACACGTTGGATACACTCATCCTTCCACAACACACAAACATACATTTATTAATACCCAACACGTTGGATACAGTTACACTTCCACAACACACAAACACACATTTATTAATACCCAACACGTTGGAGACAGTCATTCTTCCACAACACACAAACATACATTTATTAATACCCAACATGTTGGATACAGTTACACTTCCACAACACACAAACATACATTTATTAATACCCAACACGTTGGATACACTCACACTTCCACAACACACAAACATACATTTATTAATACCCAACACGTTGGATACAGTCATTCTTCCACAACACACAAACATACATTTATTAATACCCAACACGTTGGATACAGTTACACTTCCACAACACACAAACATACATTTATTAATACCCAACACGTTGGATACAGTCATCCTTCCACAACACACAAACATACATTTATTAATACCCAACACGTTGGAGGTAGTTATCCTTCCACAACACACAAACATACATTTATTAATACCCAACATGTTGGATACAGTTACACTTCCACAACACACAAACATACATTTATTAATACCCAACATGTTGGATACAGTCATCCTTCCACAACACACAAACATACATTTATTAATACCCAACACGTTGGATACAGTCACACTTCCACAACACACAAACATACATTTATTAATACCCAACATGTTGGATACAGTCACACTTCCACAACACACAAACATACATTTATTAATACCCAACACGTTGGATACAGTCACACTTCCACAACACACAAACATACATATATTAATACCCAACATGTTGGATACAGTCATTCTTCCACAACACACAAACATACATTTATTAATACCCAACACGTTGGAGGTAGTCATCCTTCCACAACACACAAACATACATTTATTAATACCCAACACGTTGGATACAGTCACACTTCCACAACACACAAACATACATTTATTAATAACCAACACGTTGGAGGTAGTCATCCTTCCACAACACACAAACATACATTTATTAATACCCAACATGTTGGATACAGTTACACTTCCACAACACACAAACATACATTTATTAATACCCAACACGTTGGATACAGTCACACTTCCACAACACACAAACATACATTTATTAATACCCAACACGTTGGAGACAGTCACACTTCCACAACACACAAACATACATTTATTAATACCCAACACGTTGGATACAGTCACACTTCCACAACACACAAACATACATTTATTAATACCCAACACGTTGGAGACAGTCACACTTCCACAACACACAAACATACATTTATTAATACCCAACACGTTGGATACAGTCACACTTCCACAACACACAAACATACATTTATTAATACCCAACATGTTGGAGGTAGTCATTCTTCCACAACACACAAACATACATTTATTAATACCCAACATGTTGGAGGTAGTCATCCTTCCACAACACACAAACATACATTTATTAATACCCAACATGTTGGATACAGTCACACTTCCACAACACACAAACATACATTTATTAATACCCAACATGTTGGATACAGTTACACTTCCACAACACACAAACATACATTTATTAATACCCAACACGTTGGATACAGTCATTCTTCCACAACACACAAACATACATTTATTAATACCCAACACGTTGGATACACTCACACTTCCACAACACACAAACATACATTTATTAATACCCAACATGTTGGATACAGTCATCCTTCCACAACACACAAACATACATTTATTAATACCCAACATGTTGGATACAGTCACACTTCCACAACACACAAACATACATTTATTAATACCCAACATGTTGGATACAGTTATCCTTCCACAACACACAAACATACATTTATTAATACCCAACACGTTGGATACAGTCACACTTCCACAACACACAAACATACATTTATTAATACCCAACATGTTGGATACAGTCATCCTTCCACAACACACAAACATACATTTATTAATACCCAACACGTTGGATACAGTCACTCTTCCACAACACACAAACATACATTTATTAATACCCAACATGTTGGATACAGACATCCTTCCACAACACACAAACATACATTTATTAATACCCAACACGTTGGATACAGTCATTCTTCCACAACACACAAACATACATTTATTAATACCCAACACGTTGGAGGTAGTCACACTTCCACAACACACAAACACACATTTATTAATACCCAACACGTTGGATACAGTCACACTTCCACAACACACAAACATACATTTATTAATACCCAACATGTTGGATACAGTCATCCTTCCACAACACACAAACATACATTTATTAATACCCAACACGTTAGATACAGTCACACTTCCACAACACACAAACATACATTTATTAATACCCAACACGTTGGATACAGTCACACTTCTACAACACACAAACATACATTTATTAATACCCAACATGTTGGATACAGTCATTCTTCCACAACACACAAACATACATTTATTAATACCCAACACGTTGGATACAGTCACACTTCCACAACACACAAACATACATTTATTAATACCCAACATGTTGGATACAGTCATCCTTCCACAACACACAAACATACATTTATTAATACCCAACACGTTGGATACAGTCATTCTTCCACAACACACAAACATACATTTATTAATACCCAACACGTTGGATACAGTCATTCTTCCACAACACACAAACATACATTTATTAATACCCAACACGTTGGATACAGTCACACTTCCACAACACACAAACATACATTTATTAATACCCAACACGTTGGATACAGTCACTCTTCCACAACACACAAACATACATTTATTAATACCCAACATGTTGGATACAGACATCCTTCCACAACACACAAACATACATTTATTAATACCCAACACGTTGGATACAGTCATTCTTCCACAACACACAAACATACATTTATTAATACCCAACACGTTGGATACAGTCATCCTTCCACAACACACAAACATACATTTATTAATACCCAACACGTTAGATACAGTCACACTTCCACAACACACAAACATACATTTATTAATACCCAACATGTTGGATACACTCACCCTTCCACAACACACAAACATACATTTATTAATACCCAACACGTTGGATACACTCATCCTTCCACAACACACAAACATACATTTATTAATACCCAACATCTTGGATACAGTCATTCTTCCACAACACACAAACATACATTTATTAATACCCAACACGTTGGATACAGTCACACTTCCACAACACACAAACATACATTTATTAATACCCAACATGTTGGATACAGTCATCCTTCCACAACACACAAACATACATTTATTAATACCCAACACGTTGGATACAGTCATTCTTCCACAACACACAAACATACATTTATTAATACCCAACATGTTGGATACAGTCATTCTTCCACAACACACAAACATACATTTATTAATACCCAACACGTTGGATACACTCATCCTTCCACAACACACAAACATACATTTATTAATACCCAACACGTTGGATACAGTCATCCTTCCACAACACACAAACATACATTTATTAATACCCAACACGTTGGATACAGTTACACTTCCACAACACACAAACATACATTTATTAATACCCAACACGTTGGATACAGTCACACTTCCACAACACACAAACATACATTTATTAATACCCAACATGTTGGATACAGTCATCCTTCCACAACACACAAACATACATTTATTAATACCCAACATGTTGGATGTAGTCACACTTCCACAACACACAAACATACATTTATTAATACCCAACATGTTGGATACAGTCATTCTTCCACAACACACAAACATACATTTATTAATACCCAACATGTTGGATACAGTCATTCTTCCACAACACACAAACATACATTTATTAATACCCAACACGTTGGATACAGTCATTCTTCCACAACACACAAACATACATTTATTAATACCCAACACGTTGGAGGTAGTCATTCTTCCACAACACACAAACATACATTTATTAATACCCAACACGTTGGATACAGTCACACTTCCACAACACACAAACATACATTTATTAATACCCAACATGTTGGAGGTAGTTATCCTTCCACAACACACAAACATACATTTATTAATACCCAACACGTTGGATACAGTTACACTTCCACAACACACAAACATACATTTATTAATACCCAACATGTTGGATACAGTCATTCTTCCACAACACACAAACATACATTTATTAATACCCAACACGTTGGAGGTAGACATCCTTCCACAACACACAAACATACATTTATTAATACCCAACATGTTGGATACAGTCATTCTTCCACAACACACAAACATACATTTATTAATACCCAACACGTTGGATACAGTCATTCTTCCACAACACACAAACATACATTTATTAATACCCAACACGTTGGATACAGTTACACTTCCACAACACACAAACATACATTTATTAATACCCAACACGTTGGATACAGTCATCCTTCCACAACACACAAACATACATTTATTAATACCCAACACGTTGGATACAGTCATCCTTACACAACACACAAACATACATTTATTAATACCCAACATGTTGGATACAGTCATTCTTCCACAACACACAAACATACATTTATTAATACCCAACATGTTGGATACAGTTACACTTCCACAACACACAAACATACATTTATTAATACCCAACACGTTGGATACAGTCATCCTTCCACAACACACAAACACACATTTATTAATACCCAACACGTTGGATACACTCACACTTCCACAACACACAAACATACATTTATTAATACCCAACATGTTGGAGGTAGTCATCCTTCCACAACACACAAACATACATTTATTAATACCCAACATGTTGGATACACTCACACTTCCACAACACACAAACATACATTTATTAATACCCAACATGTTGGATACAGTCATCCTTCCACAACACACAAACATACATTTATTAATACCCAACATGTTGGATACAGTCACACTTCCACAACACACAAACATACATTTATTAATACCCAACACGTTGGATACAGTCACACTTCCACAACACACAAACATACATTTATTAATACCCAACACGTTGGATACAGTCACTCTTCCACAACACACAAACATACATTTATTAATACCCAACATGTTGGATACAGTCATTCTTCCACAACACACAAACATACATTTATTAATACCCAACACGTTGGATACAGTCACACTTCCACAACACACAAACATACATTTATTAATACCCAACATGTTGGATACAGTCATTCTTCCACAACACACAAACATACATTTATTAATACCCAACACGTTGGATACAGTCATCCTTCCACAACACACAAACATACATTTATTAATACCCAACATGTTGGATACAGTTACACTTCCACAACACACAAACATACATTTATTAATACCCAACATGTTGGATACAGTCATTCTTCCACAACACACAAACATACATTTATTAATACCCAACATGTTGGATACACTCACACTTCCACAACACACAAACATACATTTATTAATACCCAACACGTTGGATACAGTCACACTTCCACAACACACAAACATACATTTATTAATACCCAACATGTTGGATACAGTCACACTTCCACAACACACAAACATACATTTATTAATACCCAACACGTTGGATACAGTCACACTTCCACAACACACAAACATACATTTATTAATACCCAACATGTTGGATACAGTTACTCTTCCACAACACACAAACATACATTTATTAATACCCAACATGTTGGATACAGTCACACTTCCACAACACACAAACATACATTTATTAATACCCAACACGTTGGATACAGTCACACTTCCACAACACACAAACATACATTTATTAATACCCAACATGTTGGATACAGTCATCCTTCCACAACACACAAACATACATTTATTAATACCCAACACGTTGGATACAGTCATACTTCCACAACACACAAACATACATTTATTAATACCCAACATGTTGGATACAGTCATCCTTCCACAACACACAAACATACATTTATTAATACCCAACACGTTGGATACAGTCACACTTCCACAACACACAAACATACATATATTAATACCCAACATGTTGGAGGTAGTCACACTTCCACAACACACAAACATACATTTATTAATACCCAACACGTTGGATACAGTCATTCTTCCAGAACACACAAACATACATTTATTAATACCCAACACGTTGGATACAGTCATTCTTCCACAACACACAAACATACATTTATTAATACCCAACATGTTGGAGGTAGTCATTCTTCCACAACACACAAACATACATTTATTAATACCCAACACGTTGGATACAGTCACACTTCCACAACACACAAACATACATTTATTAATACCCAACACGTTGGATACAGTCACTCTTCCACAACACACAAACATACATTTATTAATACCCAACACGTTGGATACAGTCATCCTGCCACAACACACAAACATACATTTATTAATACCCAACATGTTGGATACAGTCACACTTCCACAACACACAAACATACATTTATTAATACCCAACATGTTGGATACAGTCATCCTTCCACAACACACAAACATACATTTATTAATACCCAACACGTTGGATACAGTCACACTTCCACAACACACAAACATACATTTATTAATACCCAACACGTTGGATACACTCATCCTTCCACAACACACAAACATACATTTATTAATACCCAACACGTTGGATACAGTTACTCTTCCACAACACACAAACATACATTTATTAATACCCAACACGTTGGATACAGTCACACTTCCACAACACACAAACATACATTTATTAATACCCAACATGTTGGATACATACATCCTTCCACAACACACAAACACACATTTATTAATACCCAACATGTTGGATACAGTCATCCTTCCACAACACACAAACATACATTTATTAATACCCAACACGTTGGATACAGTCACACTTCCACAACACACAAACATACATTTATTAATACCCAACATGTTGGATACAGTCACACTTCCACAACACACAAACATACATTTATTAATACCCAACATGTTGGATACAGTCATCCTTCCACAACACACAAACATACATTTATTAATACCCAACACGTTGGATACAGTCACACTTCCACAACACACAAACATACATTTATTAATACCCAACACGTTGGATACACTCATCCTTCCACAACACACAAACATACATTTATTAATACCCAACACGTTGGATACAGTTACTCTTCCACAACACACAAACATACATTTATTAATACCCAACACGTTGGATACAGTCACACTTCCACAACACACAAACATACATTTATTAATACCCAACATGTTGGATACAGTCATCCTTCCACAACACACAAACATACATTTATTAATACCCAACACGTTGGATACAGTTACACTTCCACAACACACAAACATACATTTATTAATACCCAACACGTTGGATACAGTTACACTTCCACAACACACAAACATACATTTATTAATACCCAACACGTTGGATACAGTTACACTTCCACAACACACAAACATACATTTATTAATACCCAACACGTTGGATACAGTCACTCTTCCACAACACACAAACATACATTTATTAATACCCAACATGTTGGATACAGTCATTCTTCCACAACACACAAACATACATTTATTAATACCCAACACGTTGGATACAGTCACACTTCCACAACACACAAACACACATTTATTAATACCCAACACGTTGGATACAGTCATCCTTCCACAACACACAAACATACATTTATTAATACCCAACATGTTGGATACAGTCATCCTTCCACAACACACAAACATACATTTATTAATACCCAACATGTTGGATACAGTCATTCTTCCACAACACACAAACATACATTTATTAATACCCAACATGTTGGATACAGTCACACTTCCACAACACACAAACATACATTTATTAATACCCAACACGTTGGATACAGTCACACTTCCACAACACACAAACATACATTTATTAATACCCAACATGTTGGATACAGACATCCTTCCACAACACACAAACACACATTTATTAATACCCAACATGTTGGATACAGTCATCCTTCCACAACACACAAACATACATTTATTAATACCCAACATGTTGGATACAGTCATCCTTCCACAACACACAAACATACATTTATTAATACCCAACATGTTGGATACAGTTACACTTCCACAACACACAAACATACATTTATTAATACCCAACACGTTGGATACAGTCACACTTCCACAACACACAAACATACATTTATTAATACCCAACATGTTGGATACAGTCACACTTCCACAACACACAAACATACATTTATTAATACCCAACATGTTGGATACAGTCATCCTTCCACAACACACAAACATACATTTATTAATACCCAACACGTTGGATACAGTCACACTTCCACAACACACAAACATACATTTATTAATACCCAACACGTTGGATACACTCATCCTTCCACAACACACAAACATACATTTATTAATACCCAACACGTTGGATACAGTTACTCTTCCACAACACACAAACATACATTTATTAATACCCAACACGTTGGATACAGTCACACTTCCACAACACACAAACATACATTTATTAATACCCAACATGTTGGATACAGTCATCCTTCCACAACACACAAACATACATTTATTAATACCCAACACGTTGGATACAGTTACACTTCCACAACACACAAACATACATTTATTAATACCCAACACGTTGGATACAGTTACACTTCCACAACACACAAACATACATTTATTAATACCCAACACGTTGGATACAGTTACACTTCCACAACACACAAACATACATTTATTAATACCCAACACGTTGGATACAGTCACTCTTCCACAACACACAAACATACATTTATTAATACCCAACATGTTGGATACAGTCATTCTTCCACAACACACAAACATACATTTATTAATACCCAACACGTTGGATACAGTCACACTTCCACAACACACAAACACACATTTATTAATACCCAACACGTTGGATACAGTCATCCTTCCACAACACACAAACAT
Organism: Sacculina carcini; assembly: GCA_916048095.2. Lineage (NCBI taxonomy): Eukaryota > Metazoa > Arthropoda > Thecostraca > Sacculinidae > Sacculina > Sacculina carcini. The sequence continues at coordinate 439,374 of OU696597.1, read as the reverse complement.
ACATTTATTAATACCCAACATGTTGGATACAGTCATCCTTCCACAACACACAAACATACATTTATTAATACCCAACATGTTGGATACAGTCATTCTTCCACAACACACAAACATACATTTATTAATACCCAACATGTTGGATACAGTCACACTTCCACAACACACAAACACACATTTATTAATACCCAACATGTTGGATACAGTCATCCTTCCACAACACACAAACATACATTTATTAATACCCAACATGTTGGATACAGTCACACTTCCACAACACACAAACACACATTTATTAATACCCAACATGTTGGATACAGTCACACTTCCACAACACACAAACACACATTTATTAATACCCAACATGTTGGATACAGTCATCCTTCCACAACACACAAACATACATTTATTAATACCCAACACGTTGGATACAGTCATTCTTCCACAACACACAAACATACATTTATTAATACCCAACACGTTGGATACAGTCATCCTTCCACAACACACAAACATACATTTATTAATACCCAACATGTTGGATACAGTCATTCTTCCACAACACACAAACATACATTTATTAATACCCAACATGTTGGATACAGTCACACTTCCACAACACACAAACACACATTTATTAATACCCAACATGTTGGATACAGTCACACTTCCACAACACACAAACACACATTTATTAATACCCAACATGTTGGATACAGTCATCCTTCCACAACACACAAACATACATTTATTAATACCCAACATGTTGGATACAGTTACACTTCCACAACACACAAACATACATTTATTAATACCCAACACGTTGGATACAGTCACACTTCCACAACACACAAACATACATTTATTAATACCCAACACGTTGGATACAGTCACACTTCCACAACACACAAACACACATTTATTAATACCCAACACGTTGGATACAGTCATCCTTCCACAACACACAAACATACATTTATTAATACCCAACATGTTGGATACAGTCACACTTCCACAACACACAAACATACATTTATTAATACCCAACATGTTGGATACAGACATCCTTCCACAACACACAAACATACATTTATTAATACCCAACACGTTGGATACAGTCACTCTTCCACAACACACAAACATACATTTATTAATACCCAACACGTTGGATACAGTCATTCTTCCACAACACACAAACATACATTTATTAATACCCAACATGTTGGATACAGTCATTCTTCCACAACACACAAACATACATTTATTAATACCCAACATGTTGGATACAGTCACCCTTCCACAACACACAAACATACATTTATTAATACCCAACACGTTGGATACAGTCACCCTTCCACAACACACAAACATACATTTATTAATACCCAACACGTTGGATACAGTCACACTTCCACAACACACAAACATACATTTATTAATACCCAACACGTTGGATACAGTCATCCTTCCACAACACACAAACATACATTTATTAATACCCAACACGTTGGAGGTAGTCATCCTTCCACAACACACAAACATACATTTATTAATACCCAACATGTTGGATACACTCACACTTCCACAACACACAAACATACATTTATTAATACCCAACATGTTGGATACAGTTACACTTCCACAACACACAAACATACATTTATTAATACCCAACACGTTGGATACAGTCATTCTTCCACAACACACAAACATACATTTATTAATACCCAACACGTTGGAGGTAGTCACACTTCCACAACACACAAACATACATTTATTAATACCCAACACGTTGGATACAGTCATCCTTCCACAACATACAAACATACATTTATTAATACCCAACACGTTGGATACACTCACACTTCCACAACACACAAACATACATTTATTAATACCCAACATGTTGGAGGTAGTCATTCTTCCACAACACACAAACATACATTTATTAATACCCAACATGTTGGATACAGTCATCCTTCCACAACACACAAACATACATTTATTAATACCCAACACGTTGGATACAGTCACACTTCCACAACACACAAACATACATTTATTAATACCCAACATGTTGGATACAGTCATTCTTCCACAACACACAAACATACATTTATTAATACCCAACACGTTGGATACAGTTACACTTCCACAACACACAAACATACATTTATTAATACCCAACACGTTGGAGGTAGTCATTCTTCCACAACACACAAACATACATTTATTAATACCCAACATGTTGGATACAGTCACACTTCCACAACACACACACACACACATACATTTATTAATTGTCGGTTTATTATAAAAACATGGTAACAATAAACAATAAGCAAAGTTCAACAATAAAACTCTTCTTTACGGTTAGAATCCTTTATGGAATGAGTTCTGGTGGTGAAGCCACAACAATTCATTCTGGTCTCCAACGTTGATTTATAGTGCGTTGTCATGGCAACACAATACCATTAACAATTGCACAATTAATAAATATTCAATTAACGCACACGCACAATTCTAACACACATTCACATACAAGTACACAATATAATAATTACATTACAAATATTAGTTTTTGCTGGCTAATTAATTGTTCATTCAGCCAACAATAATTATGAGGAGATTTTCAAATGCTTGATCTACAGGGAAGATATTCAAAACTTGATATTCATTGAGGAACGTGGGCGGAGTGACATTATGAAGTGTTATCGGACGAATTTTTTATTGTTATTTATTTATTATTTTATTTTCAAACTCTTTTACTTTCTAGAATTATTTTCTTTTCGAACTGTCTTTCTCTCTAAATATTTTTATTAGCTTCCAGTACACTTGGGGTCACCGCACACAGGGTGATAATAGTACACTTGCACACTATTCCCCCATGCTACTGTATTTACCTGTGTATTTAATCATGATAATAATAAATACGTACTGTTTGGCCATATGTTGTGCACATGCGTCTCTGACGGACGTTATTTGCAGAAAGGTTGAGGACAACATCAATGCCTGTACGTTGTCGCAGTTGATCAAAATGCGACCCGTGTACGCAAAATTAACCAGACTGCCGAACGCTCTGTCAAACACACACACACAGAAACAAAGAATGGAATAGAAAGAATAAAAGAGAGAAATAAATCAACAGAGACAGAAATAATAGACACAGAGACAAGAATAAGAAGAGGCAGGAATAAGAAGATAATAAATAAACATAGACAGGAATAATAAGAGAAAGAAATCAACAGAAACAGGAATAAGAAGAGAAAGAAATAAACAGAGACAGGAATAATAAGAGAAAGAAATAAACAGAGACAGGAATAATAAGAGAATAAATCAACAGATACAGGAATAATAAGATAAAGAAATAAACAAAGACGGGAATAATAAGACAAAAAAATCAACAAATACAGGAATAATAAGAGAATAAATCATATCATCATCATCATATCATGTATTTGTCACCAACATATAATTTACACAATCGTTGTGACAGGGACCCAAATAAGCATGCGCTTTTTTTCATGTGGGCGCTTTACAATGAATAAAGAAAAACGAACAAAAAAGACAGTGACATCGTAACAAGATATAAATAATTACAACCAATATAGGCACACTGCTGAATCAGTCGATCTTATCTCGACACTTCGAAGCATCACTGATTATTTACATTTATCTTGATTCATCCCTTCAATGAATTTTTTTTAAAATGTCAACATAGACAACATATCAACATAGACAGGAATAATAAGAGAAAGAGATAAACAGATATAGGAATAAAACGAGGCCAGGGATAACAAATTCATAAGAAAAAGAAAAGAGGAGGAATATGATAAGAAAGAAGAGAGCCGTGCTCACGTGGCACAAACGTCGTGAATTTCAATCTCGGACAGTCGGCTTTCCTGCATGTCTGACAGAAACATGGCGCCAAAGTACGGAATCACCGACGCCAGCACCAACTTGTGTGCCCGGAATGATTGATTGGCCACCTGAGCAAAGTACAAACAAGATGATGACGCACGAGCCAAACCACAAGTCAAAAAGGAGGGATGCATTCCTGTTTTACATACATACATGCAATTAAATATGTATATAGATGTATATTAAGTAGATAAACTCACCTTTAGGGTAACGTCACATAACTTTCCATTGCGACGAATTTCACCCATGGCAGGAAAACAGGTTTCAAAAAGATCTTTTTGAACAAACAAGGTATGATCCGGTTTTTCCGCCATACTTCGGATCCACACACAAAAATACTATACACCCAATATGACTTGGTGTAATACTATTAACAGAACATACTGACAATCAAAACAACACCCATATATCAAATTACAAGTTATAAGACCAAAGCCCTAATCTCCATCCATAGCATAGTAAACACTGGGCATTAGTCATTGCAACGCAATTGGAACTACCAAATACAATTGTGCACAAAATAATCATTTGCTTAGTGTTGTATTGCACTTATCTATTTTTTAGATTTTACTATTTCGAATATTACTGAAAACAAACATTTTCAGGGACATCGGTATATTTTTCTAGGAATGAGTTGCTGTTCACCTAAAATGTTCAGATCGTCAACATTTCTAATTTCTAAAAGAATTTGCATCATTAATGTAGCTTGAGGTATCAAAAAAATTAGCTTGAAAAAGTTATTATTGAAAAAACATGAATATATCCCATACAACAATAAAAACAGTATATGTTTTTTTTTATTCCTAGAACCTTATTGGCCACAAAAGTTGCTATTTGAGATTGATTTCACAAAATTGTAATCAAAATAGTGAATGAACACTATTTATGCGTTTCCCGAAGGATTTCGCTGAAAATTGTAAAAGAAACAATTGGAGCGCCCCAGTTCTACAGAAGTGAAAATTCGGCCACGGTTCATGGCTTGCGCACCTTTGATATTAGCGGATTGGGTACGGTCAATTTAAGAAGGTTGATTTATTTTGTTTATTGAGTTGAATTTGCTGATTAATTTGTATTTCGACCTGCTTTGTTCGGGGAGATAATTTGTTTCGTGTAATATTCAGGCTTTGCCTGACACGGATCAATTTTGTTCACAGGATGCAATGATGTTTTTGGGCTGGTAGCTTAGGGATTTTCATTTTTCATATTTCTAACTATTTATTGTACGATTTTGTCGGTCGCTATTGGACTGCGATTAATAATTTTCTTTGCCGCGTGATATGATGATTATTACTGCTTCATAAACAATGCAAGGTTCTTGTTACAACTTGCGAGGTTTTGCTTTGTGTTTTGTTTGCTCATATATGGGACGTATATCTCATTTAATATACTCTACTTAAGAATAATATAATACTCTTTGTATTGTTATCTATTTTTAATAACTGCTGCGCTCCGGTGTATGACAGGCGCTATAACAAATACACTGAACTGAACTGAACATGATTTTCCATGTTATTGCCCGTTCTTTCATGTTGCTGTCTTTGTTAGTTCTTATCTGCACTGCTAGTTTTTCTTTGTAGAATATAGTTAAATCTTTTATGTCATTTCTTTAAATTCAAGCAAATGAAGTTTTCTCCATTTAATTACATTTAATAATCCGTTCATGTGCACACACACACACACACAAACTCATACACACACTCTCACACACTGTCTCACACCCACACACACTCTCTCTCTCACACACACACACACACACACTCTCTCTCTCACAAACACACACTCTCTCACACACACACACACACACACACACACACACACACACACACAAACTCATACACACACTCTCACACACTGTCTCACACCCACACACACTCTCTCTCTCACACACACACACACTCTCTCTCTCTCTCACAAACACACACTCTCTCACACACACACACACACACTCAAACTCATGCACACACTCAAACTCATACACACAATCAAACTCATACACACAATCAAACTCATACACACAATCAAACTCATACACACAATCAAACTCATACACACAATCAAACTCATACACACAATCAAACTCATACACACTCTCTCACTCTCTCACTGTCTCACACACACTCTCTCACATACACACTCTCACACAATCTCTCTTTCACACTCTGTCACACACTGACACACGTGCAGTGTTATGAAAGACAGCGCCGGTACTGACAGTGTGCCTGCATACCGCACTTGTTCCTCGTCGTCATCATGCAACATGCAACAGCAACAACAGCGCGTGCCACTCAACATGTCACGTGCCGAACATGCAGTCAACGGGGTGGATAATTGTCACAAACACGCCGCGGCGGCTGTTTCTTCTGTATCAAGCAGTACAAGCGACTGTGATTCGCCCGGTATGGAGGGCAAGCGACAACCCTCCTACCTGGCTATATCGTGCAGTGTCAGTGGGTACGGTCAACACAGCAACTACGGTCAATGCGGCGACCCGACGCGCTCGCCTGGATGTCGTGATCCATGTGTTACTCCTCTGGCCCCCCATCATGTGTCCGGCTGTTCCCCTGTTACTGCTGCCAATGGCTGCTGCCTCACGACACCAACGGAACACTCCAACGGTCACCATAACCAGTCTCAACCAGCGTCCGTCACTGATACCACCAATGATCGCAAGCAAGATGACATGCGTCAAAATGACGGACGTCAAAATGACGTACGTCAAGAGGATGGATCTCGGTCGTTTGTGCAGAATCGTATTGAGCGCTTGTATGGCCCGGGTGCTCTGTGCTCCGGTTTCCGCAGAATGGACCGATCACGTAATAATTCAGGAACTCCTCGACGTACCAACGAGACCAGCACTTGCGTAGCGTCTGCGTCAAGTCTTGCGGATGATGCTGATGAGGATAAAGACATCACTTCACCGCCCGTATTCCGGCATCTACGAGCTGAGTTCAGACAGCAGTTATCACTGGCCTGTCGTCGTGGATCTCCTCCCGCGCTTCCGTGCAGAACTGTAGTACCAACACCGTCGTGTGTGTCCAGTGTAGTGACGGCTGCTCGGTGTAGTGACAGCTGTGTCACGGCCAGCTCCGACACGCCACCACAGGCCGGCTCGCACGTGATAAACAACACAACAACCTCCGCCTCCACTCCTGCTGCTGACGTCAATACAAGCGACCTCTCGCCAGCATTGCGCTTCTTACAGGTAACTATTAACTATGCCATTTCAGCTCTGTTTTGTGTTTCTGATCGCCGAATTTCATTGAATTACACTATTAATTACACAGGTAAATACAGTAGCATGGGGGAAGAGTGTGCAAGTGCACTATTACCACCATGTGTGCGGTGACCCCATGTGTACTGGAAGCTAACCTAACAAGATGTAGACAGAAAGATAGTTCTGAAAGTAAATGTTCTCATATCTATTATTACATCATATATCTCGTGCATTATTGTAACATGTACTTGTAGCTAGTTTATTATTACATCATATATCTCGTGTATTATTGTAACATGTACTTGTAGCTAGTTTATTATTACATTATATATCTCGTGTATTATTGTAACATGTACTTGTAGCTAGTTTATTATTACATCATATATCTCGTGCATTATTGTAACATGTACTTGTAGCTAGTTTATTATTACATCATATATCTCGTGCATTAGTGTAACATGTACTTGTAGCTAGTTTATTATTACATCATATATCTCGTGCATTATTGTAACATGTACTTGTAGCTAGTTTATTATTACATCATATATCTCGTGCATTATTGTAACATGTACTTGTAGCTAGTTTATTATTACATCATATATCTCGTGTATTATTGTAACATGTACTTGTAGCTAGTTTATTATTACATCATATATCTCGTGTATTATTGTAAGATGTACTTGTAGCTAGTTTATTATTACATCATATATCTCGTGCATTATTGTAACATGTACTTGTAGCTAGTTTATTATTTCATCATATATCTCGTGCATTATTGTAACATGTACTTGTAGCTAGTTTATTATTACATCATATATCTCGTGTATTATTGTAACATGTACTTGTAGCTAGTTTATTATTACATCATATATCTCGTGCATTATTGCAACATGTACTTGTAGCTAGTTTATTATTACATCATATATCTCGTGCATTATTGTAACATGTACTTGTAGCTAGTTTATTATTACATCATATATCTCGTGCATTATTGCAACATGTACTTGTAGCTAGTTTATTATTACATCATATATCTCGTGCATTATTGCAACATGTACTTGTAGCTAGTTTATTATTACATCATATATCTCGTGCATTATTGTAACATGTACTTGTAGCTAGTTTATTATTACATCATATATCTCGTGTATTATTGTAACATGTACTTGTAGCTAGTTTATTATTACATCATATATCTCGTGCATTATTGTAACATGTACTTGTAGCTAGTTTATTATTACATCATATATCTCGTGCATTATTGTAACATGTACTTGTAGCTAGTTTATTATTACATCATATATCTCGTGCATTATTGCAACATGTACTTGTAGCTAGTTTATTATTACATCATATATCTCGTGCATTATTGCAACATGTACTTGTAGCTAGTTTATTATTACATCATATATCTCGTGCATTATTGTAACATGTACTTGTAGCTAGTTTATTATTACATCATATATCTCGTGCATTATTGCAACATGTACTTGTAGCTAGTTTATTATTACATCATATATCTCGTGCATTATTGCAACATGTACTTGTAGCTAGTTTATTATTACATCATATATCTCGTGCATTATTGCAACATGTACTTGTAGCTAGTTTATTATTACATCATATATCTCGTGCATTATTGCAACATGTACTTGTAGCTAGTTTATTATTACATCATATATCTCGTGTATTATTGTAACATGTACTTGTAGCTAGTTTATTATTGCATCATATATCTCGTGCATTATCGTGACAGACACTTAGCCATGAGGAGGCCAGACTGCTCTTGTTGGCGTCTCGTGCCGGGGCTGATTTGCAAGCCTCTTCATCTCACGAGCTGTCAGGCGAGATTGAGGGCAAGTTTCGTGCGGCCGAGGGTAAGGCTCGACTGCTGGTAGCTCAGAAATTCCGACAATTTCGCGGTCTTTGTGAGAAGAATATTGTGAGTAACTGTTCAGTCCTATTGCTGTTTTCTGCTTTGTATTTCGGTCAAGCTTGGCTCTTTCACTGTTTCTATTTATATTTGGCAAACATATGATGGATGGAAAACAGGGCTGATGGAAGCAGAAAGCTTATGTTTAACCGCAAATAAACACAAACACGAATAAATAACAAAAATCGAAAAACAACCAAATGTATAAATATGTTTTATACATTGACAAAGGTTTAGTCTCTATTTTATATTATTTCATAGCTATACATTTTGCTTGTACTATAGCTCCGTTTGAAAGCAAACAATGAAATCAACAAAAAACAAACTTCATGGAATATTATGATAAAAATATCAATAAACTTGAAAAAATAGCTATGTGTGTATGTATTTATGTGTGTGTGTGTGTGTATATCATGTTATTATGTTGTGTGTTATATATTATGTATAATTTGTACACACACACACACACAGACACACATAATAAAATAGTTTGCAAAATGTCGTTTGCAATTTTTTTTGTTGTATGATATATCACAATTTTATTGCCTTGTGATTGTATTATATTAATTTAGTTCCTCACACTATATTTGATTTAAACAAGTCCTAAAAGAAGCTTCTGCTTATAGGACTTTGTCACTGTGCTATACGATTTGTTTCTTCACATGTGTGTGCTTATATGTATGACAATATAAACCTAAACAAACACACATACTCACTGACAGAACCAGCCGAGAGATGACCCGTTTCCCACGACAGTCGATGATTTGGCCGGCTTCTGGGATATGATGGTGATTCAGGTGCAACATATTGACCAACTGATGCAAGAACTAGATTGCATTCGCAACAATAACTGGTGTCTTCCTCAGGTATCTGTCTGTCTGTCTGTGTATCTATCTGTCTTTGTGCCTGTCTGTTTGTTTGTGTATGTGTCTGTCTGTCTGTCTGTCTGTCTTTCAGTCTGTCTGTTTGTTTGTGTATCTGTCTGTTTGTGTCTTCCTCAGGTATCTGGTTTTATTCCTCAGGTTTGTGTAGCTTTGTTTGCGTATGTGTATGTCTGTCTATCTTTGTTTCTGCATGTATGTATGTCTCTTTTTTCTCTGTCTGTGTGTGTGTGTGTGTGTGTGCCTGTCTGTCTTTCTCTTTGTGTGTATCTGTCTGTGTTTATCAGTTTGTCTCTGTCTGTCTTTCTGTCTGTCTGTCGGTCTCTCTGTCTGTCTGTCTTTGTGTCTGTTTGTGTATGTGTTTGTCTGTCTGTCTTTGTGTCTGTTTGTGTATGTGTTTGTCTGTCTGTTTGTGTATGTGTATGTTTGTATTTGTTTGTTTGTATGTCTATTTGTGTATTTGTTTGTTTGTATGTCTATTTGTGTATGTGTGTGTTTGTCTGTCTGTCTTTCTCTTTGTGTGTATCTGTCTGTGTTTATCAGTGTGTCTCTGTCTGTCTTTCGGTCTGTCTGTCGGTCTGTCTGTCGGTCTCTCTGTCTGTCTGTCTTTGTGTCTGTTTGTGTATGTGTTTGTCTGTCTGTCTTTGTGTCTGTTTGTGTATGTGTTTGTCTGTCTGTCTTTGTGTCTGTCTGTCTTTGTGTCTGTTTGTGTATGTGTTTGTCTGTCTGTCTTTGTGTCTGTATGTGTCTGTCTGTCTTTGTGTCTGTTTGTGTATGTGTCTGTCTGTTTGTGTATGTGTTTGTTTGTTTGTCTGTCTGTATGTTTGTCACTATCTCTCTCTCTGTTTGTCTATCTCTCTCTTTCTCTCTTTGTGTCTGTTTCTCTCTGTGTGTCCGCAAATTAAAGCTATATTTCTTAATATTTCTTTTGGATCTCGGTCTTTTTCAATTTTTTCATTGTGACTTTGTATTGTTTGTTTTCTATTCACACTAATTATGTCAATTAATTCTCTCTCTCTCTCTCTCTATTTCTCTGGTAGATTTATCGCATCTAACCTTTTTCTCATGTATATGTGTGTGTGTATATGTGTGTGAATGTGTGAATATGTGTGTATATGTCTGTATATGTGTGTGTATGTCTGTATATGTCTGTATATGTCTGTATATGTGTGTATATGTCTGTATATGTGTGTATGTCTGTATATGTGTGTATGTCTGTATATGTGTATATATGTATATGTATTTGTGTGTATATGTATATGTGTATGTATTTGTGTGTATATGTCTGTATATGTGTGTATATGTATATGTATTTGTGTATATATGTATATGTATTTATGTGTATATGTGTGTATATGTATATGTATTTGTGTGTGTGTGTGTTAGCAGAAATCATCACCTGTTCCCAAATCATCATCATCTAAGTCTACTGCACCTGCCAGTGCTACTACCAGACCTCGCGCTCGAAGATCTGCCACTAATAATAATAATAATAATAATAATAATAATGTTGGTAATGTATCAGCTGCTTCGGTGAAATCCACAGTTGATAGAAAACATCTGGCTGAACAACGTCGTAAACTGATCGAGAACAAAAGACGAGCACTACTACAACAACAACAACAACAACAACAACAACAGTTAGATAACAACAACAGCAGTGGTATTGTGTGCGATGTTGAGTCTCATGATCAGCCCGTTATTATATTCACACCAGCTCCTTCCCCAGCTACTAATAATAATAATAATAATAATAATGCTCCTCATCCACACAACTAACACACTAACACTCACACACACTAACACTAACACTCACACACACACACACACACACTAACACTAACACTCACACACACACACACACACACTAACACTAAGACACACATACACACTAACACACTAACACACACTAACACACTAGCACACACACAAACACACACTAACACACACTAACACTGACACACACACACACACTGACACACGCACACTAACACTAACACACACACTAACACTAACACACACACACTAACACACACACACTAACACACTAAAAGACACACACTAACACACACTAACACACACACACATACTAACACACACACTGACACTAACACACTAACACTAACACACACACACACACACACACACACACACACATACTAACACACAGTAACACACACACTAACACACACTAACACACACATACACACACTAACACTAACACACACACTGACACACACACACACACACACACTAACACTAACACACACACTAGCACACACACTGACACACACACACACTAACACACACACACACACACACACACACACACACACACACACTCACACACACTAACACACACACACACACTAATACACACGCACACACACTAACACACACGCGCGTATGTTTTGAGACATAAATATGTATATACCTGTACGTATACATATATATATACACATATGCAAACACACACACACACACACAATAGAGATGGTATTTTTGTACTGAGCAACACGGTTTGTTCCGGCATCACAAGTATTTATCACGCAGATGCCTTGTGTATAGCATAATTGTGTGTGCTTTTGTTTGTGTGTGTTTGTTTGTGTTTGTGTGTTTTTCTTATGTTTAAGTGTGTGTGTGTTTGTGTGTGTTTGAGTGTTTTTTATTATGTTTAAGTGTGTGTGTGTGTGTGTTTGTGTGTGTTTGTGTGTTTCAGTGTTTGTATGTGTGTGTGTGTGTGTGTGTTGTTTTAGTGTTTGAGTGTTTGTGTTTTATTTTGTTTCACTATTCATTCACCTAGTTATAAGATTATATATGTATATTTATGTTTGTGTGTGTGTGTGTGTGTGTGTTCGTGTTGTATATTGTATTTTCAACTATGTATTAAAAGACCAATGTAATTTTACCACACATAAAAAACAAATGGGAGTTTTTTATTTTGCACAGTTTTGTTTTGATTTCTTTATATTTCTGAATATGCTTGTGTGTTTTTGCTATGAATTCGTGTAGCTGTGTTGATTTTGTGTGCAATTATAGTTGGCCTTGTTTGTTTTTTGTTATTGTTTGTGGTGTAATAAGTGGAGGATGTTAGGTGTTATTGGCGCGCTATGTTGATTGTTGGAGCACGCGGTTATTGTGTATCATGCGTGTTAACTGTATCAGCTACACAATAACACTGAGACCAGTGTGTGTTAATTATCATATTCTTGATCAAATTCTCGTGCATTACGCTGAGTGGCTCCTCTGTAAAACTGTAATATTCAAGTGAAGGAAGGGTTTTATTCTATGCTGGTTCATCTAATGTTGTTTGAGAACGTATATTTTTACTTTTACGGATACGGATAATAAAAATAAAGAGAGATATATGAGACTCCAATATGGTGCTAGTATATGTGACTAGCAAACCAGATACTGTTACAGTAACATCACAGGTTCAGTAATTTCAGGGTCAGTAATTTGAGGTGTCAGTGATGCCATGTCAGTGATTTCATGTCAGTGACGTGTCAGTGATGTCGTGTGTCAGTGATTTCATGTCAGTGATGTCGTGTCAGTGATGTCGTGTCAGTGATGTCTTGTCAGTGATGTCGTGTCAGTGATGTCATGTCAGTGGTGTCATGTCAGTGGTGTCATGTGTCAGTGATGTGTCAGTGACGTGTCAGTGATGTCGTGTCAGTGGTGTCGTGTCAGTGATGTCATGTCAGTGATGTCTTGTCAGTGATGTCTTGTCAGTGATGTCGTGCAGTTTTCAGCTGTCAATTAATTAATATAATTATGATCACCATCATAATATTTTTGTGAATATCTTCAAAGTTCTTGTGTTGATGTGTATGTGTGTGTGTGTGTGTGTGTGTGTGTGTGTGTCGGGAGGGGGGGAAGGGGGTTGTCTGTTGGTTATTTGTTTTTGTGTCAACACAAATGTATGATTGTTTTATTTTTTACTTTTATTCTCTGCTTTGTTGTGGTGCATTTATGTATGGTATATTCCCTTGATTGCACATCTCTGTGTGTGTGTGTGTGTGTTATTTTTTCTGCTTAATGTCACGTGCACTTCCTCAAATAAACTCGACAGTAATTTTGAGCGCGTGCGTGTTTTGTGCTGTTTTTTTCGTGTGGGCCTCAGCCGATTATCTCTTGCCGCTTGGCTGATTGCATGCAATATGAAAGTGCAGCCGTTGCAACATTGCAACTGGTCATTATCATCATTGCATTGTTGCAAGGCGTCATTACACACGCGGTCGTTGATTCAAATTGATTCTATTGATTTTTCCCTGATGTCAATAATCTCCCATTATATGGCTGGATTAATCGGACAATTAAATTAATAATCCATAATCAAAAATCAATATTTAATTGAAATTTAATTTCACAGTATCTCTTAATCTTTCCCTAGAATCGTCTGTTTATCTAAATACATTGGTATCAATACAATTTGAGTTATATTTAGACATTGTTTAGTGGTGAAAGTAAGTTATTTATTATGTTGTTTCCCACCACTTCTTAGTTCATATGACTTCAACAGTTGCTACACGGGAAGAAGTCGAAGCTTATGAACACACACAGGTGTGTTCCGTGCAGCTCGCTGCCACCGCAGAACCAACCCTCTCCACGCTATGACGCCACAAGAACGGAAGACGTAATAGAGAAGGCCACCTCCCCAGAATACATGACACAACACATGACTGATATCTGGTACCATCATTTACTGCTGGGTGGACAGGGGCTGTGAGATTATAGAATTAGCCCAGAAAAATTATCCGCCGGGTGTAGAACCAGGCACTAGTGATATGGGTGTGCTACCACTACACCACCGAGTCCAACTAAACAGACACACATACACACTGGTTGTATTGCATGAGAGAACGAGTGAAATGAGCTTTGATTGTCAATGAGACAGACAGACAGACAGACAGACAGACAGTCTGAATGACGAAAATGCACGTGGTGGTCTGTTCATCTTGATTGCCTCCGGCTATTTCTCCCACGGTGGTCACATACACATATACACACACACACATACACACATACACATGTATTGCAACAGAACGGGGCATAATGTTCCCTTTTCTCTCTTTCTTGCTCTCTATCTTGTTTTGTTTGTTTGTTTGTTTCGCTATTTGATGTGGCAGTTTTGTCATCATTCAGAAGTCATCATCATCATCACAGTAGTCATCATAGCTGGGGTATGTGGGACGGGGATGTCTTCTTCCTCCTGCTTCTTCTCTTCTTCCTCCTCCTGCTACTTCTCGTGTTGTTCTTGTTTCCTGAGCTGTCGCTGTAGTGGCTGGATTTTGCCAGAAATCGGCAGGTAGTCGTCGCGATTGAGAACAATGTTTGCTATCCCAACTATCATAAACGTCTGATGTTCTTCCTTCCATCTCTTCTGTCTGTCCATCTTCTTCTTCTTCCACACTCGTGTTATCATCACCTCTGACCTCACGTGCTGTCTGCTATCACACCAACACACACACACACACACATACATATACATACACGCACACTTGATAAACATATTTAAGTATATGAAAGAGATGGCTACTCCAGTAATTACAGGTTTTTATAAGCAGATGAAAGGAAGAAGACACAAGTATAAATTAAGGAAACCCGTTGCAAAAAGGATATAAAGAAGTACAGCTTCCCATACAGAGCTATAGATAGTTAGAATAAACTACCCACGGATATTGTCGAGAGTGAAAAAATATCAGAGTTTAAAAGAAAAATTGATAGGTTGAGAGACAGGTCAGCTCGAGCTCAAGCTCAAATCCTGTAGATCAACTCGGTGAGTACACACACACACACACACACACATACATACATTATATTTTGTAATGTCAGAAGAACATGGAACACTTTGCCCACAGACAAAATCTTACTTCAAAAACAAACTCATGAAAAATATTTCGACGTAAACTGAATTCCTAATGATGATATTAAATAAATTGTTGTACTGTAACGTTTTTCTCGAAGATTCTATTATTATTGTCATTGTTTCTTGTGTATATATGTATATATTGTTTTAAAAGTCATGTGTGTTTCATAACAATGTGATGTTATACAATTTCTTCATGTTATTCAAGAACTCAGTTTATTATTTATTTCTTATTACTGTGTGTGTGTGTGTTTATTAATCTATAAATGTGTTTATATATAAATTTGTTAATTTATAAATTTAGTTATTAATGTTTTTATAAATTTTTCCATAATGTAATGTAATGTGTGTGCGTGTGTGAATTTTACATTTAATTACTGGGTTTTGAAAGCTTTGAGTTTGCCAGGTATTGTATTAGAGCATTATGTTTTCCAGATGTGTATTTATTGTGTTGATACAATATCAGCTACAACAACGCTTCATACTATCAGTCTGAGCGACAACATGTTTTATTTCATTCTTTCAAACACACACACACAAACACACACACACACACACACACACACACACACACACACACACACACACACACACACACACACACACACACACAGAAGTTAGCAGTGAACACGTACTAGAAGGATGGGTGTTGTGTTTGCGGTACAATTACTGCTGTGTGTATGTGTGTGTGTGTGTGTGTGTATGTGTGTGCGTGTGTGTGTATGTGTGTGTGTGTGTGTGTGTGTGTGTGTGTGTGCGGCGGTTGCAAGACCAAGTTAAGGAATAATAAACAAAGAATGCATGGAAAGATACTAAGGAAGAATACTAAGACACTATGTGTGTATACGTGTATATATGTCTATACTATATGTGTCTGTCTGTCTGTCCGTGTGTATGTTGTGTGTATTCATATATATTGCTCAATTATTTTGTAAAATATGTGTGTGTGTGTGGGTTGTAATTTGGGGCTTAGCAAATGTATATTTGAGTAAATGTGCGTCACACAATATATGACCGAAGTGCGCTGAATAAATCGCATGTTTTGCTCAGTGAAGGCGCGCCAATAAATCTTGCGCGAGCTCCACTTTGAGAAAATGACCACGGTAAATGTTGAGAAATTCTCGTGCAACACAGCGGTGGGCACCTGCAGTGCGAGTTAATATTGATGGACATTTCAGTGACAAGCAGTGCCAATCTCGTGCGGTTCTCGTGCAGCTCTCGTGCGAGTGGTATTATCGCTCGACGCCAGCGCAACAGCTAATAAATTCTCCCAGCCCTCCTCCTCCACATTTGTATTCATCGCCACGAAAGTGCAACGACGATTCAGCCACGCTCACATCCATATAGTTTCCCATAGGGATGTTTATTGTAGATTTTCATCCTCCTAAACAGTGGTTGATGACCGAAATCACGTGCTTTATGCAGTAGAAATACCGTGAGTTGGTTTGTACATATTTTATACGTGAACATTTGCACTGACATAATTGCTTTCATGACATATTTCCTCTTTCTCCCTTGATTCGCAAAGGAAGAAACGGTAAATAGCTCGTGAAGAGGCAGTCAACGAAGGCTGACGTCATAACAAGACCACAATCGTCGACACACAAATCAAGACCATAGAAACAGGCTCAATAGAGCTCTAACTAACTAGCTTTTACCCAGTGAGAACCCAATGAGAAATATCAAGGAATACACAAAGTCCCTAACAGATCGTTGCTAAGCAACGCTGCAAACCAGAGAACACATATTGAAACGAGAAATGGAGCAGAAATTTCGCAAGACAGCCAGCCTAGCCAACTGACACATATTATCTCTTTCTCTCTCTTTGTGTGTCCATGTCTCTCTCTCTTTCTGTGTGTGTGTGTGAGAGAGAGAGAAAAAGAGGAAATCTCTCACACACACAGTCCAATCATATTTCCATTCAGACAGCGTGTGTGTGTGTGTGTGTGTGTGTGTGTGTGTGTGTGTGTGTGTGTGTGTGTGTGTGTGTGTGTGTGTGTGTATGTGTGCCTGTCGTTGGCAATTTGCATGTTGATGTGTTATTGCAAACACGTGCTATTCTGCTGTCACAGTCACTCAGTCAGTCAGCAAAACTGCCGTGTCATTGTAATTTACATTTTATTACACTAATGTAAGTTACATTTTATTACACAGTATGTGTGTGTGCGTGTGTTGAAAATTGAACAATTGCAAGTATTTGCTAATCTACACACACGCACACACACACACACGAAAATACAGAAATGCGTTTTTTAGCAAATAAGAAATATTTTCTATAGATATGTCATTATTTGTGATTGTTGTTTGTGGAGCGAGCGCACCTTATTCATCACTGACAATAAGAAACTAAATCAACCTAATCAGCTAGGCTATTTATGAGAAAAAACCAACACACAGCGTGCACGTGATAATTGACTCACAACACCGACATTTTTCCGAGAAAATCTGATTGAATGGTAATTGGCTTCTGATATTTGCGTTGGACAACAATCAATACAGTCTTAAATCACATTCAGTGTGTGTGTTTGTGTGTGTGTGTGTGTGTGTGTGTGTGTGTGTGTGTGTGTGTGTGTGTGTGTGTGTGTGTGTGTGTGTGTGTGTGTGTGTGTGTGTTAGTATATGAAAAAGAATTGGTCACAAAAATATGATCCTCTAATCATGTTCGATATATAGTTAACATACATTTTTGTCAATTTTTGATATCCTCTCTAGCAAATCATTTTTGTTTTGTGTAATAAATGATCTTTTTTCAATTAATAAAAATTCCATTGCTGTTTTTTTTTATGTTTATCCTAACTCATCAAATTTGAATTTCTTACTTAAATAAATTCCACCAATATTTTTCGATTTCACGATTAATCGGAATTTAGCTGGCGGAACCGGTTTCGAATTTGCAGTTTTGCAATATTCATTCATGTTGAGCGGTACCCGGAAGTCATTCCGCCTGCCACCTCATCATTGCACATTTATCTACCGGTAGTTGTCAAGGATCAATATCTACTACCAGTACTGCTACTGGAATGCAGTTTTTTATCCGACTGCGTCAAGGTTATCTTGGCGAGAAATCTTTGACACATTACTAGCACGTGTGTATATTTGTGTGTGTGTGTGTGTCAGTGTGTGTGTGTAGAGATTGTGCATTATATAAATGTGTTTGAATAGATTAAATTAAATGATAGAAATACTGGCTGAATACCGATACACACACTGACACACACACACACACACCACTGGAAAAGAGAAGGTTAAGGGGGGATTTAATAAACGTTTTCAAGCACAGCATTGGTATGGAACGATTGGATAGGAAAGATTGGGTGGTTTGGAGTACGAGGGACCATAGGGGACACAATAAATGTCTACAGCAAACCCGGGTATTAAGGAATATAAAGAAGTAGAGTTTTCCAAGTAGGTGTATAGATATATGGAACCGTTTGGGTAAAGAAATAGTTCAATCAAACAGTATAGCACAGTTCAAGCATAGGTTAGATAAATGTGGGCATGGAGACAGGACAGCCTGAGCTCTGCTCATTTCCTGTAAACTACAACTGTGAGGAGAACTGTGTGAGTACACACACACACACACATACACACATACACAGTTTCCCAAATAGGTGTATCGACATTTGTAATAGTCTAGAAAAGGATATAGTGGAATCAAGCAGTATAAAGGACACTTTAAGCGGATAGAATCATAGAAAAAACAGTGGGTTTTTGGAGACAGCACAGTCTGACAGTCTAGCTCATCTCCTGTACACTACAACTAATGAGTACAACTAGTGAGTACAACTAGTGAGTACAACTAGTGAGTACAACTAGTGAGTACAACTAGTGAGTACAACTAGTGAGTACAACTAGTGAATACAACTAGTGATTACAACTAGTGAGTACAACTAGTGAGTACAACTAGTGAGTACAACTAGTGAGTACAACTGGTGAGTACAACTAGTGAGTACAACTAGTGAGTACAACTAGTGAGTACAACTAGTGAGTACAACTAGTGAGTACAACTAGTGAGTACAACTAGTGAGTACAACTAGTGAGTACATCTAGTTAACACGCACCTGCGCGGCGAGATGATGAGCTCTCATCCACGTGACCTTGTCATCATCCCACGCCTCATCCTGATCATAGACGTCAAAGTCCTCGACCACTTTCCTGCTGTCCTGGTTGATGTTGTTGATGACAGACTCCAGTGTTGGAGACATACAGGACGGATGTAGTCTTCTACTCCTGCTCCTGCTAGGAATATGGTGTCTCTTGCTCACTCGCCCGATCATATCAGCAGTGAGGGGAACACAGGCACGCGACACCACACCTCTCCTCTTGTGTCGACTCCACATCTACAACACACAAGTTATATTGCATTTCAATGTATTTATAAATTGCAATGAACCGCGATTACAATTGAATTGAATTGATTTTGTTTAATTTAATCCAAAATTTTCCTTAGTAAAAAAATTTAATTGAAAGTTACGTGCTGACATATTATTATTATTATTATTATCATTATTATTAAAATAAATAAACATGGTGGAATGGTAAGAGAGAATAAATGTTATATAAATTACATGCAACTGCAATCTCCAGTGAAGTATTTGCAAAATTTAAATAAAAAAATTCGCTGACCAATTGAAGTTAACGCGAGTATAGCAAGTTAAGAAGCACGTGTTTTAGCTGGAAAATAGATGAAAAATAAACCAGACTTAAGTTGTTATTCAGTAAGAGAGAGTTAGTCAGTGATGAAACAATTTGTGTTTAATTCGGGTAGAGGTGATTGGAAAGAAGACAGATGCAATAGTCCAAGGGGTGCCAAATCTGCTGAATTATCTCTCACCACTTGAATATGACAGAAGAGAGAGGCAAGGATAAGAGGGTCCTCTTTTAGTCGCCTCTTACACGACACACAGCGACTACAGCGTCATTATTCTTGCCCGCTACCACAGTGGGGTATAACAAATAGCAATACACTGTCCACCAATCAATAATAAAGCAGAACTTCTTGTACAACTGCACAGTGCAAATATTGGTTCAGTTGCGCGCGTGCACAATTATGGTGTGAAAAAGTTCTACACGTGTCGAAATGATCCACTGTGCTAGGTGTGCTTATTTGATGTGTATGTGTGTATGTGTGTGTGTGTGTCAGTGTGTCAGTGTGTGTGTTTGTTTGTGTGTGTCAGTATGTGTGTGTGTGTGTGTGTGTGTGTGTTCTTGCTCGTGACGTTGTCGAGTGTGGTTGTGTCCCTCCTTTGTTCGTGGCTACCTACGGTGAGCCCTCCGTCTTATCGCATCGCCTATCTGCCCGAGTCGAGTGTGTCTGTCATGGCTACGCGTCTCTGCTGTTCATTGCCCGGCGGAGAGATATCATGCGGCCTGTGTGGAACTTTGTTTCACAGGAAGTGTGTTGCTTTTACGGTCACCCTCGAGAAAATGTTGCAGAAAAGTGGCGTATTTTGGCACTGTCGCTTCTGCCAGGAATCTCTGATGAAACAAAAACTGGACGTGAACTGTGAATGCGCTGAGAATACCTCGGATATGCAGTTAGATGAGAGAATCGACAAGCGACTGAGACTTGTGCTGAATGACTTCAAGCATGAAGTGATCCAGTGCGTAAGCTCAAAGCCAGCGACATATGCTGCGGTGGTGGAATCTCCCCGTGATCGCATCAAAGGAGATAGAAGTGGATCTGACAGTGACAGCGATGCTGCTTCCTCGTCTGTCACACAAACCTGGACGACTGTCGGCCGGAAGAAGAAAAATAAGAGGGTGAACAAAGCACAGGCACAGGAAGCACATGTACAAAACACATGTACACGCTCTGAAGTACATGAGAAGACTTCAAGTCAAACGAAAAAGAAGCCAGCCAGGAAGCCAATGTCAACTGGATCTGCCAGCATCACCGAGCTGCTGACGGTATCTCGGGAGTCAATCGTGCGTGTTTTCGCTACGCGTTTCCACGCCGACGCGAAAGCCGAAGACTTAACCAATCATCTGGCGACTGCGTTGTCAATCGACACTGACAAAATATCAATTGAGAAGCTGAAAACCAAGCATGAATCGTACAGCAGCTTCAAAGTGTCGTGTCATGGTGCTGACCGTGCAGCAGTCATGCGGTCGGAGACCTGGCCGACTGGCTGTCTCTACAGGCGATGGCATCAACCTGCACGATCATCGGAAACATCCCAATGACTGCACTCGAGCCGGTGTCCGGGAAAAGCACTAACCAACTGTGCTTTCTGGAATATGAGGTCAGTTCGTAAGAAATCTGCACTTGTAAATAGTATTTTGAATGATGGCATTGATATTTTTTGCATTGTTGAGTCTTGGCTAGCGGACGAGGAGAGTGCAGCATTTTCTGCCAATCTTCCCGATAATTTCTCAGCCATACATTATTGTCGTGATACAACAGGTGGGGGTATCGTTATGGTGTACAACAAGGGTTTTGTTGTGCATACAATACCGCTTTCTCTGTCTATCACCACATTCGAATATGTGTGCGCTCGTGTAGAAAACTCGGAGTACGGTCGAGCATTTTGTATATTGACTGTGTATAGACCTGGCTATACTTCAGGCTCTGTGTTTATTGAGGAGTTTTTCACACTGGTCGATATTCTTACTTCAATGTTTAATGAAAATGTGTACATATGCGGAGATTTCAATTTCTGGCTAGATCAACCACATTTGAAAGCTCATTCGCAAGCATTCCTGGATAGTCTGCAATTATACGATATGATTAATTATGTTAGACAGTCTACGCACGACCATGGTCACATTTTGGACCTTGTAATTAGCCCTAGGACTCAAAACAGCCCGGTCATTGATGTGTGTATAGAACCAATTGACAGAGTCTCCTCCGACCATAGCTTAATTAGGTTCAAACTCAATACTCCTCTTCCGGTCAAATTTCGTCAAGCCATCTCTTTCTATGACTATAATCGTATTGATGTTGAATTATTAGTATTTGAAATCGGTGAAAAATTCAATGTGTTAAACTACACCTCTCTACCAGTAGACGATCTATACTCATACTTTGAAAGAACCATGAACGACGTTCGTCACATGTGTGTTCCTTATACGCAAAAACTGATTAAATGCCACCAATCCGCTCCTTGGTTCAATACCCAACTAAGCCAACTTAAGAAATTAAAAAGAAGGCATGAACACCGCTGGCGCCGATCCTTTTCACCTGAGCATTGGAGTGAGTTTTGCTCTGCCAGATCCAATTATAACCGTGCTATCACAGAAGCGAAACAAGTGTATTTTCATACAAGGATCATGGACTCACCACCTGATGTACTATGGAGGACACTCAATAAACTGTTGGGTAACAAGCATAGCTCAAACCAGAATGTATGGTGTGAAAAAGAATCAATGCCCGATAAATTTCGCTTGTTTTTTCAGGAGAAAATTGAAAAAATACAGTCATCTATTCAGATCCCGATGAGACAGGCTAATCCTCCATCAGGTCATTCCATATCATTTACCTCATTTGAACCAATCGACTACTGTTCATGTGTTAGACTGATTAATCGAAGTAGTATGCGATCCAATAGTCTAGATCCAATCAGATTTAGTGCTATCAAATCTCATTTAATACTTGTTACACCTTTTATCATGTATCTTGTAAATACTAGCTTCATGCATTGTAAATTTTTAGCTTCCAAACAGTCTATAATTACTCCTATCATTAAAAAAGCTGGATTGAGTGTGCAATCTCTGTGTAATTACCGACCTGTTTCTCAAATACCATGGGTGTCCAAGCTTCTAGAGTATGCCCTATATGATCAGCTGTATATATTCTTAGAAAATAACTTTCTTCTTTTACCACAACAATCAGGGTTTCGGAAGCAACATTCTTGTGCCACTTCATTGCTCTGTACATATGATTACTCCTTGTCTGCGCTTTTGAGTGGACAAAACGTGCTTCTCATGCAGCTGGACTTTTCGGCGGCATTTGATACTGTGTGCCACGAAATGCTGCTGGAAGATTTATCAAACTGCGGTGTATCTGGAGGTGCACTCTCGCTCATCCGAGATTACCTAACAGATCGCATGCAAACAGTTATACTGAATGGAGTTCAAAGCCAGTCTTTCCCTCTGAAAACTGGTGTTCCTCGAGGGTCAATCCTTGGGCCTCTTTTTTACAATGTATATATATTGTCCATCAGGCAGGTTCTCGAAAACTATGGAGTTGAATATCAAATATTCGCTGACGATATTCTGGTTTACTTTAAATATGTTGACGATGTTCAAGCGTCATCCTCTATTAAAGAAATTTTACTAGCGATCAACACCTGGGCAGCCTCCAAGCACCTGAAGTTGAACAGGGATAAAACCAAGTTTATCGCGTTGACTAGAAGTCAATGGAACGGTTCTCTCAGCAAAGAGTTACATATTGTGGAAACTACCAAGCATCTCGGTGTGAAGTTAGACAGCCACTTAACATTCGAGCCACATGTGTTTGAGCTGGTGCGAAATTGTAATTATCACCTACGTCGTGTGTACTATATAAGAAAAAATTTGACTGTAAATGCTGCTAAAAAACTTGTAGATTGTCTAATATTGAATAGGATTAAGTATTGTTCTGCCCTGTTACTGAATATTAACCACCGAACTCTGCGGAAACTGCAGAGTGTGATGAACAGGTCGTGTCGTCTTGTGTTCAACCTGCCTAGACGCACTTCTCTGGTGGAATATTTAATCAAACTAGCCTGGCTACCGGTCAAGGCTGACATTGAGTACAACCTGCTTTGTATAGTTCACTCTGTCCTTGTAAATAAAACACCTGCCTATCTACAAGACCTGTTATCTTTCAGACAAATTTTACCAGATTATGATTTGCGCCAAAATAATCAAAATTTTCTTTACGAACCTGCATTTCCCTCTAGACACTCGCACTATAACCGCTGCTTTCAGTATATGGCCCCCAGGTTGTACAATAAGTTGCCACAGTTCATTAGGGGATCTCACTCTCTCTCACTTTTCAAAAGTAGACTTAAGAAATATTTATTGGAAAAATCTTATGACCGCGAAAAACTCCTCATTAAACCTGAGTACACGGTGTAAATTTTGCATATTCACGATTGTAAATACAGTTGCTATATGTATAGAAAATGTATTGTGTTATCTGAGTGTGCGTTTGTTTTGGGGTTTCGTATCTATATCTATGCTGGATCTTTGTATTTGTACGTGTGTGTGAGTGTATGCGTGTGTGTGTGTACGACTGTCCACGCTGTGTCGGTTTCCTTTGAATTGTGCGTATGTAAGTACTCTTATACCCAACCTGTGCATGTGAGCGTGTATGTGTATGTGTGCATGTGTGTGTGTATGTGTGTGTATGTGTGAGGGTCCACGCTGTCCCACCGCGCGGGTTCTTTGATTGTCAGCGTGACCCCAATACTGTTTCGACTTGACGTCTTTACGTCTACCTGTCATCATTGTTTATATATGAGGTGTGCGGTGTGTTTGTGATGTATGATGTTTTCGTGCGCTCAGTACAGGTAGTACCTGGCTGAATTCTCTGT
Organism: Sacculina carcini; assembly: GCA_916048095.2. NCBI lineage: Eukaryota > Metazoa > Arthropoda > Thecostraca > Sacculinidae > Sacculina > Sacculina carcini. Next base: position 414,038 of record OU696597.1, on the reverse strand, counting down.
AAGATTAGTATCATCGCTATCTTGATGAACCGGCTAAGGTATTTGCTGATGGGCGCGTGTACGTGTGTGTGCGTGTGTCTGCGTTCTGCCTGCATTGTATTGTCCTGCTTTGTAAATATGAAACATATATTTGAATATGCATGTGATTGTGCATGAATGTATGTGGTGTGTAATGTATATATCAGCGCAATTGAGACATGATGTGTATATTGCGCTATACAAATGACTCAATAAATGAAAAAAATGAAAATGTTTGCGTGTGCGTGTGTGTGTCAGTGTGTGTGTGTGTGTGTGTGTGTGTGTGTGTGTGTGTGGGTGTGTGTGTCAGTTTGTGTGTGTGTGTTAATATATATGTTATACAGCTTAGCTAAGCCATATGTTAGGATTTATATATTTCAACTGTTTATAATTAACCATATATTGATTTATTAATCATATTGTTTTTAATATACTGTTTGATGTAAAGTTAAAAGCGATATACAGTGCGGTGTTATTAAGAAGTTGGAAATTGTCATTTTGAGGCATGAAATGGTGTATAATTTGGATGCAAGCGGGAAATATTGGTCGTGTTTCTGCTCGACCCAACACAAACATCATTAACTTTGAACATCAACATTTGCCTGCATTGATAATTCAGTCATCATCATCATCATTGGCGCGAAATAACAAGCAGCCCGGCAGCAGAAGTGAAAATAATACCCCCCCCCCTCCCCACGAGCTTGCGTGTTTGCGTACCGTTATTAGGAATAATTATATGCAGTGGCGGCGCCAGGATTCTTCCGAAGGGGGGTTAAGGAAAAAGTTGAGGGGGCTTGGCGAAGCATGAAGAGCTACACTCAAACGCTGACTGCATAATATTATAATAAGGGACTGGGGCACACTGATTCAGTCCTCGAACTTGAACCAAAATTACAGGACTTCATTTACAGTGGTAAGAAATTTTATTGTCCATGATTATGATTTTTGGTGGGGCTTAGGGGGAGCTTAGCGCATTTTGGGGAGCTCCAGCCCCCCAAGCCCCCCTTGGCGATATAGCTCCAGCGATCCAAGCCCCCTCGACACCGATTACAAGCAGTGATATAGTGTAGGATCGCCACATTTATGTATAATGTCGAGAATGTATGATGTGTGTAAGATGTTTGTAACTAGGTTACAAACATCTATATAACCTATTTTCCTTATTTTTATTATTCTTATTAGATTTTTCCCTGTTTTTCTATATTTTTCTGTTTTTTCCACTCTCGCCGTCTTTTCATATTTCTCTTTACATTCCATCTTTTGTGTTGTTCTTATTTTTATTTGTTAGCTTTACATATTTAAATTTGGTATTATTATGATTATTCATCGTTCATCGCTTCTGCACAATACTCTTCTCCTCCCCGAGATAGAAAAATAAGTTACAAATGATAGTTACAATAGATACAATAGATATAGTACAATAGATACAATAGATACAAAAGATACAATAAGTTACAAATGATAGCGACGAACTACCGGGAATATATGTTACTTGGCATTGTTATTGCACTGTACGGTTACAAAATCATGACGTCATGATTGTAGCTGAAGCGCGCACTCACCACAACAACGCCAAAGATGACTACGAACAATAAGGCTGTAAGACCAACCACAATTACTGCTATGAGCCACTCAGGAATGGGGTACTCCTCGTCCAGCAACAGTTCTGATCTCGAAACACCATCAGACGTGTCGACTGTTCATGAAACAACACACACACACACACACCAACACACAATTCATGCCAATATTACTATCTATAATACGCCAAGTCGTTATTATCATTTTGAATAACTTTTCTCAACAAGACGTTTTCAGCCATAAGTTTCTTACGTGTTTTTACTTAAAAATCAGTCTTTAATTTGTAAAATAACGGTATAATACATTATTACATGTCATTATATTTAGGAATTTAACCACAAAACAACATATTATTGACGAAACACTAATACACAAGCTAAAATAAAAAAAAATACCAATGAAATATTGATTGGAAATAAGCCATAAAAAATACACATATTTTTGTGTTAAAAAAATATAATCTCTATACAAGTATTGTGTTAATATTTGATATAACTTCAGCAAAAATATAAATTTAACAATGATATATTTATTGTGTTATTTTTCCTTATTATTTTCTTGGGAAAATGACGGGCGGTTTATTGCCGTCTTATAAAGATTGACATTTCTTTTATGTCTGCGTTCTGCTATTGAAATGCTGCTTGTCAATGCTAGCAGCGATGCCAGCCAACAACACGACGAAGAACCGACATGAAAGAGATATATTGCATCTCATTGACGAGCGTTGCTAGCGCTGTCTATCTCTTCTTTCTTCTGTCCCATCTCTCTCTCTCTTTCTCTCTCTCTCTCTCTCTCTCTCGCCTGTTCGCTGATATTATGTGACCGTGTGTGTGCTACGTCACTCCAGCATAACACTCAATACTCGATCACGTATTGTGAGCGTAACGCTTCAAGTTTTCGACACAAACAACATATTTTCTCGATGAAGGAATTAATAAAAATAATAGTGAAATTCAAACGTATAATTGTAAAGCTATATTTTTTTAATTTTTAATGCAAACAAATGTATAGGCTAATATCCGAGGCTAATATCTAATATCTAATATATAATAATAGGCTAATATAGTATATAATAATATTTCTCAAAGACATTCGTTAAACTCCGAAATTCTACTTTCGCAACTAGGAAGAGTTCTTAAGGTGATTTGTGAAAACATTTATCGACGAATTATATGTTTTATATTATAATTTTAATTTTATATTGACTTTAAATAAAACTGTTGTCACTAACAGTAATCAAAATCCTGCACTTATTGGCCTAACATACACCTATTTCTGACAAGAACACACCCACACACACACACACACACACACACACAGACACACACACACACACACATTTGAATTGAGGACTCAAATTGGGTGTTTCATCGATTGAGAATTGAAGTGAGCCAATTGGGACTGGTTTGAACCGACAGAGAGACAAAGAGAGAGAGAGAGAGAGAGAGAGAGAGAGAAAGAAAGAAATAATGAGAAAGAGAGCGAGAAGAACAGACAGACAGAGATACATATAGAAAAAGAAAGACATAGACAAATATACATATACAGAGATATATAGAGATAGAGAGACAGAGAGATAGGTAGATAGAGAAAGACAGATAGAGAAAGACAGATAGAGAAAGAATGATAGAGAAAGAGAGAAAGGGAAAGATAAACAGAGAAAGAGAGATAGAGAAAGATAGAGAAAGAGAGATAGAGAAAGATAGATAGAGAAAGAGAGATAGAGAAAGAGAGATAGAGAAAGAGAGATAGAGAAAGAGACACAGAGAAAGAGAGATAGAGAAAGATAGAGAAAGAGAGATAGAGAAAGATAGATAGAGAAAGAGAGATAGAGAAAGAGAGATAGAGAAAGAGAGATAGAGAAAGAGACACAGAGAAAGAGAGATAGAGAAATAGAGGAAGAGATAGAGACAGAGAGACAGACAGAGAAAGAGAGACAGACAGACAGATAGAAAGATAGATAGAGAAATAGAGAAATAGAGACAGAGAGACAGCAGATGAGCGAGTCTCACCCTGGAAGCTCGTGTACTCTGGATCAATCAGTAAATTGCCCAGTTGTCGGAGGCCAGATGGGGATGAGGAAATGTCCGTGTCAAACAGTTGATTGTCTGCGAACTGGTGCTGATATTGGTGATGTTGCTGGCTGTACAACTCAGTGGTTTGCGAGTGGAACAGTTCGACAATGTCTGCCGTTCTCAACCGGCCAGCCAAGTTAGCCAGAGTCACAGTGAATAACACTATCACACTGCCCTCCCTGGTAATATCAACCAATCACCGCAACAGCAAACAAAACACACAAACACATCAATAATCACACACATTACGAAAACTCGAGTAAAAATAATAATAATAATAATAATAATAATCTTAATATTTACTATTTTATAACTAAGACATTCAAGCCTATGAGATATCAACTTTTTATTAATATTTTAAATTAAAATAATATTACTTATATATAAAATAAATAATACACTTGGATCTGTAGATTAAATGCAATTAAATAGGTTATATAATAATTGGTAATTAATCGTATAATAATATACCACTAATAATACTGAAAATAATAATATATGTCTAGTTATTATACAGGAGTCAGATAGTTGGCGAAATGCCAGCATATATAGCCTAGTGATGACGTGGTTGTCATGGTAACTGGCTGGTCGTGGTTGTCATGGTAACTGGCTGGTCGTGGTTGTCATGGCAACTGGCTGTTCGTGGTTGCCATGGTAACTGAATTTGGCAGCCACCGTCTGATAATTCATCATCATAATGATTTTTTCCTATTCACATTCTTATCAATATTTCCTGTCATTCATTGTGCCAAATATTCGCGTATATTTATGATGATATTGTATAGTCAGATATTTGAGCAATGTCAATATGAACTCATAATTGATTATTTGCGCATAATTTCGTCACACATGACATGCCAGAATGACAACGACATATAATATCACATACAATGAGATGTGACACACACACACACACACACACTGACACACACACACACACACACACACACACACACTGGCACACACACACCTTAATGAACCATACAAATAAGATCGGAATGGAGAAGATTGACAGAGATGATTGTTCAGTGTGGGATGGATCAGATAGAAAAGGACATGATAGTAAATTGAAAAAGACCAGGTGTATTAGCAATGTGAAATAGTTCAGCTTGCCTAGTAGCTGTGTGTGGACGCATGGAACGACTTGAGTGCACAAATAGTGAATGCAGTGAGTGTATTGGGGTAATTCAATGAGAACTGCAATAAAACTCTGGATATTGTCAAGGAAACAGGACAGCTCGAGCTTAGCTCATTTCCTGTAGCTACGAATATGTGAGTATAAACACACACACGCACACACACACACACACACACACATAATAGAAAAACAAAGCAACATAAATGAGCCTTCATTTGCATATAGATTTATTGCAGAAAGAAGACGGTTGCATTCATGCATAATTTCAGTTGAGCCAAGTTGCTAATTTATTTTCAGCCGCTCAAAACACGTGATTTGCATACAATTTAGCTCCCTCATACAATAATTAATATTTAACTGAAATTCCATTAAGCTAAACAAGCTGGTTTGAAATAAAAAATATTTCCTTTTTTTCGTAATTATTTTCTTATTTCCACAAAAATTACACACATACTTTAATATTATTATTAATTACACAGGTAAATACAGTAGCATGGGGGAAGAACACAGGTGTACTATTATCACCCTGTGTGCGGTGACCCTATGTGTACTGGAAGCTAACCAAATGATGTACAGAGAGAAAGACTGTTTGAAAACAAAATATTAAATAAATAATAAACAATTCATCGGATAACACTATTTGAATATCAATACACATAAATATACATACATAATCACACACATACATATTCCTGTGTATGTTTACACGCGGATCAATGCAATATTGAAGGTGGTGTAGCATATAGTGCACGAGGCGTGTTGACACAACGAATCATCGTGTTATGTCTGTCTCACTAATGGTCCATGAGGCTGCATCATTACTCGACTATATAACGACAATCGAAGAATACGAACCGAGTGGAAAGATATAGATAATATAGGAGATAACAATGTGTGTATATTACACGCATGTGATTACGGATATAATAATGTTCTGATGATAAATAATAATACATCATCATATAATAATAATAATAAAATACATCGCGTGTGGAACCATTGTGTGCACATGCATTCACTAAGATTATAAATATCTATCTTATCTCTCCTTTCTATCAATCTCAACAAATGATATACACTGACACACACTGACACACACTGACACACTGACACACACTGACACACTGACACACACTGACACACACACACACACACACTGACACACACATACATACACATACACAAAGACTTGATGGAATGTCTCATAGGATCATAGTAATTCCCTATTGATTCCCTATAATTTTCAACATAAACTAAATATACAATATTTGCTATACATGTTGTATTTAGTATATATTTTATATTTATGTATATATATATATATTTATTTATTTATTATTATTTTGTAGTGTCGTAATTTCGATCTGAATTATTACCGTGCTATAGCATTTACATTTAGTTATGTGTCAGAGTGTGTCAGTGTGTGTATCAGTGTGTATCAATGTGTTTGTCAGTGTATGTCAGAGTGTGTGTCAGTGTGTCAGTGTGTGTCAGAGTGTGTGTGTGTGTGTGTGTATCAGTGTGTATCAATGTGTTTGTCAGTGTATGTCAGAGTGTGTGTGTGTGTGTCAGTGTGTCAGTGTGTGTCAGTGTGTCAGTGTGTGTCAGTGTGTGTGTGTCAGAGTGTGTCAGTATGTGTGTGTCAGTGTATGTCAGAGTGTGTCAGTGTGTGTGAGTGTGTGTCAGTGTGTGTCAGTGTGTGTCAGTGTGTGTCAGTGTGTGTGTGTCAGTGTGTGTCAGTGTGTGTGTGTCAGTGTATGTCAGAGTGTGTGTGTGTCAGTGTGTGTGTGTGTCAGTGTGTGTCAGTGTGTGTCAGTGTGTGTGTGTGTGTCAGTGTGTCAGTGTGTGTGTGTCAATGTGTGTGTGTCAGTGTGTCAGAGTGTCAGTGTGTGTATATGAATAGGGTAGCAAGATTGTCTTACATGTCTATTTGTCGTATTGTATTACATTTGCGTTTACTTCCTATTCACTTTCTCCCTCTCTTTCTATCTTTCTTTGTCATGAACACACACACACACACACACACACACATACACATACACATACACACAGACAGACACACACACACGCTGTCTTCTGTATACTATTCCATCAGCCGTGTATGTGTATGTGTGTGTGTATGTGTGTATCAATCCGGATTGTGTGTCACGCTCTTGCAATATCCTCGAGCCTTAATGAAGACACCCATGAAGACACACACACACACACACACACATACACACACACAGGCAGACAGACATACAGATAGACAGATAGAAAGGAGTAGTGAGAGAGAAATTGTTTTTTCGTTCTGTTATCAATCCCGGCAGATTTGCATTGATCGGGTGCAAGAAGTCCCAATCTACAGACTAGGTCCCAATCTACAAGCTAGGTCCCAATCTACAAGCTAGGTCCCAATCTACAAGCTAGGTCCCAATCTACAGGCTAGGTCCCAATCTACAAGCTAGGTCCCAATCTACAAGCTAGGTCCTAATCTACAGGCTAGGTCCCAATCTACATATTCTCAGCAGCAATACATGCACCTCTCTCTATTTGACACTAAAACCCCAAGTGTCTCAAGTGAAAGAACAAGCAATCAACACAGAATCAAGTGTTTACTAGAAATAACCGCATCTTATTGCCTCTCGTTTGAGGACTTTTTCATCCGATACTTTTTCTCTGATTCTTTACTTCTTTATATATATATATATATATATATATATATATATATATATATATATATATATATATATAAACATAAAAAACACCAAAAACTGACAACAAAAACTTTTATATGTAAACTAAGTTTAGCATTACATTTCATAGCGAGTGTTATAATGAAACAGTCACGAGATTTTGCCATATTTGTATTATAATATTGAAACATCATTAACTGTTTTGAATTTGATGAATTACTATGATCTCACTATGAAGAAGTCAATGAAGAAGATCTTACGTACTGATACGTTTGTATATATAGAATTTAAATGGCAGTTTCGGGTTTGTTATGTCGACACAATACCTGAATGAGTTCACTTCCACTCTGTCAAACCACACCGCCAAAGGAGACAATGAGAACGCCCTAGTCAACTGTCAAACACACACACACACACACACACACACACACACACACACGCACACACACACACACACACACACACACACAAATGTGTGAATGTAAGATATATAAGAAATACCTCTTGATATTCGAGCAGCAGTAGCGGTAACAAACTAAGTGTCTCACGTGATTTACTATTCTTTCTTATCAGAGTATTACTGGAGGATTTTATGCGTAATTAAGGCAGTTAGATTTAATGAGCTTATGATAGCATATATCTATGTAAAATTAAACATTAAACAAGTTAAATTGATATAAAAACACGCATACATTTGTACAATTGTACGCATACGTATACAACTACTCTATTTTCCATACCAGTTAGGGACCTTTGATACAAAGCATATTAAGTTATCAATATTAAGAATAGTTGAAAGAAGTTACCTGTTCGGTAACTTCTCTAGAAGCAGCATTCCAGTCGGAAGATCCTCGATTATTGAGATCTTCTGACCAGCTTAATCCTCGGATAATTCTTATTCTTCCTTGGAGTTGACATGAGTCCACACACAACATCCCTTCCTGCGATTCCTCATCAAGCTCGTCATTTTCGTAATAATAATCCTCGTCGAGACGAAATGCTGGATCTTCAGAAGAACTGGGCATCAGATCTTCAGACACTGAAATATCAGCTGATGTAGGTTGAGGTCTGAAAATTAGTCGCAAGAACATGGTAACACGTGTATACACGTCCGTAGAAAGTCTTGTAGCATAATTGTCACATATCCAACACTTTCAAGAAAATTACAACCAGAAAATGGATTACTGCGATTCCTACTGCTTATCAGAACAAAAGATTAAGTGGATTAGCGATTGATAAATCCTTATGAGTGATTTCAACCAATTTTCTTTTATATAATGCCAAAATTAATTTATAGTAGTAAATTATGTAGATATAAAAAGTTGAAAACAGGTAATAATATAATAGTATAAAAAATTGAGCTAGAATTTTAAACCTGTTTAATAAAAAGTGTAAATTATCAAATTTAATAAATATATTAAATAAATATTTGTTTTTCCACTTAAATTCTTTATTAGTTATATAATTTTAATGCTAATTTTAATAAAAAATAATAGTAAATATATTTAATAAAAATATTGAATTTTAAGAAAAATGTTTCTGTTTTATTTCAATGAAAACTCACTTGTGATGCGGTGTGCTGGTGGAAGATTGAAGCCTGGTTGATTCTGCTACAGAAAAAGAAGTGGAACTCTTGAAGTGTTCAGATTGTCTATCTTGAAATTCTTGAGTGGAGCTAATTGAAGTAGACTGGGTTGTCGTGGTAGTTGGCATTTCTGCTTCAGTTTCCTCCAAGTGATTATCTGTTATTTCGACAGGCTGAAATTCCGTCTGTGATATCCTGTGAATTGCCGATTCGGTAGCGCTAATCCTAGTTGTTACGTCTGACAGAGTTGAATGCAGCTTTCCAACTGACCTTACCGTGCTATTAGTAATTATTTCTAATGGTTTTATAGAGGTGTCATGAGATAATGATCCCGAGATCGCAACACTGACATTATCTTCTCCTTCACTAGTGGATTTCGCAGAAGTGGAATCAATTGTCTCAGTGTGAGTTGCTAATCGTATTTCTTCTTGGCGTGTCGTAGCAGATGTAGTTGCACCCACGGGGATTAAATGCTGCTCAGCTTCAACTGAGCTGGACCTGCGAACTGATTCGATCTGGAAGCCATTTGGATAGCTGGTCAATAGACTGGCGAGTCCATTATGTGAGGAAGCAGGTGTTGTCTTGAATAAAGACGATAGGGCCCAGGAATTTGATGATAATCCATTACTGGATTGTGTTGAGGAATTCTCAGATAATCTAGCAGTTGTCGTAGATTCTGTTGTTGTTGTTGTTGTTGTTGTTGTTTCTTGAGCATCTACCGAGTATTCAATGGAAGTGGAAATGTTGGGTTTTGAGTTATTTTGATTCACAACCAAAAGCTGGTTGCCATGAGATTTCGATAGAAATGGACGTTTGAAGCCGGTGAGTATGCTTTTACCTTGCCGCAGGTCGTGTCTTTCATTGTGAGTGGACGCAACAGCCGATAATGTCCTATTACGCAAATGTTGAAATAGCGAAAAAAGACCCACACGTTTTGTAGTCGTTTCTTTGTTGTTCTTTGTTTCTTTGTTGTCAGTGCCAATTTTGGGCACATTTTTGGCGATCGTCGTGGAGATATTGCCAGGTACTGATGAGTCATGTTTTGCATTTTCACCTATACTACCAGCGCCAAACAAAGCCCAATGTTTTGATTGTCTGCTGTTGTCTACTACTTGTTCATTTAGCGAGGCGTTCTGTTCCCGAGAAACCGCTGTGCTGGATGTTGTGCTGCTCAAATTGGTCCCAACGCTCGGCTCAGAAATGACAGTGTCTGTCTGGGCCTCGTTGTTGGTGATTGTTGTTGATTTTTGTTGCTGTTCTTGTTGATGTTGCTGTCTTGCTTGCAGCTGCTTCTGCAGCAGCAAAGCTAGACCGCTCCTAGGTCGTTTGGTGTTTCTGGTAGAATGAAGCTTTGTGAGTGAAGGTTTTGTTGTGGTCGTCAAACTGAAATTGACGCTGATGTTACGTCTTTCCGTCTTGTCGGTTGACTTGGTTTCTTCAATGCTCTCAATCGTGAATGATTCTGGTCGCGGTTTAGTTGTGATAGAACTTGTCTCCTCTTCAGAAGAATGAGTCACATTCAGCGGACTCTTAAACGTAGCCAGCTGATCTGTAGAAGGGTTAACTCCGGAGGTACTTTCAATACGAGGGCTTTTTGTCGTCTTCTCTTGTGTATCAGTTGTAAATGAATCGGTTGACTCGTATCCAGTTAGTTTAATTATTGTAGTTGAGTCAACGGATGCTTCGGGTGTGCTGTCATGATTTTCTTCACTTTTTTCGTGACTATCACTGCCTCGCGATACGTTTGAAGTTGCTGTTGTTGCTTTCTCTGTGGACCTCTCGTTTCCGATGTGTTCAGAAGAACTATCCTCAGAACAAGAGACACACTTCAATGGGCGTCCTGCCCTTTCATTGCTGAATAGATTTTGTAAGGATGGTTTTATTGTAGCTGTTTGGAACGATCTTTCAGTGGTCGGCTGGTAGAAATTCGTGTCGCTCCCCTCTGTGACGTCTGCTACCGGAGTAACGAAGGAATCAGTGTTGTTCAAGACTGGAGAATCATCGGAATCGGGAAGATATGGCTCGATAGATGCACGAGAGTTCTCTTGATCTTTTGATTCACGAAAGCTATCAATCGGTTCACTGGATGCTATAAATCTTCCATTCTGTCGATCAGTGTTAATAAATTGGTTTACTGCATACAGATTTTTCTGCACACTGGTAATTGGTTGGCTAACGACTTTTCTATTGTCAAAGTCAAGCCGATCATCGTTGATAGATGAAAAACTTGGTTTTGATGTGGGCGATATGACGCGGAACAGGGTGAACGCTGCTCTTGGCTTATTCGTGGTTGTTGTGGTTTCCCGGAGAGGTCTCAGTGATGGAGACCAGTGAAGACTGGCAGGACGAGATGTTCCCACGTTATGCTGGTCCGGAATAAATTGTCGCTGATTTATCGAGCTAAAATTGTCGAGTGTATCATCAAAACTTTGTCGTTCGCTTGAAAACGAAGTCTGGATATGTTCGTTAACATGTGAATTTTTCGTAATCCTGTTGCCTTGATATCTGTTGTGATCAAAAACAGCGTTATCATTGGTGATACTCCGCCCTGACGGTCGTTCTGTGCTGGCTCTGTTTTGTGCGTTGGCTCCTATATGCACCTCAACTCCGGCTGGCGACGGGAAAACCGGCTGAAAATCCGTCAATCCTGCCGAATCCAGAGGATTCGGCCGGAATTGGCCGGGCCCACCGTTTATCTGTGAGTTCTGATTGAGTGATTGAAACGCTGACGAAGCAGCCGACACCACAGGAGTGAGTGGAGAACGCTGATCGAATCGCCCGTGTGATTGACCCAGGCTGTACTGTGGTATTCTATCAACTGGCAGGGGACGAGGTGCAGATACGTCACGAGGGTAGGGTGCTAACTGACTCAGAGCACCGTTGCTGGATGAATAAAACGTGCCGGGTCGTAGCGAGGAGTCGACGGAGTCTGTTTGAGTCGCAAATTGCTGCTGCTGAGAACTAACGGGGAAATCACGTGAATTCTGCTTGACTGAGTAGAAATCGGGTTTGAGGAGGGGAGTCACCGCTGGTCCTCTTCCAAACTGGTTCTGCTGCTGCTGTTGGAAATCTCCCACTTGCGATATATCGCCGAAATAAACCCCGCCGGCTGACCTCCACGAGGACGGTGATGATGGTGTTTGCTGCTGCTGCGCTCTATCGAAAACGGACCGCTGAAACGCAGGAGGGGCCCGCAGTGCATTATTTGCCCTAGCAAACACGTTGTTGGTTACTGGCAAACACACAAACACGACATATTTAAAATAATAATAAATAATATATTAATAAAAAATATAATAATAAATAATAATAATAATATGTCAACTATTTGCCATCTCAAGAAAATTACAAGGGAATATCAAATAATTTTGTTGTTGAAATTATCATAACAAACACGGGGAATTTATTGCATGGAGGTGCAATTTGACACATTGCCACGTTCTATTTGATTAAAGATCAAGCCAAACATTTAAGTCCCTGATATAAAAAATATATTTTATCTTTCATTAGCGCACGACTTCTATAGAATAAGAATCTTGACTATAACTGATTGATAAATGTTATCAAAATAACATATTATCTAAACAGCAGCCACT
>OU696597.1:356370-396370 GCA_916048095.2 Sacculina carcini | reverse complement strand
ACAAACCGTGTATTTCACATAGCGCACTAATCAGCAAAGGCGTGATAAACATGTGATAAAACGATACAAAAATGATAATAACTTTAAAACTCAGGTTATTTTTAGGTTACTTTTTTAGGTTACTTTTTTAGGTTACTTTTTCTCGAAAATAAAGTTACTTTTTTCGGATTTTTAGGTTACTTTTTTGACAGCCCTAGTAATTACTCATGAGTCACATATCACTGTTTTAAGCCAACGCAATTCAAATACTCTCATCTTACAAATAACACACACACACACACACACACACACACACACACACACACACACACACACACACACACACACACACATACACAGACAAGATCTTTACACAATGGAGTGATGATGTGTTTATATTTGTTGCGTGTTATATAAATGTGTTGTATTATGTTATGTAGACGCGTAGTCGTTGTCTTAATCATTGTCTGATTGTATTATATTCTACATCAATAATGTCCGTCTATGAGCTTGCTCGATGGACATTTCTGTCATTTTATACACTGTATATTCGTATGAAATGATTGCGATGTGAAAAATGTGACAATCATCTGAGCGAACAAACAAACAAACAAACAAACACACACACACACATACACACACACACACACACACACACACACACACACACACACACACACACACACACACACACACACACACAGAGAGAGAGAGATAGAGACACACACACACACTGGAAAAAATATAGGAATTGTTAGGAAATGTAAGAAGAGTGAATGCGACTCTGACTGAAAAATCATCCGAGTTTCATCCGGGTTTCAACTTCTCTTCTGACAGATGTGTGTCTATCCAGCCGTGAATAACAAAAGCTGACTATGACCAACTTTATTGCAAAATATATATATATCTATGTGTATGTGTGTGTATGTGTGTGTGTCTTTGTTTTATATTTCGTTTACGAGCAAAATATAAATTTTATGTGAGTAACCTCTTTTCCGCTAGAAAAACTGCTACAACAACAGCTGATGGCTAATATTGTTTGACGTTGACTTGTGTGTATGTGTGTCTGTGTGTATGTGTGTGTGTCAGTATGTGTGTGTGTGTGTGTGTGTATGTGTGTTAGCCATATTTTCAGCACAAAGCACTAACACACATGATAAACAAGGCGTTTATGAACTAGAGCACACACACACTGACACACACTGACACACACACTGACACACACACTGACACACAGAGAGATGGGGTGGCACTGGTGCTCACTGAGCCTGGTAGCACGCGCTCACGACCATCATGTCTGCATATATCAACATTGTATTAGTCAGCAAGCAAGCACAGTGGATGCCAACAACGGCAAAATAGGCCATTCACGAGATAAATGAGGAATATTTGAGTAGAATAAATAACAGCAACACACATACACACACACACACACACACACACACACACACACACACACACACTCGCTCTTTCTGTGGCGAAATTGGCAAGATTTTCCAGCCCAGCAGTGAAAGCATAAACAACTTAGCAGACAACAAAAAGAAAGAATATGATTCAATATTTCGCTATGTTTTTGCTTTCATAATTTCTCGCATATTTGCGTATATATTCAAAATCAAAGACAGTTAAACAAACACTTTTCGGCAATATTATTTGATCCAATTCAACTAGTTTTACTCTCAAATTCATATTTATTAAAATAAACAAAATTCTTTATGACGTAAAATATATTTATATATGTTTTTTTCACAATTATGTATTATTTATTGTAACGAAATATTTTATATCAAAGTGTTGACATTTAAAAAGTTCACTCATAATTTATTCACAATTGAAAACTATATTACATTATTTTGTAAGTTTTCGAAAAAAACATCTTGTTTCGATTATAAATGGTACATGAAATATCAAGCAAAATATTCAGTATTTAGACATAATTAATTCAAGTAAAGTTTAGAAGATAGGGACATCAAGTGACAGCTGCTACACGGGAAGAAGTCGAAGCTTATGAACACACACAGGTGTGTCCCGTGCAGCTCGCTGCCACCGCAGAACCAACCCTCTCCACGCTATGACGCCACAAGGACGGAAGACGTATTAGAGAGGACCACCTCCCCAGAATGCATGACACAACACATGACTGATATCTGGTACCATCAGGGGCTGTTGGATTATAGAATTCACCAAATGAAATTCTCCTCCGCCAGGATTCGAACCTCGGACCTCCCGCTTGTGAGGCGGGTGTGCGACCACTACACCACGGAGTACAACTAACTGGTGAGCCATTAAACATTACACACACACTCACACACATTAATTAGTTCTTAGTGTGAGACTCTGATCGTCTTCCGTTGCACTTGTTTATTCATGAAGCACATGATTAAACTTGAATGAGCTCAGTGTATGCTCGGTGTAAGTCCCCAAGGAAAACTGGCACGAGAGAAAATGACAGAAATGTTGTTCTACAAAGTTCAGCTGGTGGAAAAAATTGGGCCCAAAAACCAACAAGAAACATTTATCATTTATGCCATAAATTACAAATTTGTTTGTTTTTAAATCAACAGTGAACTATTTGTCTATTATATTTATATTATATTTGTCTATATGTCTATATGCGCTAGCTATTTGTAGATGAAATATAGTGTTTTACGAATGAAGAAAAATTAGGTTATGCTAAGCTAAATAAATGACATCTCTTTATCTTTGAAATAAACATAAAATTTAAGCTCTCTGAAACTGAATTGGCTTATGTTTACACTTTCAATGTGTGTGTGTGTGTGTGTGTGTGTGTTGATTGAGTATGTTCTTACCGAGTTGTTCGCGCAGGAATGAGTCAGAAACTCGTGTCTCCTGCCTTCCAGAGATCATAATTTTCTTTGAATTTACTTCTTGCTGGCTGTCCTATTATATTTTGCGATATTCTATTCCAAAATTCTATACTACGTTGAGGGAAACTGTACTTCTTCATATCTTTTTGGTTCTACTTTTTTGAGCCATGTGTGTGTGTGTGTGTGTGTGTGTGTGTGTGTGTGTGTGTGTGTGTGTGTGTGTGTGTGTGTGTGTGTGTGTGTGTGTACACGAACCTTTTGCTCTGTTGAGTTGTTGTGAAGCACAGTTCGTGAAAGACAGCAGTAACAACACAGCTGAAATTATCCCTGACACCCTCATCTTACTGACACTAATCCACTCACTTCCTAGCTAACTCCCACAAGTAACACATCTAATCACATTTGCCTTCATATTTCTGCACAATTCACCACGTGAAACTTTGCTAATTTTTCCACCAGTGATAACGTCTATGCGACAACACACTAACACACTAACACACTAACACACACATATCTACAGTACTCAGACAACGCAAGCAGTCACATGATATTGCAATATTTACACAAGCAGCTACATCGGCAGCTCACCGTACACACACATAGCCGCCACTGGACAACTGGGATATGTGCTGTTGAGAATTCTTAGAAGAACACACTGACACACACAGACACACACACAGTTAGTCACAGTCACCGACGGAAGATACCGGACCGACACGTACGACAAGACGGTCAACATCACACTGACTTCACACGCCGACACACATGCCGACACATACACACACACACACATGCGCGTGCAGCATCTCACGCCGGGGCCAGATAACACAGCCTCAGGGCTATTTCACTTTCACTTTGCGCCCGCCTGCCCTTCAAACCAGCTAGCTAGCCATGTATAATGTGTGTGTGAGTGTGTGAGTGTGAGTGTGTGTGTTAGTATCTCGCTCTATATGTATATCTCTCTCTCACACACATCTGATTGTCTTTCTTTCTGTCTTTCTCATCTCCTGTGAGACGGCAGGTTCAAATGAGAACGTACCAGATAACCACACCAACCACCATAGTTTTGATACTCTGACACTGACACTGACACACACACACACACACACCAATTACGTTACATTACATATAACACATTTAAGAGATTAATAACGCGCTTACACCTTTGGGCTTGTAAAGGGCTTACACACGCACACACACACACACTGAAATTGTCAACCAAACGACACAACATAAATGTTCAAACAGAAGTATATGCTATCTGGAAGACAGGAGCTACGAACGTTTGACTCATTTCTACGCAGACAACTCGCAGACAAAACACACACACACACACACACACACACACACACACACACAGTGATAGAAGGAGAGAGAGAGAGAGAGAGATGCGTCAGATCAACTAATGTTGTTGATCATAAATGAGACAGAATTAGCAAAGCGGAAGTAATTATTAGCCACAACTAAACTGAACATCAGAGCCAAACTTGTTTGAGTCCACTTGAGACGATCAATAATATATTCAATGACTTCAAAGCCTGACTAATGGCGTGTGCAGTATATGAAAGATGAAAGTATGAACATACAAAGGGCGTATGGGGATGTATACTTGGCAGCATATATTATATAGCCCTCATATTGTTATTTGCTCTTTCTTTTGCCCCACCTACTTTAGCTTGTTGGATAATTTTTTTCATTAAATCTATAATTGCCACTTGAGATTCTGCCCCTCCAAAATTGTGTTCTGGATCTGTTAGTGTTGTTCGTGTATGTTTTGCTTGTATCATTACTGCCCATATATAATAGCGTGCATGTGTATGTGTATATATACATGTACTTGCATAAATGCTTGTCCACTTACTCCAAGAAATCTTTCTTCTGCTTATTATCTTGTACATTGACTTTCTTCGACAGCTCATTTTGACTCTCTCCTGTCGAACAACTTAATTCCATTTTCCTTTTTTCTCGTCCATTGGTATGTTATAATTTGCGCCTCTGATTACTCTGTGTGATATAGCAAATACATTTGTCGTTGTTGTTGTTGTTGTTGTTGTTGTTGTTGTTGTAGTAAGTAATTTGCAGAGCATAGAAAATTTTAGGGTCAGTAAGCTATTGTCAGAAAGAGAGTGTGTGTGTGTGAGTGTTTATAAAAAACCAGTTAATCAAGAAAGATATACCAAAGAAAGATGTAAGGCAAGCTGCAGAATCGTTGCAGGGTTTTACTGGTCCTCGCAGGAAACAATTGAGGCCCCCATAACAAATATATCACCTTAATACGACTCAGTTACAGTTATGAAGAGCTCCTTGATTTTCTGAGTACTTACGGTGATTTTATGTGCTAATTTGTGATAAACTTCAATATAATTTGTGAGGCAACGAGACTTCTGAACACTCGCGTATGCGGGGGCTGATGATACAGCTCTGACAGACTGAGCTAACTGAAGCAGAAATTAACGCAAGATAAGCAGAAATGACGGAATGAAACGAGCCACTGACAAAGCTCAAAAGAAGCGCCAGGAGATTGAAATTTCTGCTTATTCAGTGACGACAAGAATATTAGAAAATTTGGCTGTATTTGAAACACAAATACTGCAAGAATATTTTCAATTAAAACTCACATATTTTCTAAATACACTTATTATAAGCTACTTGTATATTTTTTCAGATATTGCAAATTTATACGTATTTTGATTAAGATTTTTTTTCCATCATTAAAAATATTTACCTATATATAATATCTCCGAATGTATTATTATGCTGCAAATACCTGTGTGTGTGCGTGTGTGTGTGTGTGTGTTTGTGTGTTAGTCAGTGTGTGTGTGTGTGTGTTAGTCAGTATGTGTGTGTTAGTCATTGTGTGTGTGTGTTAGTCAGTATGTGTGTTAGTCATTGTGTGTGTGTGTTAGTCAGTGTGTGTGTTAGTCAGTGTGTGTGTGTTAGTCAGTGTGTGTGTGCTAGTCAGTGTGTGTGTGTTAGTCAGTGTGTGTGTGCTAGTCAGTGTGTGTGTGTGTAAGTCAGTGTGTGTGTGTGTTAGTCAGTGTGTATGTGTTAGTCAGTGTGTGTGTGTGTTAGTCAGTGTGTGTATGTGTTAGTCAGTGTGTGTGTGTGTGTTAGTCAGTGTGTGTGTGTGTTAGTCAGTGTGTGTGTGTGTTAGTCAGTGTGTGTGTTAGTCAGTGTGTGTGTATGTGTGTGTGCTTGTGTGTCTGTGTGTGTATGGTTGTGTTAGTCAGTGTGTGTGTGTGTGTGTGTGTGTGTGTGTTAGTCAGTGTGTTAGTCAGTGTGTGTGTGTGTGTGTGTGTATGTGTTAGTCAGTGTGTGTGTTAGTCAGTGTGTGTGTATGTGTGTGTGCTTGTGGGTCTGTGTGTGTATGGTTGTGTGAGTCAGTGTGTGTGTATGGTTGTGTTAGTCAGTGTGTGTGTGTGTGTGTGTGTGTGTGTGTGTGTGTGTGTGTGTGTGTGTTTTAGTCAGTGTGTTAGTCAGTGTGTGTGTGTTAGTCAGTGTGTTATTCAGTGTGTGTGTGTGTGTGTGTGTGTGTGTGTTAATCAGTGTATGTGTGTTAGTGTCAGTGTTAGTCAGTGAGTTATTCAGTGTGTGTGTGTTAGTCAGTGTGTTAGTCAGTGTTTTAGTCAGTGTGTGACAGAGAAACTGGTATCTTGCAGTGACCTCGTGCAGTGTTCAATAGTGGCCTGCTTTGTTGCTGACTGTTCAAGCAATTGTCTCATTCTTAACCACACATACTCAACCATGCGGATAATACGTGTGAATTTATGTGTGTGTGTGTGTGTGTGTGTGTGTGTGTGTGTGTGTGTGTGTGTGTGTGTGTATGTCTTCATCTAGCATGCCTGGTCGGCGGTTGTGGTGGGGTGCTGTTGTTGTTGTTGCTGGGAGCAGGTCAGTGTTGCAAGGTCAGCGCGTGTTGAACGTCGGTTGTGTCGTGACAGCACACAAGTTGACCCCGACAAACTGGTGTCACGAGTGAGATCAGGTGTGAGATCATGTGTGCTCCAGTCCTGCATTCGCTGTGTATGAAGATCATCATGAAGACCGACTAGTTAGGCAGGCTAGGCTAGGTTAGATCAGGCTAGGTTAAGTTAGGCTGAAGGTTAAAGGCCTCAAATGACAGCTGCTACACTGGAAGAAGTCGAAGCTTATGAACACACAGGTGTGTCCCGTGCAGCTCGCTGCCACCGCAGAACCAACCCTCTCCACGCTATGACGCCACAAGAACGGAAGACGTATTAGAGAGGACCACCTCCCCAGAATGCATGACACAACACATGACTGATATCTGGTACCATCATTTACTGCTGGGTGGACAGGGGCTGTTGTATTATAGAATTCAACCAATGAAATTCTCCTCCTCCGGGATTCGAAACACGGACCTCTCGCTTGTGAGGCGGGTTTGCTACCACTACACCACGGAGTCCAACAAGGTTAGGTTAGGTTGGGTCTCATTACCCCCGGTGATCCATATGAGACCACTGAAAAATGACCATATTTTGTAGTTGTTTGTCTATATTAACACATATTCAATTTAGATTCCATATTTATTAGGAAAATTTATTCGATATAAACGCAATATTTGTTAGTTTTTTATATATTGAATTTGATTGATAAACAAGGCTGAAAATATATATGTTGTACTCAGTATATTTATGCCAGGTAATGGAGTTAGTTATCTCTAGTGAATGATGTTCATGCACTCTTCAATTTTTCACTGGTAATTCTCATTTTCATCACTAGATGACGCTGATAGCTACACTCACGTCGTATTGAACTTTGCTTACAAAATGGCACTGCTTTTGCGATAGATGTCGATAACATCAGAATATTTATCAACAGAACAACTTGTCTTTTATGATGTTTTCATCTAAAATTTGTAATATTGAACAAATGTCAAATTTAATACAAAAATGTATTGTGCTACATTGTATTGTAATATATGTAATGTATCTGTTAATAAAATATACATTTAGATGTGTTCTTGTAATGAAAATAATGTTTGTTAATTAATTGTTCTTGTTCGATTAATATTAATAATAGAAATTACATTATTAATATTATTATTATGGGAGTCTGTGTATGAATTCATCGTTATATCTTGTTTTTTAGTTCTGGTATCTGGTTAATTCTGGTACAATTTAATCATCTACTAATCAATGAAGTATATAAAAACATATTAATTATAAGATTTTTTTTTTTTCATTATTGTACGCCACTTGTTCTTCTATAAGTTCCATTTGTAATTCGCGTCCGTAAATTCTAACCTACTATAATAATCTATACTTTCCAATGTTGCACATTGTTGCAATGCAATTAACGTTATGCATATCGCACGTGCATCAAACACACGAGAACTGTCAGCGGTCTGACAATTCTTGAGTGATGCACGTTCTTTAGTTGTGAGCAGTGAGCAGTAATCAGTAATCAGTGAGCATAGGGAAGTGAGCAGTAATCAGTGAGCAATGAGCAGTGAGCAATGAGCAGTAATCAATGAACAATGAGCAGTAATCAATGAGCAGTAATCAATAAGCAGTAATCAATGAGCAGTAATCAATGAGCAGTAATCAATGAGCAGTAATCAATGAGCAGTAATCAGTAGTCAATGAGCAGTAATCAATGGGCAGTGAGCAGTAATCAGTGAGCAATGAGCAGTAATCATTGAGCAGTAATCCGTAATCAGTGAGCATAGGGAAGTGAGCAGTAATCAGTGAGCAATGAGCAGTGAGCAATGAGCAGTAATCAATGAACAATGAGCAGTAATCAGTGAGCAGTGAACAGTGAGCAGTGAGCAATGAGCAGTGAGCAGTGAACAGTAATCAGTAAGCAATGAACAGTAATCAGTAATCAATGAGCAGTGACCAATGAGCAGTTATCAGTAATCAATGAGCAGTGAACAATGAGCAGTAATCAGTGAGCAGTGAGCAATAATCAGTGAGCAGTGAACAGTGAGCAATGAACAGTGAGCAGCAATCAATGAGCAATGAGCAGTGGAGAGGGACGGCATATACTAGACATGGTACAACACTTGTCATCAACACAACAGCCGGTCTATATGGGCTCCGTCAAAGTATTTCTTATTATATGAGAGTGGACCGTGTCAGTGTGTGTGTGTCAGTGTGTGTCAGTGTGTGTGTGTGTCAGTATGAATGAATGGAGAGTCGTCGGTGTGGACGATGTATCATCGACCTGCTGCTCTGTGACGTCATCAACTCTTGGCCATGACGTCACACCTCGCAGACGGTGACAACGCCACCTAGATACTATCTAGGTGGTATCTAGGTGGCGTTGACGGTGACCAGTGTATGTGCGTGTGTGTCAGTGTGTAGTGGCGAGTGGCTATCATTACCACGCACACACACACGCACACAGAGACAGTTACAGTGTGTCAGTGTAAACGGAGCGTGGTGTGTCACATTGTGTGTGTGTGTACGTGTGTGTGTGTGTGTGTGTTCACGTGCCAGTACTGCACACACACACACACACACCAACAAACACACAAGAACTTACAAGTAATGTTCTGATATCTAATCTGCCATCATCCAGGCAGTTAATTAACAATTGTTTGAACCTAACAGGAACTCACCGACTCAGGTACCAAATAAAACACACAAACAAACATACAAACACAAACAAACATACATACACATACACGCTCTCACACATACATACATACACACACTTATACATACACACACCATGTAGAATGTATATTGTATAATTTGAAGTGTATAGTTTATAATGTCCAATGTATTTATTTATAATGTAGAATTTTTTGCTGATAATATATAATATATAATTTTAATGTGGAATTTATAGTATATATAATGTAGAAGGCATTTTTAAAATAAGTTCGAATATATGGTTTATAATGTAGAGTATGTATCGTATAATGTATTAATGTATATTCATAATGTGAAATACAGTATATAATATGTAATGTATATTCTTATGTAGAATGTATATTGTATAATGTGGAATGTATAGTTTATAATGTGTAATTTATAATGAATAATGTGGATATTGTGTATATGATATTGTACATTCCACATTATGTATATTTCATAATGTGGAATGTATAGTTTATAATGCAGAATGTATAATTTATAATGTAAAATGTGGAATGTATAGTTTATAATGTATATACTCCATAATATAGGATGTATAGTGTATAATGTATATACTCCATAATTTAGGATGTATAGTGTATAATGTATATACTCCATAATTTAGGATGTATAGCTTTTATCGTAAAATTTATACTCCACAATGTGGGATGTGTAGTATATAATGTATAATGTAGTTGAGAACATCATTATATAGCAGACAAAATTACAGCAACAAGACGTAATCACAAAATACTCGGAATAACACGCAATCTGCTCGTCCTACATTATATTGTTCCCAGGGGCCTGACAGCTCCATTCTGCTGTGTGTGTGTGTGTACGTGTGTGTGTGTGTGTGCGTGTGTGTGTGGGGTTGTTTGAATCTATTGTGTGTTCCCGTTCAACTGAACTATCCAATGACCACTTGCAGCGAAGTGATTTGCAATGAAATTGAGTCAGCGTGTGTGTGTGTGTGTATGTGTGTGTGTGTGTGTGTGTGTGTGTGTGTGTGTGTGTGTGTGTGTGTGTGTGTGTGTGTGTGTGTGTGTGTGTGTGTGTCTGTGTGTGCGATTAGATGAGCTGTTGAAAATTGACAATCAATTCAGGCGTGTCTTATCTGTACCAAGTCACATCTGGTCTGGAAGCTATGCTCAATTGTATTACAATTCAGATTGACGAATTTACATTCAAGTATATAACGCAGATATACTTGGCAAATATTAAGTTCATGTCTCACCCTTCAGGCTTGAAATACTCAGTTCTTTAGTATTTCGGTCTAATAAGGCTGCCGAAATTTTGAAATTTTCTCCGATAGTATATTTCTAATGAATCTTTCTCAAAAATATATAATATGTTTGATAAAATCTATGTTTTCCTATAATTTACGTGTTAATCTACGTGTTTCATCTAACTATTGCACATAATTGTACTTTATCAACATTAATATAATTCATACTATAATGAAGCTTGTTTTTAGATAAAATAATCTTTGGTAGATTGAATTTTTATATTCTGAAATAGCTGTCTGGCCATTATTAAGCCCACCTTGGAAAATATGCAGCAGAATTTTGGCTATTAAAATATACCAAATTAATGGTCGTGATTTACTGTAATCCACATATGATTTCACTGGTAGAAAACGAAACACACACACACACAACCACACACACATACACACACACACACACACACACACACATACACACACACACACACACACACACACACACACATACACACACACACACACACAGAGGCAATATGTTGGTGCATAACTTGCTATGACATGGCTTATCCGACTGTTGTTGACAGCCACATGGAAAAAAAGCTTTCAGTGGAATTGAACAGCACACAATGTGTGTGGGATTGTAAAAACAACCAGAAAAACATCAGGAGAGCGAGAAAATCAATGAACGTCGCAATACACAAACACACAAACACAAACACACAAACACACAAACACACAAACACACAAACACACAAACACACAAACACAAACACACAAAAACACAAAAACACAAACACATAAACACACAAACACACAAACACATAAACACACAAACACACAAACACACAAACACATAAACACAGAAACACACAAACACACAAGCACACAAGCACATAAACACACAAACACACAAACACACAAACACATAAACACACAAACACATAAACACACAAACACACAAACACATAAACACACAAACACACAAATACATAAACACACAAGCACACAAACACACAAGCACACAAACACAAACACAAACACACAAACACACAAACACACAAACACACAAACACATAAACACAAACATAAAAACACACAAACGCACAAACACATAAGCACATAAACACACAAGCACAAACACACAAACACATAAACACACAAACACACAAACACACAAACACACAAACACACAAACACACAAACACACAAACACACAAACACACAAACACACAAACACACAAACACACAAACACACAAACACACAAACACATAAACACACAAACACACAAACACATACACACAAACACACAAACACAAACACAAACACAAACACACAAGCACACAAACACACAAACACATAAAAACACAAACACACAATAACACACAAATGTATGTTTATGTGTTTTGTGTTTGTGTAAGTGCTTCTGTGTGTTTGTGTGTGTCTGTGTGTGTGTCTATATTTATATATATATATATATATATATATATATACAGTAGCACACTATATGCTTATATACATAGGAGTATTCTAGTTACATTATCGACACTCTGGTCTTATGCTTGCATGCTTTCTTTCATCACTCCCTCATTCGTACATACATATGACAGACACACACACACATACAGACATACACGGGAGAAATAGCTAATCATGTACTGTGTGTGTGTGTGTGTGTGTGTGTGTGTGTTTGTGTCAGTGTGTGTCAATGTGTGTCAGTGTGATGATGAGTG
Organism: Sacculina carcini; assembly: GCA_916048095.2. Taxonomy (NCBI): domain Eukaryota; kingdom Metazoa; phylum Arthropoda; class Thecostraca; family Sacculinidae; genus Sacculina; species Sacculina carcini. The sequence continues at coordinate 383,999 of OU696597.1, read as the reverse complement.
TTGGGAAATATATGGAAGCAAATTGCTTGTGTTGCTGAGTCTGCAATGTCTGTTTTATGTTATTGCATTTTCACCTCTCATTCTCACTAACAATGTATGTGTGTGTGTGTAAGTGTGTGTAAGTGTGTGTAAGTGTGTGTGTTTACGTACCTGTGTACTGTGTCAGTGGCGTAATAACAGCAAAATGGTGTATATTTTTGGTGTTTTCTGATTTGAAATTCTTGTAATATATTTTGTTTTTACCACAAACAGAAATATAAAGACATTCAATGAGAGAAATAAGAAGAAAAATTCATATATATATATATATATATATATATATATATATATATATATATATATATATATATATATATATATATATATATATACACACACATTTACATAAATGGTCACACATATACTGATGCATAAGTGGATATAGAAATATATATATTATACTATTTTTATGTAGAATTTATAACACACTGGTCAAATATATTTGTTTGTTTGTTTGTTTATTTTGTCGTGTGAGCTCATTGCCTTGACTTTACCGACAAAACCCAGCCGAATTATTGATTTGATATTCCGGTTCAGACTTGAGTATTCAGTGAATAAAATAAACAGGTGGTTTGTAATGGCCTTGAACTGAATATTGCAAGAGTTTGCAATCAAAGACGATTGCAGATCGGTTACTCAGTGAACAAACTCACCCATTTTTACTAAATTTCTAATCGCTTGAGAATATATATTGAATCATATTTTATTTCTATGATAACTTTTGTTGATTGTTATATATATAATTATTAATTTTTATTCATATGATTACTGTTGTTGATTGTTGTATATCTATTTATTAATAATTTATTGAGTAAATAAATAAATATATTTATTATTTATTGTTATTTATTTATTATTTTCTTTCCAACTCTCTTTCTAGACTTTTTTCTTTTCGAACTCTCTTTCTCTCTGAATCTTTTGGGCGCTTCCGGTACATGGGGCCACCTATGGGTGGTAATAGTGCTTGCACTCTTTCCATGCTACTGGATTTGCCTGTAATTAATAATTAATAATAATAATAATAATTAACATTATGTGACATTATGGAGTGTTATCAAATGAATTATTTATTGTTGTATATTTAATATTTCGTTTTCGAGCTCTCTTTTTCTCTTGAATTCTATACTTTTGAACTATCTTTCTGTCTACATCTTTTTGGTTAGCTTCCAGTACACATGGGGTCACCGCACACAGGGTGTTAATAGTACACTTGCACACTCTTCCCCCATGCTACTGGATTTTTTTTGTCTTAAAGGTGTACTGTATAAAAGCTTAAAATATTAAAAGCATACTTTTCTTGTTGGTATGTTTATCAAGTTATTAGTTATTTCTAGTTTAATTGGCTGTCCTGAACACTTTACATGAAAATCTCAGTCGATTAACGTTTTGAAGTTGACAAATTTGACTTGTTTGATATTAATAGCTCTTGCATAATTCCACTCACATCATAAAAGCAATATACGAAAATAAACATGTGAAAATACGAAATTTCTTCTATTTTAACTGTGTAGTTTTTCTATCATCAAGTAAATTACAATTCTCTTTTTCTCTGTGCATAGTTCTGTCAATATGTTTTCTGCATACTCACTCAGTACGTAATTACGTGGAAATTAATTACCTTGAAGCCCTAGCAAGTTTATTATTGCTGCAAATGATAAACGACCTGGACACACACACACATACACCAACACACACACACACACACACACACACACACACACACACACACACCAGCACACACATACACACAGATAATTATTTTCCCCATATTTCTGGATTTAATTAAGTACAGCTGTTCACAGCCTAGTCACACATGCACACACACACATACACATTCATACATACACATGCAGACAGACAGACACACAGACATACAGACAGTATGAGAGCATATACTGACAGCTAGTGGCGGACAAGTTCTGCCACAAAACTTGCCACACTTTGAGAAACCCCATTAAACTCTCGCCTTGAAGCAAAGTTTTTCACTGCGCTTTTTACACCAGCTCGTGTGTGTCAGTGTGTGTCAGTGTGTGTGTGTGTGTGTGTGTCAGTGTGTGTGTGTCCGTGTGTGTGTCAGTGTGTGTGTGTGTGTCCGTGTGTGTCCGTGTGTGTGTCAGTGTGTGTGTGTGTGTTTGTGTCAGTGTGTGTCAGTTTGTGTGTGTCAGTGTGTGTGTGTGTGTTTGTGTCAGTGTGTCAGTGTGTGTGTCAGTGTGTGTGTCAGTGTGTGTGTGTGTGTGTGTGTCCGTGTGTGTGTGTGTGGGTGTGTGTGTGTGTGTGTGTCAGTGTGTGTGTGTGTGTGTGTCAGTGTGTGTCAGTTTGTGTGTGTGTCAGTTTGTGTGTGTGTGTCAGTGTGTGTTTATGTCAGTGTGTGTCAGTTTGTGTGTGTGTCAGTGTGTGTGTTTGTGTGTCAGTTTGTGTGTGTGTGTGTGTTGTTTGCCGAGTTGTACTTTTCAGTATCTGCTCGGTTGTAAATCACACCAGATATATACTTCTCTCTCTCTCTCTCTCTTTGTTTGCAGAGGATATTTTTGAGAAAATTCTGCTTGCTGAAAGAGAAGAGAATTACCAGAGCAGAAATGGCGCTGAAATGGGAGAAATTATCGCCCGAGGAATTCCAGCAGCTACAAGATATGACAGCATGTGAGTGCCCTGCTGCATCAAGCACGTGAATATTGCCCGTCTACTGATCCTCCATCGCCTCGGGCTAAATTTATGCAAACAACAAGCAATATTGGCGGAATCTGTTCAGAATCATGGCTTAATATAGTTGTAATTGGTTGAAATCCAAGTCAATATAGCCCGGGGGCAGAATAATGAAACGGAGTATTAGAATATGATCTCAAACAGTCTTCGTCAAGACTGTGCACTCATCTGATGAACCAATCTGATATTCAATCCTCGGGTGTAAATACTGACACGACAATGTCACATTGCGCTGATTATGCTGTTAGGCAAGTACGTACGAGCCTGTGTGCGTGTGTGTGTGTGTGTGTGTGTGTGCGTGTGTGTGTTTGTGTGTATTTGTCAGATTCCGCGAAAAAACTCAAAGATATTCTCGAGGAATTCGGAAAGGAGGGACCACTGGAAAATTACCAGCCTGATGGAGTAAGCAGGAATAATGCACATATGATACATTTAATCCAATATTGTAATATTTAATATATATATATATATATATATGGTATTCGTGCTTATATCCATGTAACTAATAAATAAACGTCGTATTCTCAATTTTTATAACTTTTGATTCGCATGTTTCGTTGAACATAACATTTTCATACTATAGCATATTCATACCATACCATATTCACACCATAACATATTCGAAACATAACATATGCAAAACATAACATATTCAAAACATAACATATTCAAAACATAACATATTCAAAACATAACATATTCATACCATGGCATGTTAATACCATAAAATATTCATATATTAACATATTCATGGCATGTCGTATTAGTAACATAACATATTCATATCATAACATAATCATAACATAACATATTCACAACATCACATATTCATACCAAACCATATGTTTAACATATAATATCCTTAACAACATGTTCTTATCATAACATATTCATATCATAACAACTAAAACATATTCGTATATTTTTGGAAACTTACCTCGTTTATGGAAAAAATTGAAAATTTGTTTGCAATTGTGACACTTGACAAGTTTCTTAGTGAAAACATGTTTAATATATCATATAATTTAATACGGAATTATGTATTTATTATATTATGCGTTAGCATATATTCGACCCAGATTTATATATAGTTATATAGAATTGAAATTATGGCCGAATTTATATGATACATTTATTATTTTTTATTATCAGGAAATCGATTATGCTGGTTTCAAGAAGTTCATAGCCCTGTATTTGGAGCAATTATGTTCCGAGGAATTATGTCGACATTTATTTCTCAGTTTTGTTAGAAGACCCTCACACGCCAATGCACCTGATTCAGGAGCAATCAAGGTGAGAACAATTAAAAATATACTCAAAATAACTTGATTTTCTGAGAATATGATTGATTTTTAAGAATATTAATAATATAAAGCTAAGAAATGATTATGATTTAGAATACAATCATATATCTTTGAATCCAGAAATAAATAATAATAATAATAATAATAATAATGTTAATAATAATGTTAATAATAATGTTAATAATAATGTTAATAATAATGTTAATAATAATGTTGATAATAATGTTAATAATAATTGTAATAACAATATTAATAATAATGTTAATAATAATATTAATAATAATAATAATAATTATGTTAATAATAATGTTAATAATAATGTTAATAATAATGTTAATAATAATGTTAATAATAATGTTAATAATAATGTTAATAATAATGTTAATAATAATGTTAATAATAATGTTAATAATAATAATAATAATAGTAATATGAATAATAATATAATGGCAGGAGATGGCTGTTGCTGCATCTGCTGCTGCATGTGCTCCTGTTACAATGCATCCTCCTCCTGCCGTTCGTGCCACTTGTGTTGCACGCTACATAAACTGCAACAAGACTGCGAGGACTCACTGCGCCTCATTAGTGGACATGACTCAAGTGATCCACACAGACAAGGTATCATTAGTATTACTGCTGCCGATGATAATATTGATTTTGTGATATTCTCAAATAATTACCATGTTCTTTAGGGGCACATAAATGAAACATATTATTATATTTTTTATTTTTTATCATTTATATTTAATATTGTATATTTCATTGTGTGTTTTCTATGCAACGTGTGCGTTGCGAACAGACGAGCAGCCTTGCAAGCAAGTTGCATAATCTCACTGAGAAGATGCATATATTTGGCCCCCATCATCATAATCACAACGACAATCATCACAATCATAGTGATCGGAGCAAGCAGACGGAAGTGCTGGGTGAATCTTGCAGTCGCAGCAGAGCAGCTAGTGTGGGAGCTGCCAGCCATCCTCTAGTTAGTATCAGCAGGTCATTGACCCGGTCAGGAGGTGAGCAGGTCACCAGCTCACCGTCCAACAGTCAGGAATCACGCGAGTCCTCGACAGCGGCACCTCAGGCCATGATGATGATGAACTCCTCCATTAGTCAACACTGTAGCGGCAACAACAACAACAATAACAACAACAACAATTCTCTGCTACGTACCTCGGTCACTACAAGTACGTACACGTGCACCACACACACACATACACACATACACACACACATACATACACATACACACATACATTCACAAAGCTACAGATACACATACGAATGGAGCCAGCTTGATAGCAAAAAAAATGATTGAAGCTGAAATTTTGAGCTCTTTCAAGTATAAGTTTGATAAAAAATGGATTGAAAAAGGTACACACACACACTGACACACACACACACACACACTGACACACACACACACACACACTGACACACACACACACACTGACACACACACCCACACACTGACACAAGTCTATACACATGTGAGGTAATACCTGTGTATTGTTTCATACGTCATATTGCAATTAATAGTGCAGCTTTTTGTTAATAAGAATGGGAGCACAATATAATAGGGGTATTTTGCTGGGGGAACGGTAAAAATGTAACAGGTAAAAATGTCACAGGAGAAGAAGTAGGAAGAATAACATACAAATATATTGAAGTTTAGCTTCGGTTAGGTTAGGCTACCAGTGTCATATTTAGTGCAGAGTTTGCAGGAAAATTAGAACAAGAAGACGATTATTGGCTGACCAGACAATCAAGTATCTCATATACTCATCTCAGTGGCTCATAAGCTCTCATAAGATTGTGTGTGTGTGTGAGTGTGTCATTTTGTGAGTGACCTTGTCAGTGTGTACGTATGCGTCTGTATGTTTGTGTGTATGTATGTGTCTAAATATGCATATATATGTGTGTGTGTGTGTGTGTGTCTGAGTGAGATTGTGCTTGTGCGTAAATGCGTACAAGTGTGAGTTTAAGTATGAATGTGAATGTGAATGTGTCAATGTGTCAATGTGTGAATGTGCGAATGAGTGTGTGTGCATATGTGAAAGGATGTATGAGTGTGTGATAGTGTGAAATAATGAGAATATATAAGTAGTTTGATAGTTAAAACTCAACTCTGCTTAAAATTTGATTTCTAGTCAAATTGTTCATGTCTAACTAAGAGATAGTTATCAGGCATTGTCAATATATTGATGTCTAGTTAATGTTTTAAATGTGTGTTTTTGTGTGTTTGTTTTGGCAAATAATTTCTTGAATTTGAATTTGAACCTAAATTTAGCTCGATGGATATTGTTGTGGTTGTAATTTCTGCTTGTTGAATGTGCAATTTGACAGATGATATTGTCAGTGTTGCAAAATCAACAACAGCTGTTGCAGGAGTAAATTCTGCTGAATTATCGCGTTTGCGAGTGTTCGTCAAACACGTGGTCTGTTATTTGTCTTTACTGGAGGGAGGAACGCCCAGTGATAAGCTAGAATGTGAGACACACACACCTCACATATCATAGAATTATTCGTTATTGTGACTTGTTCAAAACGAGGCGAGTCAATAAGAAGATTCAGACAATCCACATTTCTTTATCATTTGAGTTTAAGACTCCTGGTGTATATTGTGATTATCAATAGGGTTCATCGTTACGAGACAAATTTTGTCGTGTTAATTACAAGTTTCTGGCTACAATTATGTCGTGCAGTTTAGCACGGATATAAGTGAGTTGACGGGTGAGAAGAAAAATATATCCTATATCCCAGGTAAAAATTATACGTAATGTATAGAAGACGGGCCTGAAGAAATACTCTCTTATAACCGAGGTTCTCTTATAACCGGGGCTCTCTTATGACCGAGGTTCTCTTATAACCGAGGCTCTCTTATAACCGAGGTTCTATTATAACCGAGGTTCTCTTATAACCGAGGTTCTCTTATAACCGAGGTTCTCTTATAACCGAGGTTCTCTTATAACCGAGGTTCTCTTATAACCGAGGTTCTCTTATAACCGAGGTTCTCTTATAACCGAGGTTCTCTTATAACCGAGGTTCTCTTATAACCGAGGTTCTCTTATAACCGAGGTTCTCTTATAACCGAGGTTCTCTTATAACCAAGGTTCTCTTATAACCGAGGTTCTCTTATAACCGAGGTTCTCTTATAACCGGGGCTATCTTATAACCGAGGTTCTCTTATAACCGAGGTTCTCTTATAACCGAGCTTCTCTTATAACCGAGCTTCTCTAATAACCGGGGTTCTCTTATAACCGAGGTTCTCTTATAACCGAGGTTCTCTTATAACCGAGGTTCTCTTATAACCAAGGTTCTCTTATAACCGAGGTTCTCTTATAACCGAGGTTCTCTTATAACCGGGGCTATCTTATAACCGAGGTTCTCTTATAACCGAGGTTCTCTTATAACCGAGCTTCTCTTATAACCGAGCTTCTCTAATAACCGGGGTTCTCTTATAACCGAGGTTCTCTTATAACCGGGGCTATCTTATAACCGAGGTTCTCTTATAACCGGGGTTCACTGTATCTGTCCATCCTCATGTATGCTCCACCTATCAGACATAATTATGAAATATTATGAAAATATAGCTTGTAGGAAAAACTAATATATTCAGTGTGTGTGTGTTTGTGTTTGTTTTTCGTTGTTTTCTTGGGAGCAGTCATGTTTCGTCTGTATGATTCCGACGCCAATGGAGTTCTCGACAAATACGTGAGTATATACATGAAAATACACTCACACACACGCACACACACATACACAAATACACATACACCCATAAATGCACGCACACACATATATACACACACACGCTAGGAAAAAAAACACATATATACATACATAGACACTATAAAAAAACACACACACACACACACTAAAAACATACACACAAACTAAAATACACACACTCATAAAAACATACACACATACACACACACACATAAATAAGCGCACACACGCATATACAGACACACACTAACACGTACAAGCACACACACATACACACACGTAGATAGGGTATTAATGTTGTTGTTGTTGTTGTTGTTGTTGTTGTTGTTGTTGTTGTTGTTGTTGTAGGAGACGGACGCCATTGTCAACCAGATGATGAGTGTGGCCGAATATCTGGGATGGGACGTGTCTGAACTGAAACCGGTACATTTCTGCTACACTGTACCAGTACATATGTACCAGTACACAACACTTGTACCAGTACACAACACTTGTACCAGTACACAACACTTGTACCAGTACTTAACACTTGTACCAGTACACACCACTTGTACCATTACACAACACTTGTACCAGTACACAACACTTGTACCAGTACACAACACTTGTACCAGTACACAACACATGTACCAGTACACATGTACCAGTACACATGTACCAGTACACATGTACCAGTACACGACACATGTACCAGTACTTAACACATGTACCAGTACACAACACTTGTACCAGTACACAACACTTGTACCAGTACACAACACTTGTACCAGTACACAACACTTGTACCAGTACACAACACTTGTACCAGCACACAACACTGGTACCAGTACACAACACTTGTACCAGTACACAACACATATACACTGCTATAACTCATCTTTACAATGACAAATTTTCATATTAACCTTCTAGAAGCCATGTTACACTTATGTAACATCTGTTTCATAAGTTGTTTCATGAGAGTATAACATACTAAATTATAATAACACTAAACAAATTTCACCACCAAAACCCAGTGAGAAACTTATATCACATATATTGAGCAAATACGCTACAGCTTACTGAGGGATGCAGGGAAACAGCTGATTCACATGATACAGGTGTAGCTTGCCCAATTCACATAAAGAATAAAACCATGGTGATGGAACATATTTTGAAACATTTTATGTAACATAATTTGGGTGTTAAAATTTGCATATTACCAAATGTAATTTGCTCACAAATATATTAGCGTATGACAAATATAAAAATCCATGTACACATAATATATATTTAAGCTCAATATTTAACATCAATTGTTGTATTGAAAAGTAATATGTGTGCTGTGTGTGTGTGTGTGTGTGTGTGTATGTGTATGTATGTATGTGTGCTGTGTGTGTGTGTGTGTGTGTATGTGTATGTATGTGTGTGTGTGTGTGTGTGTGTGTTTGTGTGTGTTTGTCACGTGGCAGATATTGCAGGAGATGATGGTGGAGATAGATTATGACGGAGATGGAAATGTTTCACTAGATGAGTGGATGAGAGGCGGAATGACTACCATTCCTCTACTAGTACTGCTCGGAATTGATACTGTCAGTAACCAGCGACTAGCTACTATCTCTCTCTATCTATCTATTTCTCTCTCTCTATCTCCCTCTATTTCTCTCCATCTCTCTCTCTCTCTGACTGTCTCTCTATCTCTCTTTCTCTCCATCTCTCTTTCTCTCCATCTCTCTTTCTCTCCATCTCTCTTTCTCTCCACCTCTCTTTCTCTCCATCTCTCTCTCTCTTTATTTTTCTCTCTATCTCTCTCTTTCTCTTTCTCCCTCTATCTCTCTGTCTCTTATACTGTCTATTTATGATTCTCTATCATTCTTTCTTTCTCTCATACTATCTCTTTAGGATTCTCTATCTCTCTTTCTTTCTCTCATACTGTCTCTTTATGATTCTCTCTCTTTTCCTCTCTTTCTCTTTATCTCCATCTCTCTATCTCTTTCTCTCTCTTTATCTCTCTTTCTCTTTTTCCCTTTTATTGTCTCTTTATCCTTCTATCTCCATACCATCTTTCTATCTTTTACTGTCTTCTCTATCTTTCTATCTTTATCAGCGCTGTGTTGTGTGCAAAATGAAGAGATGGCTCGTTGAGCAGAAGTGGGGTGAATCAGTGAGAGAAAAATGGTTGAGAACGACTGCATTAGTTGATGTTAGTATTTTGTTTTGTTTCAGAATGTCAGAGAAAACGGGATTCATTATTGGCGACTGAAACATTTCGCTCGTCCTGCTTACTGCAACCTCTGCTTGACTATTTTAACTGGCGTTGGCAAAAAGGGTCTTTGTTGTGTGTGTGAGTGACTTCATGTGACTCACAATTACCGCTCCATGACTCATATACACAGTCATCACCACAGAGCAGAAACTAACAGAGCAAATTTGCTTCATCACAAGTGCATAATAATGTGTGATATTTCCAAATAGTTTTTCTTGAATGAAATCAAATTAAAACATATAAATTTCAATTATGGATATTCCAACAATCTTTTTAAGATAATTCCCCAGAAATAGCTTGAAAATAATAAATATGTCAGCATATTAGATAATATTTTATTGAGAAAGAGTGATATATTATGTGTGTGTCTTGGTAGATAAATAGTGTTTGATAGATTGATGGCTGTTGTGTTGTTATTCACTAATAGTTTGCAAGTACGTCGTGCACGAGAGATGTGTGCAGCGAGCTCCTGCGTCCTGCATCAACACCTACGTCAAGTCTATGAGGACCTCACAGACCATGCAACATCACTGGGTCGAGGGCAACTGTGCAGGAAAATGTTGCAAATGTCGCAAAACAATAAAATCTCACAATGGAATTACGGGTCTGCGCTGTCGCTGGTGTCAAATGAGGGTGAAAACTTATTATTATTATTATTATTATTGTTGTTGTTGTTATTATTATTAATATTACTATTATTATTATTATTATTATTATTATTATTATTGATATAATTATTTATATATATATATATAACTATTATTATTATTATTATTATTATTATTATAGCACTATTAAAACACCAAAGCGAAGCACATAAAACACACTATTTAATATATAGATATTTTATAAATAGAGCATGATCCTAGGCTAATAGAGAAATATACACAGAAATTATACACAAACATAAAAGACACAGAAACACAGTTAACACAGAACTAACACGTAAAACACAAGACACACACACACACATACACATACATATACATACAGGTACAGCAATGATAAAGACATACGCGCATACAAACCACAATCTATTTAGTGCATCTAGAATACGTGCATATTTTGGTGTATATCGTGGCGGCATGTCAAAAATGATAGACATATCTGACATGTCAGTGCGGAAATGTGAAAATGAACAGGAAATAGTCTGCTGTTATTGATGTGTTGAGTTGAACGGAACTAATATACACATGTCACGGTTTTCTATCGCTGGTGAAAATGTTTTTTTAGCGTGTTATTATTCCTCTTAATATATTACCCATGTCGTCTTATTAAACAATTTTCTTCTTTTTTTAATTCTACACCAAATTTAGTGAGTTATGGTTGTTTTTGCCAAAGGCGTTTTTAGAAAATAAAACATATTTTCTGTACCAGTGGTAAATGTCCATTGTTTGATTATGTATTTTATGTATGTGTGTTCTTACTAGTTGTTCTTACTAGTTGTCTTCGCAGGAATGAGTCAGAGGCTCGTGACTGCCGCCTTCCAGTTGTCATATGTCTTCTTGAACAGTTGTGTCGTTGGCTGGTGTACAACGTCGCTTGGCAACCTATTCCATCTACCTACTACTCTGTTTGAGAAACTATATCTTTGGATGCCCTTTTTAATCCTGCGTTTTTGTAGGACAAAACTGTGGTTTCTAGTAGACTTTATGTGTATATATGTGTGTACATGTGTATGTGTATGTGTATGTGTATGTGTGTGCGTGTGTGTGTATGTGTGTGTGTGTGTCTGTGTGTGTGTGTGTACGACAGTTACACAACAAGTGTGTGTCTCAAGTCGGTCAGGAGTGTAGTCTGGGAGAACTGCGATGTCACATTCTGCCTCCAACCTCCATCTGTCCCATGGTTCTTGACAGAAAGAGATCAGTCAACAAAGATCGACCTCCTGCGACTGATGATAATGTAGCAGCGCCCTCTATTGTAGTCTCTCTTATCTCCCATCTTGCCATTCTCAAAAATCATTCTCTCAAAAAACCTCATACGATACAATCCAAGCATTGCACAGAAAATTATAAACTTCTCGAGAAATATATATAATTGAACCCTCGATCTCAATTGATTATTAAATTTCGTCTCAGAAAACTGATATTATAGGTAAAATTTAGCCATGTTTTAGTGTGTTCTATTAGAATGGTGAGCTTGTGGATACTTACACCTCTATAATGCTGTTTGATCTGATCATTTGAGGGTCCGATGTCGTTCCAAATCTCTCCGCCCGAGGACTGCATTCCTCTGCTGGTTTTCGTCAACCCGAAATCAGGAGGAAGACAGGGCAGCCGCATCATGCGCAAAATGCAGGTATTGCAACAATAAATGCAAGTATTGTAACAATAAATGCAAATATTGCAACAATAAATGCATGTATTGCAGCAATAAATGCAGGTATTGCAACAATGAATGCAGGTATTGCAACAATAAATGCAGGTATTGCAGCAATAAATGCATGTATTGCAGCAATAAATGCAGGTATTGCAACAATAAATGCAAATATTGCAAAAATAAATGCAGGTATTGTAACAATAAATGCAATTATTGCCACAAAATATGCAGGTATTGCAACAATATATGCAGATATTGCAACAATAAATGCAGGTATTGCAACAATAAATACCGGAATATTTCATAATATATATTATTGTTCATATAATTATCTGCTTTGATTTTTTGCTCCTTGATATTTTCGTATTAATTTGACCATTAAAGTTAATTCTTTTTGTTTTGATTTCTCAATTGTTTTCATGAAATTGATTTTTGAAATTGATTTTTCATTAAATATTTCAATCTATCGATAAATTTTTGAAGAATTATTTTCCTAATAAAATCATTCCGTAGAACAGTATAAATATTACTTGTCAAATTCTGAAGAAAGAAAAATAAATTCACCCGCCATGTTTTATACAGCACTGCTATTAAATTGTTTTAATATTACATTTTTATTTTACTTAGCATTGCATTGCTTATATTGTCATAGCTAATGCTAACACAAGTTCTGAAATTAACAGTTTAAGCACTGATTGTATTGATTATGTTGATTGTGTTGATTGTGTTGATTATATTGATTATGTTGATTGTGTTGATTATGTTGATTGTGTTGATTATGTTGATTATGTTGATTGTGTTGATTGTGTTGATTGTGTTGATTATGTTGATTGTGTTGATTGTGTTGATTGTGTTGATTGTGTTGATTATGTTGATTGTATTGATTATGCTGATTGTGTTGATTGTTTTGATTGTGTTGATTGTGTTGATTGTGTTGATTATGTTGATTGTGTTGATTGTGTTGATTATGTTGATTATGTTAATTGTGTTTACTGTGTTGATTATGTTGATTATGTTTATTGTGTTTACTGTGTTGATTGTGTTGATTGTGTTGATTGTGTTGATTGTGTTGATTATGTTGATTGTGTTGATTGTGTTGATTATGTTGATTATGTTGATTATTTTGATTGTGTTGATTGTGTTGATTATGTTGATTGTGTTGATTGTGTTAATTATGTTGATTATGTTGATTATGTTGATTATGTTGATTATGTTGATTGTGTTTACTGTGTTGATTGTGTTGATTGTGTTGACTATGTTGATTGTGTTGATTATGTTGATTGTGTTGATTGTGTTGATTGTGTTGATTATGTTCATTGTGTTGATTGTGTTGATTATGTTGATTGTGTTGATTGTGTTGATTATGTTGATTGTGTTGATTGTGTTGATTGTGTTGATTGTGTTGATTATGTTGATTGTGTTGATTGTGTTGATTGTGTTGATTATGTTGATTGTGTTGATTATGTTGATTATGTTGATTGTGTTGATTATGTTGATTGTGTTGATTGTGTTGATTATGTTGATTATGTTGATTATGTTGATTGTGTTTACTGTGTTTACTGTGTTGATTGTGTTGATTGTGTTGACTATGTTGATTGTGTTGATTATGTTGATTGTGTTGATTATGTTGATTGTGTTGATTATGTTCATTGTGTTGATTATGTTGATTGTGTTGATTGTGTTGATTATGTTGATTGTGTTGATTGTGTTGATTGTGTTGATTGTGTTGATTGTGTTGATTATGTTGATTGTGTTGATTGTGTTGATTATGTTGATTGTGTTGATTATGTTCATTGTGTTGATTGTGTTGATTATGTTGATTGTGTTGATTATGTTGATTATGTTGATTATGTTGATTGTGTTTACTGTGTTGATTGTGTTGATTATGTTGATTGTGTTGATTATGTTGATTGTGTTGATTATGTTCATTGTGTTGATTATGTTCATTGTGTTGATTGTGTTGATTGTGTTGATTGTGTTGATTATGTTGATTGTGTTGATTGTGTTGATTGTGTTGATTATGTTGATTGTGTTGATTGTGTTGATTATGTTGATTGTGTTGATTATGTTCATTGTGTTGATTGTGTTGATTATGTTGATTGTGTTGATTGTGTTGATTGTGTTGATTGTGTTGATTATGTTGATTGTGTTGATTGTGTTGATTGTGTTGATTGTGTTGATTATGTTGATTATGTTGATTATGTTGATTGTGTTTACTGTGTTGATTGTGTTGATTGTGTTGACTATGTTGATTGTGTTGATTGTGTTGATTGTGTTGATTATGTTGATTGTGTTGATTATGTTCATTGTGTTGATTGTGTTGATTATGTTGATTGTGTTGATTGTGTTGATTGTGTTGATTGTGTTGATTGTGTTGATTGTGTTGATTATGTTGATTGTGTTGATTGTGTTGATTATGTTGATTGTGTTGATTATGTTGATTATGTTGATTATGTTGATTGTGTTGATTATGTTGATTGTGTTGATTATGTTGATTATGTTGATTATGTTGATTATGTTGATTGTGTTTACTGTGTTGATTGTGTTGATTGTGTTGACTATGTTGATTGTGTTGATTATGTTGATTGTGTTGATTGTGGTGTTTGTGTTGATTATGTTGATTATGTTGATTGTGTTGATTATGTTTATTATGTTGATTGTGTTGATTATGTTGATTGTGTTGATTGTGTTTATTGTGCTGATTGTATGGATTGTATTGCTTGTATTGATTGTGTTGATTGTATTGATTGTATTGATTGTGTTGATTGTATTGATTGTATTAATTGTGTTGAATTGTGCTGATTGTATGGATTGCATTGCTTGTATTGATTGTATTGATTGTATTGATTGTGTTGCTTGTATTGATTGTATTGCTTGTATTTATTGTGTTGATTGTATTAGTTGTGTGGATTGTGAGAATTGTGTTGATTGTATTTATTGTATTGATTGTGTGGATTGTGTTGATTGTGTTGGAATCAGTACTTGCTCAATCCTCGACAAGTTTACAATCTGGCCAAGGAATCGCCTATTTCGGGACTGCAGATGTACAAAGACGTGTCGAATTTGAGAGTGATCTGTTGCGGAGGAGACGGCACTGTAGGATGGGTTCTCGAAAGCATGGGTGAGCCTCAAGAACAATAATAATAATAATCAGAATATTAATAATAAATTTACTGTGCTGATAATATCCAGTAAGTAGCAGTAACCGTCGAATGTCACGACTTCTACATAATGCATCGATCATAGTGAAAGAAGGGTGGTAATTTTGTTTTGTGACACTAGAAGCAACAGCATCAAGATGAACAACAATTAAAACAGTAAATTTTTGGTATAAACCCATCAAAATTCCGGCGTTTCAGGGTTAATTAAATTATAATTTTCAGGTTGTGTTGAGCCTTGAAAACTGTATTTGTGTGTGAATGTGTGTGTCAGTGCATACACACTCAGTAACAGTGTATGCCATCATAGTTCACAAATACATATATACACATATACACATATACATACACACATTTATATACACATATACATACACATGTATATACACATATACATACACATGTATATACACATATACATACACACGCATATATATACACATACACATATACACACATACATACACACATATACACAGACATATACACATATATATACACACACATACACACAGAGACACACACATACCCATACATACACAAACACATAGACACATCGGTTGAATAACTTGCACCTGGCCGATTTTTGCGTTATTATTGTTGTTGAGCAGATAGAGTACAGTTTTCTGCTCAGCCTACAGTGGGAGTGTTGCCTCTGGGTACGGGCAATGACCTGGCTCGATGCTTGCAGTGGGGCGGAGGTTGTGAGGGAGAGTCCATATTCAAAATACTGCAGGTCACCGGAACATGACACACACACACACACACACACACACACACACAAACACACACACATTACATTTACATTAGGTAGATATTCACATATTTACATTAGGTAGATATTCACACATTTACATTAGGTAGATATTCACATATTTACATTAGGTAGATACACACACACACACACACACACACACACACACACACACACACACACACACATACATACACACACACAAACACACACACACAGGCGCACTTCCAGTACACATGGGGTCATCGCACACAGGGTGCTAATACTCTTGCACACTCTTCCCCCATGCTACTGCATTTGTCTGTGTAATTAATAATAATAATAATAATAATAATAGAGTGTATTCAAAACACTGCATAATAGCAGAACAAAGCAGATCTCACTTTTGGCTTCGTCAAATATAAAAACAAGCATAACACATTCATTTCGAACATTCAAATAAAACACAGAACATTAATATAAAAACATTTAGATTGAATACATAAAATCATACTTTTAACATATTCATATAAAAAGTCCAATAAAACTTCAACAAATTTTTCCACAAGACGTATTTGTCTCCATAAATTATATCCCGTTGAATTATGTCGTTCTACTTATAATATATATATACAATTTTTTATACTTTTTGCAATGTTGAATGTATATACTCAAAAACATACATTCAACACACATAGACATTCACTTGTGCATTGATATATGCACACATTTCAAGTACATTGTGTGTGTGTTTGTGTGTGTGTGTGTGTGTGTGTGTGTGTGTGTGAAGCAGAAAATAGAGAGGTCATCGGTGATTATGATGGACAGATGGAAAATTGAGGTGTCGGAAAGTCAGTCAGCCTGTGATGATGAAATCATTCCCTACAACATCATCAACAATTACTTCTCAATCGGAGTGGTCTGAAATAAACATCACGTGTCATTTATAAACAACTAGCATTAAAACCCGCCCGTTGTGCGGAAGAATTCATAAAAATATTGCAAATTAAAAATAAATAAGGCAACTCATAAAAACCTTAATCAATTAAAAAGTCTAAATTTCATTATTTTTAATTTACATTTTGACAAAATATTTTCACTCAGCCCGCCTCATGTTTAAACCCGGCCGACGTGCGGAATAATTCAGAACTCGAACACCATCCGTTCTGGTTCTTGAAGTCAAATCCATTAGTTTTGTATATGAATTCATTCTACACGGTGAAATTGAACGTTTTATTGCTGCCCGCGGGACATTTTTATTTCATAAAAATGAGCCATCGCTTCGTTTGCGTTTGAAGCCCCTGATCATTGAACCAGCGAACCATGAACCAGCGCAATTATGTCACCTCATATTCAAGCATACATACACAGACAGACAGATAATTTCTTCTTTATGTATATATATAGCATTAAAACCGCATTAAAACCCGCCCGTTGTGCGGAACAATTCATAAAAATATTGCAAATTAAAAATAAATAAGGCAAACTCATGAAGACCTTAATCAATTAAAAAGTCTAAATTTCATTATTTTTAATTTTATTTTGACAAAATATTTTCACTCAACCCGCCTCATATTTAAACCCGCCCGACGTGAGGAAAAATTCAGAACTCGAACACCATCCGTTCTGGTTCTTGAAGTCAAATCCATTAGTTTTGTATATGAATTCATTCTATACGGTGAAATTGAACGTTTTATTGCTGCCCGCGGGACATTTTTATTTCATAAAAATGAGCCATCGCTTCGTTTGCGTTTGAAGCCCCTGATAATTGAACCAGCGAACTATGAGCCAGCGCAATTATGTCACCTCATATTCAAGCATACATACACAGACAGACAGATAATTTCTTCTTTATGTATATATATAGCATTAAAACCCGCCCGTTGTGCGGAGCAATTCATAACATGAAATTCATATTCAATTCATAAAAAATATGGAAAAATAAAAATGAAATAGGGTACACTCATAAAAATATTAATCAATTGAAAATTATAAGTTTAATTATTTTTATTTCGACACAATATTTCCCCTCAGTCCGCCTGAGTCATTTTTAAACCCGCCCGTCGTGCTGAATAATTCAGAACTCGAACACGATCCGTTCTGCATCTTGAAGTCAAATCCATTGGTTTTGTGTATGGATTAATTCTACAGGGTAAATTGAACGTTCTATTGTCTATAGTTGCTGCCCGCGGAACATTTTTATTTAAAAAAAAACACCTTTTTTTAAATGAACCATTTGAAAAAATGATCTAAAAACACTTTTTTAAACCCACCCGTCGTGCGGAACAATTCATACAATAAAATTCATATCAAATCCATAAAATATAATGAATACAAATTGAAAAGCAAAAAATGTAACCTATAAATATCTTAACCAATAGAAAAGTCTAAATGTGAATATTTTTGTTCTTATTTTGACAAATATTATCCCTCAACCCGCCTGATATATAAATCTGCCCGTCGTGTGGTATAATTCAGAACACA
Source organism: Sacculina carcini (assembly GCA_916048095.2). Taxonomy (NCBI): domain Eukaryota; kingdom Metazoa; phylum Arthropoda; class Thecostraca; family Sacculinidae; genus Sacculina; species Sacculina carcini. The sequence goes on along the minus strand of OU696597.1, from coordinate 365,279 downwards.
AACACGAAACAAACAATGAAAGATGATGAAATCTTTTCATCAGACTGTTTTCAAACTATATTTATTACTTAACATCATTCCCCAATATCATTTGCTCAAGTACTATTTCACTTTTACCGCTATAATATTTATTGTTAAAATTTATATATTTTCCGCTATCATTAAAACCCAATATAACCTGAGTCAAACCTACCCAACCCAACCCAACCATTCAATCTTGACCGCTCTCAGCCTAGTCTGAGGTGATTTAACTTATTAGTTTGTGATCACAAAATATACTGATGCGATCATAATTTGTAATCAGAAGACTGAGATTATCTACCCCAGGGGTCCCAAACACGCGGCCCACCAATACTTTTCTCTCAACCCGCCAATATAGTATCGGGACCAAACTGTAAGGTAGCTAAATTCACATTTGTTGCATAATGCGATATAATCTTACACCATTATCATATTATCTCATAATTCCCGGTTAATGCTTCCACTAATGCATCATATTCATACAGTTGTTATTTTTTGGATTACATCGATAATGCAGCCCTTGATATTACAGCCGATATTATATTATGCAATCTATATTCTGCTACGTATTATTCCTAATACATATATCATCAGATCGCAAAATATATTTAAAGGTTCACATCATTCTCCAAAATCATTTGCTTAAGAGCTATACAACAACAACAAACAACAAACCATGTATTTGTTATAGCGCACTAATTTGCAAAGGCGCGAAAACGTACAAAATAGAGCAAACTAAGGTATAAACAGTGATAGGGGCTCAAAAAGAACAAAATTATATGAGCTGAAGTGACAAGGCGCAAAAAATATCAAAAGCAGGAAATATATACAACAATCAAGAAAATCAAGAAAATATACACAGCGAATGATCAGAGGCGAGAAAAAATGAAAGAATGGGATCAGAGAAGTGTAGCTGACAGAGAAAATATTTAAATTTGGTGTTGAGAGATAAGCCAAAAAAGAGTATCAACAATTTCTATAGGGGTAAGTGGGCGGCGACGGAAGAGACAGTAAGTATATATGAAGGGAAGCCGAAAAGGAAGAGTAGGATTTTTTCTGTAGAATGTGATGAGGAAGAGAGTTATAAAGTCGGGGAGCAGAAAAGTAGAAGGATTTGGCTGACCAGTTAGACTCGTGGTCAGCAGGAGGACATACGAGGGGCACTGGACGGCGACATAAAGGACGATCAGAGGGAGTTAGAAGCGAATATAGGTAAGAAGGTGGAGAAGGAGTATGGAGAAGTTTATAGACAATGCAGCACAGCTTATGGTGGATTCTGGACAGAGCAGGCAACCAGCCAAGTTTACGAATATGGGTGGATGTGGGTGACTTGGGGGGAAGACGAAGGACAAAGCGACAAGAGAGATTTATTATCGACTGGAGAGAGCGGATGGATTTTAGAGGAAGGTGAAAAAATAAAGAATTGCAGTAATCGATATGCGAAAAAATATATGAATTAACTAGGAGTAGAGCGGATGCCTCATCAAGATGAGAGCGGATCGGGTAGCTCGATCGGATGAGCTCGATCGGATCGGAGCTATTCTACTTTTATCGCTAGAATATTTACTGCTAGCAAAATATCATATACCTCGCTATCATTTAAACCCACTCTTTATAGATACATTTAATTCGCCCGTCGTGCGGAACAGTTCATAAAATATAATTAATATTCAATTCATAAAATAATTAGTGCAAATTGAAAAAGAAAAACAAACCCACAGGAAAGTTATAGCTAATCTAAAAGTCTAAATGTGAAATTTATGTTTCAATTTAGAAAACATGTTTTTCCACAACACTATCAAAACAATGCAACCTTCTGTCATCTCTATAATTCCAGGTTAATGCTTCCGCTAAAACAGCATAAGTTGGCATTACATGATATTGCAACCCATATCCTTATGCAACTTATGCTTATGCAACTTGAAATTAAACCAATTAAATTACACAGTTAAATTCAGTAGTTTACTTTGTTCCCAATAGCATTTTACCCGCCCGTCGTGCGGAACGTTATTGAGGACAATAAAGCCTTTATATTCAGTAGAGTGTAGCATTAATTAAACTGTACGCAATAAAACCACACCATCCATGCTTGGAGATAATATGATGCATTCTTAATTGTGATTGGGCTTCAGTGAAATTTAATCGGTGTATATTCCTGTGTAATCGCAAGTGCGCATAATAGCTGTCAAATTGGCAACATGATAATTTGACTTTACACCGCCGTAACTTCCTTCAGATACACTTTGTAAAATTACAAATTATACCGTATTGTAGAAGAAAAGATTTCTAGAACGATGGTATGATTTATTTTTATGTGTAACAAATAGTTACTGAGAAATAGTAGAAAAATGAATTAATTTTAGTCGCCCGGTGTTCAAGTGTAATTTTGGATGTATTTGAGAATTTTGCCAATTTTACACGTTTTTTGTATCATTTGTGGGTATAAATTATAGCTTATCTTGTAGAACACAAAATTCTCTACACAGTAGTATATTCCTGTGTAATCGCAAGTGCGTAAATTGTGATTGGACTTCAGTGAAATTTAATCGGTGTATATTCCTGTGTAATCGCAAGTGCGCATAATAGCTGTCAAATTGGCAACATGACATTTTGACTTTACACCGGCGTAACTTCCTTCAGATACACTTTGGAAAATTAATAATTATACCGTACTGTAGGAAACAAAATTTCTAGCACGATGGTATAATTAATTTTAATGTATGACAAATAGTTCCTGAGAAATGGGTATAAAAATGAATAAATTGTAGTCACCCGGTGTTCAAGTGTAATTTTGGATGTATTTGAGAATTTTGCCAATTTTACACGTTTTTTGTATCATTTGTGGGTATAAATTACACCTTTTCTTGTAGAACACAAAATTCTCTACACACTAGTATATTCCTGTGTAATCGCAAGTGCGCATAATAGCTGTCAAATTGGCAATATGTCCTTTTGACTTTACACCGCCGTCACTTCCTTCAGATACACTTTGGAAAATTAAGAATTATACCGCATTTAAAAAAATACAATTTCCAGCACGATGATATAATTTATTTTAATGTGTGACAAATAGTTCCTGAGAAATAGGTAGAAAAATGAAATAATTTAGGCGCCCGGTGATCAAGTGTAATTTTGGATGTATTTGACAATTTTGCCAATTTTACACATTTTTTGTATCATTTGTGGGTATAAATTATAACTTTTCTTGTAGAACACAAAATTATCTACACAATAGTATAATTTTTATAGCTGTACCATTGCTGGTTTATGAGGAATAGATAGGGGAATATTTACCAAAACATTCACGGTTTCCAGTGCTAATTTTGCATTTTTGACTTTGTCATTTTGACTTCACACCGCCGTAACTTTTTTTCAATACACTTTGGAAAATTAAAAATTATACCGTGTTGTAGCAAACAAAATTCCCAGCATGATGGTATTATTTATTTAGTTGTGTGATAATTAGTTTTTGATACATAGAGAAAAAAGGATAGAAAATCGGACGCGTGGAGTATAAATATAATTTTGAATATAGATTGAAATTTTGTCATGTTTACATCTTTTATGTTCTATTTTCGGATATGAATTATAACCTATCTTGTAGAACAGAAAATTCTCTACACAGTGGTATAATCTGTTTGGCTGTACCATTTCTGGTTTATGAGGAGTAGATGGCAGAGCATTGACGACAATTTTCGCATTTTTCAGGGTTCATTTTGTCTTTTCACCGCTATAACTTTTTTTGATTTCATTTTTGAAATTTAAAATTTAATCTAAAGTGTAGACAAGAAAATTTCCAACGTGATGGTATAAATTGTTAGCGGGTAGGCTGAGTGGTGGCCGAATAATAGCTGATAGAAAATGGACCAAGGAGGGTCGAACACACACACACACACACACACACACAGACAGACAGACACACAGAGGATCTCTTTTATATATATAGATATATATAATACAATTCATTACATTATATTATGTTATATTACATCATATTTGAATGTATTCAATTGTGACTCAATATTCTAGTTTAATTTTTTGTAAGGTCCATGCAGGTTTAATCACGTTTTATTTCAATTTATAATCCTTGTTGCAAAATTGAAATTCGATGTTAGATTGGTCTGTATTGTGTATTATTTCTTGTTTTCGCTTTGTCAAGTCTGTTTCTTTGTTCAGAATTGCAATCTGTCCGAATCGTTCCCATCTTCCAGCATCCAGGCAATTTCACGGTTCACGCGACATCCCTGTTCCATCAATATTTGCCAACTCAGACGCTATTGCCATTGTCTAGGTGGATCAATGTTGAAATCAATGTTGAAATATTTTAGCCTTTCTGATGAACGATTTGTTTTCAAATTTTCTTAAAACAGTCAGCAAAACGACGCCGGAAAAAACTGGCATGGAAAAGAAAATCAAACAGGAATAAAATTGAAAATATTTTGTGTTTTCTTCTTCTGTTGCAAAAAGGATGCAGCCATTTGTGTAAAGTTTCATTTGGAGCGAGAAAAGAACCCTCACAAGTTCAACTCGCGCGTGAAAAACAAGCTCTGGTACTTCGAGTACGCCACATCGGAGACTTTTGCTGCTTCGTGCAAGAATCTGCATGAAGAGATCGATATAATGGTTTGATACTGACACTGACACTGACACTGACACTGATACTGACACACTCCATGCATTTTGCCTGAAAAATTGTGTTTGTGTGTGTCTGTGTGTGTGTGTGTGTGTGTGTGTGTGTGTGTGTGTGTGTGTGTGTGTGTGTGTGTGTGTGTGTGTGTGTGTGTGTGTGTGTGTGTGTGTATGTATGTCTGTATGTGTATGCTTATGTGTGTCTGTGTAAGTATCTATGTATTTGTAACGTGTGTGTACGTATGTATATATGTGTGTGTGTATGTGTGTATGTATGTTTCTATGTAATTGTGTATGTGTATGTGATTGTGTGTTTGATGTAGTCTGATGACACACTGACACTGACACTGAAACACTGACACTATCACTGACAATGACACACTGACACTGGCTCCCTCCATGCATTTTGCCTGAATAAACTGTGTGTTTGTGTGTATGTGTGTATGTGTGTTTGTTGTAGTGTGATGGGGTATCACTGGAAGTAGCCAGCGGTCCTTCACTGCAAGGCATTCTTCTGCTCAACATCCCCTACACACACGGCGGCTCCAACTTGTGGGGCGAACAGGTGAAGAAACGCTCCAAGAAGCGCACGAGACATCGCAACATCCAACAGCAGTTGCAACACGAGCAACATGCAACATCCGGCACGTGCACGACCACATCTCCCGCCGCAGCCGCCGTCACAGCCACCGCAACCAGCAATCATTGTTCAAGACTCGATACTGCAACTCAAGGTAATATTCACCATTAACACTCTATAAGCCATGTTACACATATGTAACATTTGTTTCATAAGATTATTTGTTTCATTTGTTTCATAAGAGTGTGACACTTGTACCAGTACACAACACTTGTACCAGTACCCAACACATGTACCAGTACACACACTTGTACCAGTACACACCACTTGTACCAGTACACGACTCTTGTACCAGTACACAACACTTGTACCAGTACACAACACATGTAACAGTACACATGTAGCAGTACACAACACTTGTACCAGTACACAACACTTGTACCAGTACACAACACATGTACACTACTATAACTCATATTCACAAAGACAAATGTTCATATTCACCATCTAGAAGCCATGTTACACTTATGTAACATTTGTTTCATAAGTTGTTTCATAAGAGTATAACATACTGAAGAATAATAACACTAAACAAATTTCACCACTAAAACCCAGTGAGTAACACGAGTGCAACATAAAAATCACATATATTGATCAAATACGCCACTACAGCTTGCTGAGGGATGCAGGGAAACAGCTGATGCACACACAGGATGCACAGGATATCACCTTGGCTTCCGGAGGGTCAACTTGCTTTTATATCAACTCTATTTATATTAGCTGTATGTCTATTACTGTGTGTTTTGTTATATATATTATATATTATATATATTTATTATTTAATTTATTATACTTACGTGATATTCACTAGCTAACAGTATTATCATTATCATAATTATTGCATTTTTGCAAAATCTTTTATTCATATTGTTTGAATGATGCATATATATGCACTCTTATGTTTTGTGGATTCTGTTATATATTTAAACAGCGGAAAATGTAAAATGGTTGTTGAAACGTCTCAGAATTTCCACTTTGTTTGCAGATATTGGGGACGGTATGATAGAGGTGATAGGCGTGGAGAATTGTCTGCACATGGGACAAGTTCGTACAGGGCTGCGAGCTAGTGGTCGTAGATTGGCTCAATGCTGTTCTGTGGTGATTCGCACGCGCAAACGATTTCCCATGCAAATTGACGGAGAGCCATGGATGCAACCAGCTTGCACGGTCTTAATGACACCTCACACCTCCACTAACAATAATACATCCAACTCTCTAAATGATAATTATCTCTCTTCTCCCTTCTCTTTGTTCTCTCTCTCTCTCTTATATCTTCTCTATATGTTCATGAACGAGATGTATATACATTGCTGTCATGTAATAAATATCTTTCTCTCTTTCTCACCATTCCACGTTGTTATGTTCATTCAAATGACTAAGGCAAAAATATATAAAAATATAATAAATAGATATTGCAGAAAACGTGCGAAATTTTATTTGCATACTCTGGAAAATTTTCTCAAAATTAAAAATTGAATAATGAATTAATAAACACATATAACACTTTGTAAATAATAAATTGTATCTACACAAACTTGTATTAATAAAATTAGATGAATTAATATTATTTGTACTAATTTATTAGTTAATTTTGATGCAGACGTCTTTGTTGATAAATAGATATTTTCACTGATTTGTTTAAGCATAATAATAACATTATCACAAATAATTGTTACTTATCATATCTGATATATTTCTATTTATTTGTTTGATCAACTATCAACGAGTCACATTGGTCCGCAAAATCCTTTTCTTTCTATGCGCCTCGGGTCTACAATGATCTTCCTTCCTCAATCACTTCCTCTTCATCCTTTAGTAGATTTTCCTCCTCACTTCGTAAATATCTTTTTGCTAAATCTTTTGATCCCACTTCTCGCACTCTTACACCTTACGCTTCCCTATGACTCTAATTTACAATTACTTATGTTTTTACTGATTTTCATTTTATTTATCTCCATTATTATAAAAAAAAAATTTCCTTTCTGTGAATTTTCTACTTCTTTTCTCACATCTTGATATCGTGTACTGTTGTTTCTAATTGTTGTCTCTTTCGCGCTTGTTTCTGTGTGAGCGCTATACAAATACATTGTTGTTGTTGTTGTTGATGATGTCTGCAGATTCAAGTATCGCACAAGAACCAGGTGCCAATGCTAATGGCCCCGACGAGCCCTTCAAGAACGAGCGGCATGCTGGATTTTATCAGAAATCACCGCCAAAAACACTGATATTAAAACAAAATTATAACTGTGTTCGTGCAAAAATCACCACACACACACACACTGACACACATACACTGACACACATACATACACACTGACACACGCACTGACACACTGATACGCTGACACACACACACTGACACTGACACACACGCACACACATACATACACACACACACACTGACACACACACACATATATACACATACACACACACACTGACACACTGACACACACTGACGCACTGACACACACACACACACACATATATACACATACACACACACACACACACTGACACACATACACACACTGACGCACTGACACACACACACACACATATATACACATACACACACACACACTGACACACATACACACACTGACGCACATACACACTGACACACATACATGCACACAAACATACACACTGACACACGCACTGACACACATATATACACATACACACACACACACACTGACACACATACACACACTGACGCACATACACACTGACACACATACATGCACACATACATACACAGTGACACACGCACTGACACACATATATACACATACACACACACACACACACTGACACACATACACACACTGACGCACATACACACACGCTAACACACATACATACACACATACATACACACTGACACACGTACTGACACACATATATACACATACACACACACACACTGGCACACATACACACACTGACGCACATACACACACGCTAACACACATACACACACACTAACACACAGACACACAGACACACTGACACACATACTCACACACATTGCATACACACACAGTTTATATGTTTTGCGTTGTCATAGAAACCAACTATGAACGCTTGTTTCTAGCATGTTGCCATGGATACGCCATATGTTTGATCTTGACATTCTTAACTTCATAATTACAAATATACATTTTGCCTTTCTGACAGTCGATTGTGTATTTAAATTTTTTTCCTAGATTTTAAACATTTGTCGAGTGTGTAATGAATATTCAATATAAACATTATTACAATCTTATATTGCATTTTTTAATTTAAAATTTAAGCTGCTTCTTGTCACAGCGTGTGTATTACAATTGTATTATGTGCCAAAAATTATCCAAAAATAAAATAACCTATCACTCATTTGCACACACACACACACATATACACACAGACATACATTTATATGCGTTAAGTATTGATGTTTACTATATATGTGTTATGTATTATACATCTACATTTTATATGTAACTTTTATGATTCATATTTTGTCATGTTGTGTTTATTTCACAAAATTTGTGAAAGCTTATTGCCTGATTTTCTATCATTAAATTATTTAATATATTTATGATTCACTGTTTTAATATTCCGAGGGAGTGTTCAT
>OU696597.1:333870-351370 GCA_916048095.2 Sacculina carcini | reverse complement strand
TCAACAGTCAATTTGTCGGGAGTATATATACCCCCATACCCCCAGGATATACACCCATGTCTGTGAATGTTGTGTTGAAAAGTGCAGTTGCAGGGATGTTGTTATTGGGATGTTGTTATTGGGATGTTGTTACTTGGATGCTGCTACTGGGATGTTGCTACTGATATGTTGCTAATGATATGTTGTTACTGGTATGTTGTTACTGATATGTTGTTACTGATATGTTGTTACTGATATGTTGTTACTGATATGTTGTTACTGATATGTTGTTACTGGTATGTTGTTACTGAGATGTTGTTACTGATATGTTGTTACTGATATGATGTTACTTGGATGTTGTTATTGGGATGTTGTTACTGAGATGTTGTTACTGATATGTTGTTACTGATATGTTGTTACTGATATGTTGTTACTGATATGTTGTTACTGAGATGTTGTTATTGATATGTTGTTACTGAGATGTTGTTACTGATATGTTGTTACTGAGATGTTGTTATTGATATGTTGTTACTGAGATGTTGTTACTGATATGTTGTTACTGATGTGTTGTTACTTGGATGATGTTACTGATATGTTGTTACTGATATGTTGTTACTGATATGTTGTTACTGATATGTTGTTACTGATATGTTGATAGTGATATGTTGTTACTGATATGTTGTTACTGATATGTTGTTACTTGGATGTTGTTACTGATATGTTGTTACTGGTATGTTGTTACTGAGATGTTGTTACTGATATGTTGTTACTGATATGTTGATAGTGATATGTTGTTACTGATATGTTGTTACTGATATGTTGTTTCTGATATGTTGTTACTGATATGTTGTTACTGATATGTTGTTACTGATATGTTGTTACTTGGATGTTGTTACTGAGATGTTGTTACTGATATGTTGTTACTGATATGTTGTTACTGATATGTTGTTACTGAGATGTTGTTATTGATATGTTGTTACTGATATGTTGTTACTGATATGTTGTTACTGATATGTTGTTACTGATATGTTGTTACTGATATGATGTTACTTGGATGTTGTTATTGGGATGTTGTTACTGAGATGTTGTTACTGATATGATGTTACTGATATGTTGTTACTGATATGTTGTTACTGATATGTTGTTACTGATATGTTGTTACTGATATGTTGTTATTGATATGTTGTTATTGATATGTTGTTACTGATATGATGTTACTGATATGTTGTTACTGATATGTTGTTACTGATATGTTGTTACTGATATGATGTTACTGATATGTTGTTATTGGGATGTTGTTATTGGGATGTTGTTATTGAGATGTTGTTATTGATATGTTGTTACTGATATGTTGTTACTTGGATGTTGTTACTGGGAGGCTGTTATTGATATGTTGTTGCCTCTGGTGGTAGCTAAATTCACGCATCATTTCTCCAGAATGCAGGCAGCGGACACACAGACGATTTTGCGTCGATTGCGACGACTGGGAGTATGGGGGTCATAGTGGGGGGGGGCTCCAACTCGTCGGCACGTGAGTCCAACGGCCACTCGTTCACACGCACACTCACTCACAGTTGGACTGCGTGCACACACACACACACACACGCACACGCACATATATATAGTCGATCTGATCGATGTGCACACAACACTCGCCGCTTTATTTGCTGTTACTGGATTTAGGCCATCTGATTATTGGAGTGTGTTTATCAGTGTGTCAGTGTCAGTGTGTCAGTGTGTCAGTGTCAGTGTGTCAGTGTGTCAGTGTCAGTGTGTCAGTGTGTTTTTGAAAAACCCTCATAAGCATGGAGATGTAGTTAGCACAATGCTTGTACTCACACAGAATTTCAATGCAATCTGCTGGATTTTTTCCACTGTTCACGTGACAATATTGCGTGATATCCTCAGGTAAGCCACTAACTAATTCTTTTTCATGTCTTCTAATAATTAATACGGAGTTATTTTTGTGTTTTCTCAAATTATCGACCAAAAACTGAGAATGGAATGTAAAAGGATTGTGTATAATGCATGATATATATTGGTAAATAACAAAAATAGAGCATTGTCTACTTTCTAATTTGTTTGGCAAATTTTATTTTATTTTATTTTTTTAATTATGGTATTTTTTTGCCCTGTATTTCATTAAAAAATCTTATTATTAAAAAAACACGTCACTATTTATACCGTTTTTGGGCGGTTCTATATATTTTAAAAGGTAGAGAATTAAAAAATAGTATATACATCACAAATTCATATGCTAAATTATATTTAGTTATTTTGCAAATTTAAAATTGTTCAAAATTCAGTGATGAATATACATTATTTGAGCTATTACACACACACACACACACACATACACACAAGATGGTTTTTTGCGGGCCAAAATATACATATATACTGAAGATGCGGCAATAATGGCTTGCATTTATCTTGGAGGTGGCCGACACAAAATGACACGAGATAAATCTCGCACGGCGCCCTCACTCAATAATCCACCATATATTTTGCCATCAATACAAGACAATACACTAGAAACACACAATTTTGTGTGTGTGTGTGTGTGTGTGTGTGTCAGTGTGTGGAATAAAGACGAAACTGTTAACAAAAGAAAAAAGCAAATAACAGTTGACGGAGAAGTGGAAAATTGTTTCAGGATCAAATAAAAACGTAAAAACAGAAGGGAAAAAATATAATAGTATTTTCTAGCATAAGCTTGGTCTTCTACGCAATATAGCTAGCTTATCAGACCATGTTTTGTTTGATTACATCTCATAACAGCTCCTTCAAGTAATATATGTCACAGTTTATAGCTCTTGTTACAATAATTACACACACACACACACACACACACACACACACACACACACACACACACACACACACACATACACGCTGGCTTTGTTGCAGGCGCAAGAAGGAGAGAGCCCAAGAGGGAAAGAGAGAGTGAAAGAGTATGTAATTAGTCTCAGCAGTAATACTGACAGATGAAGGAACACAAAACGTTCAGCAGATTGCATTCTGTTGCTTATTGGCACACACGCTGACACACACTGACACACACGCTGACACACACTGACACACACACTGACACACTGACACACACACTGACACAATGACACACACTGACACACACACACACACACTGACACACTGACACACCGACACACACACTGATAAACACACTTACACACACACACACACTGACACACACACTAACACACACACTGACACCCACACACACTAACACACTGACACATACTAACACACTGACACACATACACACTGGCACACGCACTGACACACACACTGACACACACGTTGACACACACAATGACACACACAAACACTGACACACACACACACACACACTGACACAAACACTGAAACACGTACTGACACACATACACACTGACACACACACACTGACACACACTAACACACTGACACACACTGACACACACACTGACACACACACTGACACACACACTTACACACACACATACTGGCACACGCACTGACACACACACTGACACACACACACACTTATACACACACACACACACACTGGCACACGCACTGACACACACATACTGACACACACACACACGCTGACAAGCACACACACTGACACACACACACTGACACACACACACACACTGACACACACTGACGCACTGACACACGCACACTGACACACACGCGCTGACACACTGACACATACTGACACACTGACACACACACACTGACACATACTGACACACTGACACACACACACTGACACACACGCGCTGACACACTGACACATACTGACACACACACACACACTGGCACACACACACACACATACAAGCCAGGGAGTTAAACGACTACGTTGATGAAGTAACAGCTGTTTGATTGCTGCTTCAACGTTGAGCTTTGAAGTTCACTTCAAAGTTCTATTTTGTCAGCATCAAAGTAGAAAAAGCACTCTCTCTATCTCTCTCTCTACTCTTGTTTCTTTTTTTTCCATCCTCCTTCTTTCTTCTCTCCGCTTCTTCTCTCTTCTTTTCATCTCTTCGTCCAGTCATTTTTGCCAGAAGGAGCTGCATTCTTGTCATAAGCGGTCTTGTTATTTGTATAGAGTGTCGCAGCTGATCGAGTGAACTTTGTGCTGCTTTTATGTCACATATGAATTTGATGCACGCTAGCTATGCTGCTTCCTAATTCCAATTTGTGATGATCAAGAAGAGTGGATACACACATAATATCAAGTAACATACATATACACGCACATTCTTTATTTAATTTCATTTCATTTATATATACAATAAATACAATATAAATAAGTATGAAAACACACAATAATAAATATTTATGTAAATATAATAATATAAATAAATGTTTATATAATGTAATTATTGCATATACATTATTTCATTTCCACATACATACAGTTTGTGTTTGTGTATTTGTTGATGATCAAGATGCATGGAGATTGCAGTTGCATGTAATTTATTCAACGCTCATACGCTCTTCTGCTATTTCAACCTTGTTCATCAATATATATATTATTTTTAGTATGAAGTTATGTTGAATTATTTGTGTTAACTGAGTACAAACACGTAATATTATGTAAAAAAACACATTTGTACACGGTTTGAATGGGAAAATCTGTCTTGCAAAAAATCTGCTCAACGGAGAATAATCTTGCAATGTTGCATGTTTTATTGCAATGTCCACACACTGACATGCAACTGAAAGCAGCGTAAATGACATGTCACGGGACGAAATTGCCTCAGGCAAGGTTTACACAAGCAACGTGATAAATTACACTACTCCAATTTTTGCTGTGTGTGTGTGTGTGTGTTTATGTGTGTGTGTGTGTGTTTCGTTTATTTATTTTTATTCTTTAAATGTTATGTATCTGTGTTATTAATTATTATTTTTAATAATAAGAATAATACTATTTTTAATGTGTTTGTGTGTGTGTGTGTGAACACACATTATAATATACATACACAATCATACACTCATACAAAACACGATATAACACGATATGACACAATGTGTGTGTGTGTGTGTGTGTGTGTTTATGTGAGTGTGTGTGTGTGTGTTAAAATGTTATCAAATGTAGATATATACAGTGTTGCTTCGGCTGTGTTAGCGAGTGGACGTTCATTTTTGTGATCCTAAATATTTGACAGTTTTCAGGGAGATTTTAACAGTTTTCTAGGGTTGTTCTGCTCCAAATTATTTTAGAGAGTGTGCACGTCATTTGGTGTTCGTCGGTGCATTCCTTATTGTCATCCCTGGTGCTGTAGAGGCAGGAAAAGTGTGATTTTTTTCGTTAGTTTTGTTGTATTTCGGGCGATTTTGAATGAAATGCTTTTTTCGGCTAAAACTTCTGCGCAAAAAACGTGCTCTCATCCGATAAGCAAACCGCGAAACAAACCAATTTTTTTTTAGTCTATTTTATATTCTTCTCAACTTCACCACTTCAGTCTACCGCTTCAGTCACTTCAGTCTACCACTTCAGTCACTTCAGTTTACCACTTCAGTCACTTCAGTCTACCGCGCGCGGCGCTGAAGTGCGCACGCGACCGGGCTCCTGTGATAATGTGTCGTGTAGTTATTGTTATATGTATATCTATGTTGTAAGATGCTTCTAAAAACCACGTAGTGGATGAGTGTCGCAATAAATGAAATATATGAAAATATATGTAATGCATTGGCCGGTAACTTATTCCAATTGTATATGACTTTATAAGGAAAACTATATTTTTCATATCTGGTATTATTTTTTGTGTCAGTTTTTTTATCATGCCCTCTGGTAGATTTTGATATTTTTAACATTGCATTATGTTGAATTATATCTTTTCTCCTAAAGCACTTGCATATCATTGTGTGTGTACGTATGTGTGTGTGTGTTTTTGTGCAGATGATGTGTGGGTTATTGTACTATGGACGCTGTTAAAGTGGTGGTTCTTGGAGCACCACAGGTCGGAAAATCAACGTTGATTGAAGTTAGTGCCGGAATTATTATTACAACGAACAATATTACCTGTGTTGTTATTACTACGATTATTTTTGCCTAAATGGAAGAGCAACGCGTATAAAAGCACGTTATTTATATAATTATGTCACTGTGTTGTGTATTGATCATGTTTGTGGTTGTCATGGCAACCGATTAGAGAGTTTGAATAAAATCACGTTACATTTCGTAATAAGCCAGTATGTCACTGTATTGTGTATTGCTCATGTTTGTGGTTGTCATGGAAACCGATGAATTCTGATAATATTGAATTGTTGTCTGTCTTGTGAAATGTGAAACACACGAATAAAGTTGACCTGATCAAACGAAATTATCAAAACAAATAGCTAAATGAAAGTGTACAAAAACTCGTACATCGAAAGTAGGCTACTGTGTGTATGTGTGTGTGTGTGTGTGTGTGTGTGTGTATGTGGGTGTGTGTGTGTGTACTTGAAATAAGTAGCAAATACTTGTTCTATCTAAACTACAACTTGGACGGTAATAATAATAGTAAGAATGCGTATATTAAAATTGTATTTGAATATAATTGTGTGTATGTATGTATGTGTGTATGTTCATGTGTATGTTTGCGAGCAGCAATTTGTTCAACGTCCTCCTTCAGAGCACGTGCCAGCATCTACCTTCCACCAGCATCACCACGACAACAACATAGGAGGAGGAGGATGGGGTGAAGATCAGCAGCCAGGTGTGAACTCGCTGCCTCGGCGCACTTTCTACCCCGCCGTTCAGCTAGACGGGCGTCTGTTATCACTGCGTCTTCACGACCTGCCCTCCATCGAGACGTTCCCCATCACCAGTGAGCAGGAATGGCAGCAATATCGAGCACTGGGACTGCGATCAGCAGCCGCCTATCTGCTAGTCTTCGACGCCAGCGCTCCGCACACGTTCAGCTACGTGCGTTGTGTGAGGCAGCAGCTGCAGGCTTCACGAGGACTTCATCACGTGCCCGTAGTGGTGGTAGCCAACAAGAACGACCGAGCAAGCAGTCGGCAGATAGCTCGAGTGACGCGCGAGCTGCAGACTGTGGTGCGAAAGTTGTGGAAGTGGCCTTATGTCTCGTGCTCGGCCAAATACAATTGTCACGTGCAGCAGGTGTTCCAGGAGCTGACAGCCGCCATCAACGCAGTGCCCGATGTGAAGCAGACATCAGGCACCGCGATGACGACGACGGCGGGATCTCACAGTCCAACAGCAGCAGCTACTGGCACCGGTGTTCCTGCCATCAACTGCAGAACCCCGGTTGCCAAGACAACACGACAAGACAGCACCTTGCAACATCAGCATCACGTGACGTTATTGAAACAGCAGCAGGAAGAAGCGGGAGATGAGAGATCCCGCACATCACCGACAATGAGACGAGAAGCAGCAGAACATGATGGCTGTTGTGTTATAGTCTAGAATCTAGACGTCATGATCTAGATCAGTGGTTCTTAACCTGTGTGTGGGGAATTCCCCTGTCTGGTGGGGAATGGAAGAGCTGTCAAGTGGGAAGCTAAAGGTCGGACAGAACAGGACAACTATGTGTGTGTTTTTATCAATTAAAATTCGTTTATTTTTGTTTCTAATCACCTCTAATGACATTTACTTTGATGTAACAACTGGATTTATTGAATTTATCAGCGCTGTTGTGTGTGGAAAATGAAGGAACACATCATTAAGAAGTGGGGAATCAGTGAGAGAAAAAGGTTAAGAACCACTGTTTTAAACTCTAGATCTTGATCTTGTGGAGGAGATTTTTCACTGGTGGAGGAATGGAAAGCTTGTCGATTAGGGAATTATTGAAAGTCACACAGAGGCACAAACATATGTTTGTGTATATGTGTGTGTATGTGTGTGTATTTATATCAATCCGAAACCCTAGTGACATTGTGTCACATTAAAATTTGACTAAAATATCGACAGATTGCTGGATTTTTCAGCGTTGATGTTGTTTGTGTGAGTAAAATGAGAAAATTGGTTCATATTATCAAATGGAGAATCAGAGAGAGTGAATGAGAGAGAAATAGTATTACACAACACTATTGTAGAATATATATATGACAAACAATATTTGTTGAGTTTGTTATCTATTCAAATATGACATCGAAGGTGGCCTAATCCATTTGTCACGAAAAATATGAGCTTCCATATGCACATTCATATATAATCATGCATTTATGAATGTGCGTGTGTGTATGTGTATGTATGTGTATGTATCTACATATGCGTGTTTGTGTATGTGTATAGCATCGATATTATATTAATGTGTCATAAATATTGATACAAAACAACTTCTTAAAGAGTACAAAGTTGTTTTTTGCAAAGCACAAATAATTCCAGATTTATCACAGGAATTATCGACATTTCAGAGTATGCACAACATTTTGTCTAAGCCAAAATAAAAACATTCAAATATATCAATAAAAAAAGTTACATATTGAATTGGCCTTTGCTGTTTTTAGATGTATTTCCAATTTGACATTGTACAAATACACACACACACACACACACACACACACACACACACACACACACACACACACACACACACACACTCATTCAAAACGAATGTCACATCATAAAATCGCATATGCAATTATATACGTATGTATGTATGTATGTGTATGTGTATGTGTCATATATGGTGTTGAAAAACAAATAAATGATTAAATAAAAACTATATGAAGCGTTTTGCTTAACAGTTGAAATATTCACCGTAAAATGTTGCAAAAAAATGCATAAGTTTTTACAGTTTCAATTTTGACGGTAAAATGTTGATTTAAGTAGAATATAAAAATGTAAATATAGGTATATTGCAAATACGTTATATGTATTTAATACTAAACATTATATAATTTTGATATTGATCAAAAATAATATATTACATATACAGCATATATACTTGCGCTCTCACAAATATATCGATTTTGTGTGTGTGTGTGTGTGTATGTGTGTATGTGCATGTGTGTGTGTGTGTGTGTGTGTGTGTGTGTGTGTGTGTGCACGTGCACGTGCAGGCAATAAGCACTCCGATCTAATCCAATTAGCGATAACATGTGATGTCTCTTGCAGTTACACTAGGGAGTGTGTGTGTTTGTATGTGTGTGTGTCAGTGTGTGTGTGTTGAAAGTCAGTAATCAGCGGTACTTGTTACTATCAAGCTCGAGATATTACCTGTCAATAATCTAGCCAGAATATATACGTCAATATATCGGTATTAATACGAATATCATTTGTAAGACCTGGTGGCAAAAAAATGGGTGAGTTTTTATATATAATCGAGTATTTTAGTAAAATCATCCACTTTCCTTGCAAAAATATGACTACGCAATACTGATAAAATCAGTTGTTATATTTTTAAATGTTGTTTAATTGATTTGTTGAATAGACAACTCTATGAGACTTTTTTCTAGTAGAATTTTGTTTTTAATTATAATTTTCCTACTTATACTAAACTTACAAACATCACTGTATATGCAAACTATTCATATATGACAGAATTTCTTAATAGTTGTGACATTTTTGACTAATTAAATGTGAAGAGTTATAATGGAGGAATTTCAGGTCACAATCACCATGGCAACGCGTTGAAAACACAAAAACATGGAAAACACGCGCATATTGTTCACTCAAACCTCTAATTTACTTATTTTTTCCATGAATTTATCATAATGTTGTATATTTTTTCGCGCGAGTTAGAACACCAGTCGTTTTTCTATTATACCTGACAGCTTCGGAGACAAGTGCCGATGTCGGAGTCAATATGGGCTCCTACAAGTACGAGGACAACTGCGAGTACATCGGAGAGTGGAGTGATTCTGGCCAGCGTCATGGTACTGGACACTGGAGATTGGCTGATGGCGGAGTTTACTGCGGAGCTTTTAACAACGGCTTCTGCTGCGGTCTCGGGGTTATGCTGTTTGCCGATGGCTCCAAGTAAACAGAATTATCACCCATCCAATAACAACAACAACAATAACAACAACAATAACAACAACAAAAACAACAATAATAACAACAATAATAACAATAACAATAACAACAACAATAACAACAACAATAACAACAGCAATAACAACAACAATAACAACAACAACAACAACACCAATAACAACAGCAATAACAACAATAATAACAACAATAATAACAATAACAATAACAACAACAATAACAACAACAATAACAACAATAATAACAACAATAATAACAATAACAATAACAACAACAACAACAACATCAATAACAACAGCAATAACAACAATAATAACAACAATAATAACAATAACAATAACAACAACAATAACAACAACAATAAAACCAACAACAATAACAACAATAACAGTGTGTATTTACCATATATTAATTTTGACAAACAAGTGTATAAACGTGAACAAAAAACGAAAGAGAAAAAAGGAAGCAAACGCAAAATAAACAACAAAAAACAAGTTAATTTTTTTATCATTTTATAAATCAGATATACAGACAAATACGATACTGTTTTATCGCACTCAGATACGAGGGGGAGTTTGCACAGGGCTGGTTTCACGGACACGGAATATTCTGGAGGTCAGATGGCATGCGGTATGAGGGAGAATTTCGAGGAGGTCGCATCTGGGGCACTGGTAACTGCCAGCTCATCTCTACCGCTTCTATCAATTAACAGAGACAAACTATATTAAATTATATGCTATACATACAATACATATATATCACAATACATCACATATGAATACATCACATATGAATACATCACATATAATACATCACAATATGAATGTGAATTTCGTGCCTTGCTTCACGAGGGTCTCCCTTTTAAAATCATGCTTATTTTATCAACTATTTTGAAAATGTGTGTTTTTGTTGAAGTTAAATCAATTAAGCTTAGCGGGATTACAATTTTGGGGTGTGGTTAAACATATGTTGTAAAAATGTCTTGTTTAGAATATGTTGAATATATGGTAGAAACAAGGGTAGAATTTGTTGGAAAATATACGATTGATGAGAAAATATGTTAGAATGACATTTAGAGCGATTCATTTGGGCATCTCATGTACCATCATTCTATCGTGCTAATGTTACATATTGTGTGTGTATGTGTGTGTGTATGTGTGTGTGTTATATGTGTGTTATGTGTGTGTTATGTGTGTGTGTGTCAGGGCTGATAACTTACAGCGACGGTAGTCACGGTTTTCCTCGACAAGAGGGATATTTTCAAGACAGCAAGTTTTTACACAAGAAAAACGCCAATCACGCGGTTATTCGAGCTCAAAAACTCGCACTCATGGCCCGAAAACAAGCAGAATAACTCAATGATAAAATATAACTTATAAAATTAAATAAATTAATTATAATCTATGATTAATTAAAGCATAATACATTAATAGCCTCTATGTGTGTGTGCGTGTGTGTGTGTTCGACTTAAAATGACATGATTGGAAAATATATGTGAAATACATGAGACGTCTGAGACATTGAAGAATATTTATGCGTGTGTGTGTGTGTGTGTAAGTGTGCAAGTGTGTGTGTAAGTGTGTGTGTGTGTGTGTGTGTGTAAGTGTGTGTGTGTGTGTTTACGTGTACTATCGCGAAGAAACGGCACTCCAGGGAATATGCAGCCGCGAGATATTCAGCAGAAACACGAGGCCATCACGTGCCACATTAATCACTGCACCTCCGCCTCACAGTAGAATAACACTATGTGTGTGTGTGTGTGCTGATGATGCTGTGTAAGCAGTAAATGTGTATTTTTCTGCTCATCAATGCAGAAACCCATGATTAATCACACACAAACACACACACACACACACACACACACAAACACACACTCACAGACACACACACACACACACATACACACACAGACACACACACACACACACACACACACACACACACACACACACACACACACACACACACACACACACACACATACACACACATACACACACATACGAGAGTGCTCGTATAAGCACATACTTACAGATAACCAATAATTCAACGTTAATGTGACTATATATAATTTGTTTCGCTTAATACAAATACATTTTACTATAACATTTGACGCCATCTTGATTAACATACATGTGATAAACGAAGGTGCCAGGTGTGGAATGATTTCACAAACAAACATTATCAAAATGTAGACAAAATATTTAGAATTCAATGAAAAATTACAAAAAATGTAAACATCAAATAAATAATATGCCAATTGATATTTTTAAACATCTTGAGAAAGTCATCTCAATGGAGAAACCACAAAAATGATTTACCGTGAAGTTTAAAAATATTGATTGAGAAAAATCACTTGCAAACAAGAGAATTAGCATTTTCTGAACGAACTCACATTTATGTGGGATAAGTTGTCTAATCTGTGGAATATTCATCTATTTTCCTACTACATTACCTATTGGCTGGAGTTCTTGAGAATCTCAACATCGCGCGAGGGGGTTAATGATGCGTATCAAATGTCTCATTTGAAGTTTTTGGTGGTTTTGTGTTTGTTGTTGTTTGTTCACCGGTGTTCTTGTGGCGTCTGCAGTGCTCTTTTACCAATTTTACTTGTAGTTGTTTTTTCAAATGCATCTTCGCTTGTTGAGGACCTTTATCAGTGGATATTCAGTTTTAAATTGATCGTATTTTCAATTAGTGATCATGTCTAGGGCGCATGCACCATTTTTCACTAATTCGCACGCTATTCGTCAAGAAATCCAGCGATTCGAAAGCGTTCATCCGTCTATATATGCGATTTATGACTTGATTGAGCTCGTTCAAGATCCTTCTCTTGCTCAGCAAGTCCGTGAACATGTCGTTTGTATTGAAGGTCAGTGTTGTTTGATTTAATGTTGTTGTTTGATTTAATGTTGTTGTTTGATTTAATGTTGTTGTTTGATTTAATGTTGTTGTTGATTTGTTGTTTGTTGTTTGTTGTTTGATTGTTGTTGTGGTTTGATTTAATATCACAATTGGTCTTCCACGCGCTTTAATATTCTTGCTCAATAGTTTTGTAATGTTCTGATTTTTTTTGGGTGGTAATTAGAAACTAAGTTGAACGTTTTTCTGTTATATTATGAAGCACTGAAAGACATTGAGTAACGCGTTGCATTTAATATTGAATACCTCATTTTTGTTAGACAGGCGGGCGGTTTGAATTTCGCCCAGGTTTTTTATGTTGCGGACGAAGTGATTTTAGTAATTTTAGAAGGTCCTGTTCTGTCCGACCTTTAATTCTCCACTTGCCAACTCCTTCATTCGCCAGTCGGTTGAGAATTCCCCACACTCAAGTTACGCACCGCTGATTTGTGCTTATGTGCTTGTGATGGTGCATGCAGACTCGTTCGTCAACAGTCAAGAATGGACGCTGGGTCGCGGTGTTCCCGATCTTCGGCTCGGTATTGTAGGCAGTCTGAGCTCGGGCAAGTCGGCGCTCGTGCACCGATACCTCACCGGCAGCTACATGCACGAGGAGTCGCCCGAGGGAGGCCGCTTCAAGAAGGAGGTCAGCGTGGACGGTCACAGTTTTCTGCTGCTGATTCGCGACGAGGGAGGCCCGCCAGAACTACAGGTCAGCCTGTCTGTATGTCTGTCTGTCTGTGTAATTTGTAATTTGTAATTTATAATTTATTGCCACGGAACAATCACTCACACACACAGTAACAACATAAACAATAAACAGTGGCAATGTTGGTTGAGCCGCGGCTCTTGAACGAACATGTATAATATCACATTGTTATACGACACACATGATATTTGCAACAATATATACACAAAGAACAATCACAATATTAAACAAATATTCGACAAAACGTACAGTACAGCGACAGTACAGCACAAACAGTGAAGTACAGCAACAGTACACAAACAGTACAGCAGTTGGGTTAATATTACAATTGTGAAATCAGAGTCCATCTAAATATTTTTTTAGTTTACCCTTAAAACAAGTTTTTGTTTTTGGACGGTTTTCAAGTGTTTCGTTTCCATCGGCAAACTGTTCCATGTTCTAGGGCCATTAAACAATATGCAGTGCTTACATAATATGTGTGTGTGTATGTGCCGTATAGTCTCAAGAGGCTAGTGTGCGCTTCAAACGCACGCAATAATATGCGGGGGTATATGTGCTAGTATTAATAGAATGTTATATAAATTACAAGCAACTGCAATCTCCATGCATCTTGATCATCAACGAATACAGACAGTGAAAGAGAGAAAGAAAGAGTGAGAGAACGGATAACATAATAGAAGAACATAATAGCACAACATGGGGCAATACAAACATAACGTAACTCGGGAGAAAATAATCATAGCGTAGATAAAGTAAGCATGCAACAACACAAAATTATTATTATTATTATTATTAATATTACTAACAATTAACAGTGAATTTGATATACTATATCTATCTATATATCTGAGTATAAAATCAATAAGCAAGTGGTAAAATGGGAAGACAGTGTTTAATGTTATATAAATTACATGTAACTGCAATCTCCATGCATCTTGATCATCAACATATAGACAGACAGAGAGAGAAAAGTATTGAAGATTAGAAAAGAATAAAACACAATTTGTGTGTGTGTGGAAGTGAAATAAGCAGTGAATAAACGAAATCACAGAACTGCCAACACACACACAAACACGCACACGCACAAACACACACACACACACACACAAACACGCACACACAATATATTGTACAACGATAGTTAATCTCAGAGATAGCTCAATCTCTCTGATAAAGCAGATAAAATAGTATTAACTAACCATTTACCAACATAATTACTATTGAAACTAAAACAACGGAAAATAAATCATAAAAACGTGCTTTTAATTATATTGCAACTATACGGTTAATGTTTAATCACAAACAATAATAGATACAGTGAATTATGGTGAAATATACAATAGTATTGATTGTATTGCATCCATT
This sequence comes from Sacculina carcini, assembly GCA_916048095.2. Lineage (NCBI taxonomy): Eukaryota > Metazoa > Arthropoda > Thecostraca > Sacculinidae > Sacculina > Sacculina carcini. Next base: position 336,455 of record OU696597.1, on the reverse strand, counting down.
GGGATAATTATATAATACAACAGTTCCTGTCCACCCAGCAGTAAATGATGGTACCAGATATCAGTCATGTGTTGTGTCATGCATTCTGGGGAGGTGTCTCTCTCTAATACGTCTTCCGTCCTTGTGGCGTCATAGCGTGGAGAGGGTCGGTTCTGCGGTGACAGCGAGCTGCACGGGACACACCTGTGTGTGTGTTCATAAGCTTCGACTTCTTCCCGTGTAGCAGCTGTCACTTAGGCCTTTCACATTTAACCTTTAAACATTTATTGTGTTTATATCTTCATTGTGATTGTCTGTTATCGAATGGTTGTTTTATGTACATGAACACTTATACACACTCACACTCATACACACTCACACTCATACACACTCACACTCATACACACTCACACTCATACACACTCACACTCACACACACTCACACTCATACACACTCACACTCATACACACTCACACTCATACACACTCACACTCACACACCCACTCACACACCCACTCACACACACACTCACACACTCTCTCTCTCTCTCTCCATGTACTGAATCACAAAATATCACCAATCATACAACAGTATATATATAGACGTTACAGGAAGAAAAATAGAAAAACATGAATGAAGAATATATATATATATATATTTAAAGTTTTCGACATATATGAAGAATGAGAGAGAACACAAAGGATCACTATTACAATTAAACGTTTCAGATTGTTTGATTCGTCAGTGAGTATAAGATCAGTAATTTAGTATAATCACTGACAATGCAACAATCTGAAACATTTCACCGCAATGATGATTATTTCTGTTATCTTCCATTCTTTTTACACATATATATATCTGTGTGTGTGTGTGTGGTTGCTGACATAAATAGCCAGTGAATTATTGTTTGAATGTTGTAGTGATTGTGTGTTGTTATTTGCGTTGTTATTGTGTTCTCATGTGATTTGTGTCTGATGATGGAGTCTGGTAACTCCGAAACGTTACGTGTTACATAGGGAAGTTGTTGAGTTGTCTGTATATATGCGATCAGAAATTGGCTAGAGACATGGAATCGACCAAAAACAAAATTGCTAAATGTGAAATAGCAATCCAGTTTAATCTCTTTTGTAAGCGCGAAAATTTGCTGCCTGGCTACACCAACATCATATATATATATATATATATATATATATATATATATATATATATATATGTATATGTATGGTGTTTATATGATGTGGACGAGTGATGGACGTGATGTGTTGAAGTGATGAATGATGTTTTCACATTGTGTCCTTGTTTGGGCACAAGCTTGCAAATGTTGTTCCAACCAAACATGCATCACCATATATATATATGTGTGTTTGTCAGTGTGTGTGTGTATGAGTGTATGTGTGTGTGTGGGTATGAGTGTGTTTGTCTGTGTGTGTGTGTGTCAGTGTATGTTGGTGTGTTCATGTCTGTGTGTGCGTGTTTGTGGTATGTATATGGTTCCGCTTGAACGATTGAGCCTCACGGAAATGCACTTGCATCATCTCTCGTCTTTTCTCATTCTTCCATTCTTCCGTCTTTTTCACATCTCTGTCTCTTTCTGTGTGTGTGTGTGTGTGTGTGTGTGTGTGTGTGTGTGTGTGTGTTGTGTGTGTGTGTGTGTGTGTGTGTGTGTGTGTGTGTGTGTGATTTGTTAAATGACATGGCACCAGGGTTTCCGGAGTGTGTTACAGTTAAGAGCACGAATTTACAGTGACAAAATTCAACTCTTTAATATTGATCAGAGAGAGAGATCGCTACGAAATTGTTAATATAAAGACTAGTAGATTTTCTGTTGTTAATTTGAGCTGTTTGACACTTGAGTTATGTGTCAGCACAAGTCATGTTCTCTGGTTTGTGTTAACAGCCAGTGTTTATTCTGCTCTGTAAAGTGGCACAATCTACTGTCGTCTTCTTCCTGCTGGCTGTATGTATGTGTGTGTGTCAGTCAGTGTGTGGATATGATAACGACCTTGGTGTAGTATGGTGATTGGCAGTTAATGTCGTGTATGACAAGAGCTGATAATAAGTGTATTGACTGTGTATGTGTGTGTGTGTGTGGGTTTATTGGTGCGAGTCGAATTAGCTGTCCTTCAACTGCGTAGCAAGTGTGATTACAAAAAATCCGAGTACTAAAACTGACTCAAACTTAATAATTAACCTAACTGAGTGAAACTGAATATTGAAACAAAGTGAAACTTAGTGTAATAAGGAAAACTCAACACCACGTCTTTATTCAGTAAGCTGATGCTGTGAGGTATTCATATGTTTGTCTTATCGGGACTGTTTAGTATCTTAGTGTCTTATTTTTCAGTTGTGCGTAATCTCTCTCTCTCTCCTCTGATTCTCTATTTGTGAATACGGCAGCCAAACTTGTCATTTTCCACACGGCGATGCAATAAATGCAATGATTATCCTGGTGTTGCAACCGCCATTAAACGTCCTCCACAAGTCATCAATCATTATGATCGATAAAAAAACACATACACACATACACACACACACACACACACACACACACACACACACACACACACACACACACACATATCTGTCCTGTTTTGTACCACCTTGT
>OU696597.1:281370-328870 GCA_916048095.2 Sacculina carcini | reverse complement strand
CAAGTAAAGCGGGCTTCAGACAACCGAATAGCCACAACGGCACGCACTGCCGACAAATTCAATGAATATTTCTCCAGCAAGGCAGAGCGAATAGCTGAAATAATCCGATGCAATCATACAGCTCCTGTTGGTGACAGACCTCCTACTGTCATAACCAGCACCATGAAATTAGAGCCTGTTACCCTGCCTGAGCTATGGAGTAAGTTGTGTGCTATCAAATCCAGGTTTTCCGTCGGCACCGACGGCATCCCAGTATTTGTCCTCCGGAAAACCTTCGCAGTTCTTGGCCCTCATCTGCTCAGTATCATAAACTGTTCTATCAAAACCAGCGTTTTTCCTGAAGCATTGAAAATTGCGACTCTGATTCCGCTGCCAAAGTCAGGCGACTCATCTAATCCGGCCAATACGCGTCCAATTTCCCTGCTGTGCAGCATCAGCAAACTTTTGGAGCGAGTGGTCAGCGATCAGTTGGTGAAATATATGACGGAGCACAGTCTACTCTCTCCCAATCAGTTCGCATATCGCCGGCACTGGTCTACGGATCACATGTTGTTGGCAATGACAGACCACATCGTGCAGGCCGTGGACACACGGCAGATATCAGCAGTTGTGTCATTTGACATCAGCGGGGCTTTCGACTGCGTAAATCACAAGTCACTGTGTGCACGACTGCAGTGGTACGGTATTCAGCCGGCGTGGTTTGAGAGCTACCTAAGTGGACGTCAACAAATAGTCAGAAACGGGACTGAGAAACGACAGCTGAGACATGGTGTACCTCAGGGCTCTGTGCTGGGTCTTCTTCTCTACATTTTGGCAGTCAACGATGCTGAGAACCACATCCCGTTCGGCAGAATTTTCAGCTACGCTGATGATACGTTTCTTGTGTTGACGGCGGCCTGCTCTCCCATTGGTATTCAAGAAATGGTTTCGCAGATGCACGTGAGCACGCAGGCTTTTAGCAATTGGCTTGCCAGTAATGGTTTCCTGATGAACAGTGAGAAGACATCCCTTGTGATTTGCGGTACTCGTGTCTCCATCCAACGCTGTGAGTCTGTCCGGCTACATCTGTCAAATACCTGCATTTCACCTAGGCCAAGTTTGCGCGTTTTGGGAGTCACCCTGGACAGTCAGCTCACCTGGGGATGCCATGTGATGGACTTGGTAAAGCGCTGCAACTGCATACTGATCTCCATCAGCCGAATCAAGAGACAGCTGACATCCGAGGTAATAAACAGACTAGTTGTTGCCCACATCTTCTCCAGAATACAGTACTGCATGTCTGTCTGGGGTGGGTTGTCAGAGTCTGACAAAGAGAAGATCAGCAGGATCATGCGGTTTGCCGCCCGCCTGACTTGTGGTCTAAGGAAGTACGACCATGTCACGCCAGCTCTCAAGAGTCTCGGGTGGCCGACAGTTGAAGCCATGGTCAGAAACCGTGACCTAAAAAATGTAACGAGAGCTCTGCAAGAAGATCGCGCTCCGCCGTGTCTCACTGACATGTTTAGCAGGAGGAGCAGCGTGTCAGCGCGTAGCACCCGTTCCACTGAATGTGGATTGTTGCACCTGCCCAGGGCCCGACTAGAGGCTACCAAACGCCATTTCAGGTGTCGCGCAGCCAGGGGTTACAATGAGGTCGCCAGAAATTGAGCTTTATCCTTTTTCTTTTTTTACACTTTATTCCGTTTAATAGTTTTATTGTTTAGTTTTATAGCTTCCGATATCACCCTACGTCGACTCCACCCATTTTTTATTATCATTATTTTTATGTATACTCATTTTATCTTTAATTGTTGTTTTAATTGTATTGTAAACTGCCCATGTGTCATGTTCTAATGTGTATTGTAAATTGTCAATTAAAAACCGTTTCGGATTGACAATATATGATGATGATGATGATGATGAAGAAGTACATTACTACCCATTCTTCATTGAAAACGCAACACTCGGCGTCCACTTTTCTTTTCTTAGAAGCCATAATGAAGGGTGAAGAAAATGGGATCTTAAAATGAAAAAGAAATTGAATTAGAAACATAATTAATACCCTATTGAAACATAAGTAAAGCAGAAAATTCAGGGGTCACTGCACAGTGCGGCAAAAATTCATTGTGAACAATTTGCCACACTGTGCACTGGTGAAGCTACGGCTCACCAAATGTACATATAAAGCATATAACATGTACATTTAGTAATAGAATATATAACATAATAAGGTGAGGTGAATAACACGAGGCTTCTATAGGATTATTATACTATGTCTGTTACTGTATGACCTCTAATCACACTTGTAGTCCACTTACGTATCACTGTCAAACAAAGAAATCCTTGTTACATACCTATAAAAGGGATGACAGGCAAAAAGAAGTAAATATTACTGGAGCGTCGGACCTGTGTTGACAGCCGGACTCATCTAGGGATGGGAAAGATGCGTGTTTGTGTGTTTAGCCATGGAAATCATGGTGACGTCAGAGCGTAGGCGGAGCTACCACGAGCCGAGGAAGGACGTCAGTTCACCGTCGACGGGCCTGGTGAACTGACGTCGCGGGCCGGATTCGGCCCGCGGGCCGTAGTTTGGTGACCCCTGCGTTAGACGGACAAGGGATATTAAACTCTTAATTAAACTAAATAATAAACTAAATATAAAGTAACAAAATATGTTGAATATTTAAGTAAACTTTATATATTAATGAACATATAAAGTTTATATATTGTTAACTTTATATAACTTTATATTATCTAAATATTAACTGTATTATAACTGTATATATTGTTAAGCACCTATCTATCAGCATAATTATACTTACTGAGATGAATATGGGGTGCACGTGAAGCGCTCGTGATCTGAAACTGGCGCTTGATAATTACACTTTCATTTACGATCTCGTTTGTTTGTTCTGATTACGACTCTTTTTTGCTTCTGTCAATAATAAATGTAGCATAATATATAATGTTTTTTTTGCCTAATTTCATTTTGTGTTGCTTAAGTTCATTTGTTTGTCTGCTATGAAAAGTGAGCTACTTTTTGTGCAATACGCGCAATATATTTCATATAAATATTGCACTAATGTTGCATATTGCAGATAATCACTATATTTGTCGGTTTTTCGTATGCTTGTTATATTAATTATATGTATACGTGTGTGTTTGTGTTTGTGTCTTGTGGTTGGTTAGTTTTCGACGTGGGTGGATGCGGTGGTGTTTGTGTTCAGTCTGGAGAATGAGTCCAGTTTCAACGCCATCTATCATTACTACAGCAAGATGAACTTCTTCAGGAACACGGCGGATGTTCCCATCATCCTCGTCGGCACACAAGGTCTCCAACATCAATTACCTCATATCTGTGTCTCATTGAGTCATTATATCATTGTGTCTCATTGAGTCATTATATCATTGTGTCTCATTGAGTCATTATCTCATTGTGTCTCATTGAGTCATTATATCATTGTGTTTCATTGAGTCATTATATCATTGTGTCTCATTGAGTCATTATATCATTGTGTCTCATTGAGTCATTATCTCATTGTGTCTCATTGAGTCATTATCTCATTGTGTCTTATTGAGTCATTATCTCATTGTGTCTCATTGAGTCATTACCTCATATCTGTGTCTCATTGAGTCATTATATAATTGTGTCTCATTGAGTCATTATCTCATTGTGTTTCATTGAGTCATTATATCATTGTGTCTAATTGAGTCATTATATCATTGTGTCTCATTGAGTCATTATCTCATTGTGTCTCATTGAGTCATTATCTCATTGTGTCTCATTGAGTCATTATCTCAATGTGTATCATTGAGTCATTATCTCATTGTGTCTCATTGAGTCATTATATCATTGTGTATCATTGAGTCATTATATCATTGTGTCTTATTGAGTCATTATATAATTGTGTATCATTGAGTCATTATATCATAGTGTATCATTGAGTCATTATCTCATTGTGTCTCATTGAGTCATTATTCCATTGTGTCTCATTGAGTCATTATCTCATTGTGTCTCATTGAGTCATGATCTCATAGTGTCTCATTGAGTCATTTTCTCATTGAATCCTTATCTCATTGTGTCTCATTGAGTCATTATCTCATTGTGTCTCATTGAGTCCTTATCGCATTGTGTCTCATTGAGTCATTATATCATTGTGTCTCATTGAGTCATTATCTCATTGTGTCTCATTGAGTCATTATTCCATTGTGTCTCATTGAGTCATTATCTCATTGTGTCTCATTGAGTCATTATTCCATTGTGTCTCATTGAGTCATTATCTCATTGTGTCTCATTGAGTCATGATCTCATAGTGTCTCATTGAGTCATTTTCTCATTGAATCCTTATCTCATTGTGTCTCATTGAGTCATTATCTCATTGTGTCTCATTGAGTCCTTATCGCATTGTGTCTCATTGAGTCATTATCTCATTGAATCCTTATCTCATTGTGTCTCATTGAGTCATTATATCATTGTGTCTCATTGAGTCATTATATCATTGTGTCTCATTGAGTCATTATATCATTGTGTCTCATTGAGTCATTATATCATTGTGTCTCATTGAGTCATTATCTCATTGTGTATCATTGAGTCATTGTATCATTGTGTCTCATTGAGTCATTATATCATTGTGTCTCATTGAGTCATTATATCATTGTGTCTCTTTGAGTCATTATCTCATTGTGTATCATTGAGTCATTATCTCATTGTGTCTTATTGAGTCATTATCTCATTGTGTCTCATTGAGTCATTATCTCATTGTGTCTCATTGAGTCATTATATCATTGTGTATCATTGAGTCATTATACCATTGTGTCTTATTGAGTCATTATATAATTGTGTATCATTGAGTCATTATCTCATTGTGTCTTATTGAGTCATTATATCATTGTGTCTCATTGAGTCATTATCTCATTGTGTATCATTGAGTCATTATATCATTGTGTATCATTGAGTCATTATCTCATTGTGTATCATTGAGTCATTATATCATTGTGTCTCATTGAGTGATTATATCATTGTGTCTCATTGAGTGATTATATCATTGTGTCTCATTGAGTCATTATTCCATTGTGTCTCATTGAGTCATTATCTCATTGTGTCTCATTGAGTCATTATCTCATTGTGTATCATTGAGTCATTTTCTCATTGAATCCTTATCTCATTGTGTCTCATTCAGTCATTATCTCATTGTGTCTCATTGAGTCATTATCTCATTGTGTCTCATTGAGTCATTATCTCATTGAATCCTTATCTCATTGTGTCTCATTGAGTCATTATCTCATTGTGTCTCATTGAGTCATTATATCATAGTCTCACTGTCTCAATATTATTATTATTATTATTATTATTAATCACAGGTAAATCCAGTAGCATGGGAAGAGTGCAAGCACTCATTGACTCATTGATTCACGAGTATCTGTAACAACAACCACAATGTTCACGCCTGTGTATGTGTGTGTGAGGGAGAGCAGATTCAATTAGTGACACGAGTCCTCGTGTGATTGATGACGTCAGAGCTCGCAAATTGGCCGGGGAACTGAAAAAGTGCACTTATTTTGAAACATGCGCCACATACGGTCTCAATGTAGATGCTGTCTTCCAAGTCGGTCAGCATTTGTATTATCCTCTCTCTGTCTCTGTTTCTATCTCTTTCTTTCTTCCTCTGTCTGTATCTTTCGTTCTCCATTTCTCCCCTTCTATCTTACTTTTGGCTCATTTCTCTTTCTTTCTCTCCTTGTTTCTTTCTGTATTGTTTTCAATCTTTCTTCTCTCTCTATTCCTCTATCTTTCTTGTGTATCTCCAGTGTATGTTAGTATGTGTATGTCTTTGTGTGTGTGTGTGTGTGTGTCTCTGTGTGTTAATTTGTCAATGTGTGTGTGTGTGTGTGATGATTATAAGGTGTAAATTATCTCTCTTCCTTCTTTACCTTTCACTTTCTGTGTGTGTGTGTGGCTACATGTGTGTGTCTGTGTGTGTGTGTGTTTCTGTGTGTGTGCTTGTGTGTATATATGTGCGTGTGCAGCGTCCTAGAGACCCTCTAAGTGTAGGGCGCTATATAAATATCTACCTAATGTAATGTGTGTGTATGTGTGTGTGTGACAGCTTGTCAGAAGGTGTTACAGCAGCGTCACGTGATGTCCCCGCGGTGTTCCCCTGCTGCTGCTGCTAGTTCTAACAGTCAATATCTAACACGTTATCAGTCAGCCGGGGCTTATCTGGGAAGTCCCGCCCCTCCTCCTCCTCCTCCTGTCTCACTACCGCCTATTAATGGAACAATAACACCTTGTTCTGCTGCACAATTACTCGACAGTCCTCCATCTACTCAACGTCTCTCTCTGCTACCCTCACAACAACAACAACAACAACAACAACAACAGGTAACGTGATGTTGCTAGTGTTATTGTGGTCACAGAAAACACACGCATCTTAATCATATGTTCATCTATTATTGTGTTATCTATAACTCTGTTTTTATATCATATCTTTATCTATGCTTCTATCTCTCATAATATGTGGGCGCTTTTGATATACCCAGCTGAAACGCACAGTATAATTGTATTAACACTTGTGTGTGTGTCTTTAATTATTAAACTATTTATAATTAGTTCTATTATTTAAAATTAAATGTGTATATAAATTAAATAAATAAGCTTTATTTTGTATTTCATTTGTGTGTGTGTGTGTGTGTCTGTGGATGTTATTAATGTCAGGAGGTTGGGTTACGTCAGTTTCACTCGGTAACAGCCTTGTCATCATCAGAGGTGTTATGTATGCAACCACCGGCACAACCTCCCCCCCTCATCGTACACTCAACAACATCAGTACCTACCGCCAATAATAATAATAATAATAATAATAGTGATGAGCGGGTTTGTCGCACCCCTCACGTGCCTGTCATCACCCCTGCTACTACTACTACTACTGCTACTACTGCTGCGACACCTCATCCTGGATCCACCCCCACCTCAGCCAGGTGTGCTATCATAATATCATTATTATCAGCTGTGTGCGTGTTTGTGTGTGTATGTGTGTATGTTTTATGTGTATATGGGTGTATGTTTTGTGTGCGTGTGTGTATGTTTCGTGTGAATATGTGTATGTTTTGTGTGTGTGTATGGGTATATGTTTTGTGTGTGTATTTGGGTATATGTTTTGTGTGTGTATTTGGGTATATGTTTTGTGTGTATGTGTTTGTTTTGTGTGTATGTTTCGTGGGTATATGTGCATGTTTTGTGTGTGTATATCTCTGTATGTGTTAGTGTATGTACGTGTATTTTATATGTTTTTGTTTATATATGTATTTCAGTGTTTATGTGTTTGTATACTTTTTATATGTGTGTACATGTGTTTATGTTTTGTGTGTGTATATATCTGTGTATCTGTGTGTGTGTGTGTGTATATATCTGTATCTGTGTGTATATATGAGTGTATATATATATATATATATATATATATATCTGTGTGTGTTAGTGTATGTACGTGTATTTTATATGTTTATGTTTATATGTGTATTTCAGTCTTTATATGTTTGTATACTTTTTATATGTGTGTGTGTGCATATGTATGTTTATATGTGTATGTATGATAGAGATAGGAAAACAGTTATGTATGTACATGTGTGTTTGTGTTGTTTGTATATGTATTGTATGTTTATATGGGTGTGTATGTGTGTGTGTGGGAGCAGAAAAAGTCGTCGACGTTCCAATTTATTCGCTGCTGCTCGCAAGACAGCATCACTAGCATCTGCCAGCGCCTCTAATTCAACCACAACAACATCATCAGCAACAGATGATATTGGACGCGGCGCCGAGTTGGGCAGCGGTAGAGCCATTCCCGTCAAACAAGGCTACCTGTACAAACGATCTCAGAAAACTCTCAACAAAGAGTGGAAGAAGAAATACGTGACAATCAGCGATGATGGACGTCTCGTGTATCATTCATCCTTACATGTGAGTATATGATATTATTAATGTGTTATTATGTATCATTCATCCTTACATGTCAGTATATGATATTATTAATGTGTTATTATGTATCATTCATCTCTACATGTCAGTATATGATATTATTAATGTGTTATTATGTATCATTCATCCTTACATGTCAGTATATGATATTATTAATGTGTTATTATGTATCATTCATCTCTACATGTCAGTATATGATATTATTAATGTGTTATTATGTATCATTCATCCTTACATGTGAGTATATGATATTATTAATGTGTTATTATGTATCATTCATCCTTACATGTCAGTATATGATATTATTAATGTGTTATTATGTATCATTCATCTCTACATGTCAGTATATGATATTATTAATGTGTTATTATGTATCATTCATCTCTACATGTCAGTATATCACATTATTAATGTGTTATTATGTATCATTCATCCTTACATGTCAGTATATGATATTATTAATGTGTTATTATGTATCATTCATCCTTACATGTCAGTATATGATATTATTAATGTGTTATTATGTATCATTCATCCTTACATGTCAGTATATGATATTATTAATGTGTTATTATGTATCATTCATCCTTACATGTCAGTATATGATATTATTAATGTGTTATTATTTATCATTCATCCTTACATGTCAGTATATGATATTATTAATGTGTTATTATGTATCATTCATCCTTACATGTCAGTATATGATATTATTAATGTGTTATTATGTATCATTCATCTCTACATCTCAGTATATGACATTATTAATGTGTTATTATGTATCATTCATCTCTACATGTCAGTATATGATATTATTAATTAGCTATTATGTATCATTCATCCTTACATGTCAGTATATGATATTATTAATGTGTTATTATGTATCATTCATCCTTACATGTCAGTATATGATATTATTAATGTGTTATTATGTATCATTCATCTCTACATGTCAGTATATCACATTATTAATGTGTTATTATGTATCATTCATCCTTACATGTCAGTATATGATATTATTAATTAGCTATTATGTATCATTCATCTCTACATGTCAGTATATGATATTATTAATTAGCTATTATGTATCATTCATCTCTACATGTCAGTATATGATATTATTAATGTGTTATTATGTATCATTCATCCTTACATGTCAGTATATGATATTATTAATATGCTATTATGTATCATTCATCTCTACATGTCAGTATATGATATTATTAATTAGTTATTATGTATCATTCATCCTTACATGTCAGTATATGATATTATTAATGTGTTATTATGTATCATTCATCCTTACATGTCAGTATATGACATTATTAATATGTTATTATGTATCATTCATCCTTACATGTCAGTATATGATATTATTAATGTGTTATTATGTATCATTCATCTCTACATGTCAGTATATGATATTATTAATGTGTTATTATGTATCATTCATCCTTACATGTCAGTATATGATATTATTAATGTGTTATTATGTATCATTCATCTCTACATGTCAGTATATGATATTATTAATGTGTTATTATGTATCATTCATCTCTACATGTCAGTATATGATATTATTAATTAGCTATTATGTATCATTCATCTCTACATGTCAGTATATCACATTATTAATGTGTTATTATGTATCATTCATCTCTACATGTCAGTATATCACATTATTAATGTGTTATTATGTATCATTCATCCTTACATGTCAGTATATGATATTATTAATGTGTTATTATGTATCATTCATCCTTACATGTCAGTATATGATATTATTAATATGTTATTATGTATCATTCATCTCTACATGTCAGTATATGATATTATTAATGTGTTATTATGTATCATTCATCTCTACATGTCAGTATATGATATTATTAATGTGTTATTATGTATCATTCATCCTTACATGTCAGTATATGATATTATTAATGTGTTATTATGTATCATTCATCTCTACATGTCAGTATATGATATTATTAATTAGCTATTATGTATCATTCATCTCTACATGTCAGTATATGATATTATTAATGTGTTATTATGTATCATTCATCCTTACATGTCAGTATATGATATTATTAATGTGTTATTATGTATCATTCATCCTTACATGTCAGTATATGATATTATTAATGTGTTATTATGTATCATTCATCCTTACATGTCAGTATATGATATTATTAATGTGTTATTATGTATCATTCATCCTTACATGTGAGTATATGATATTATTAATGTATTATTATGTATCATTCATCCTTACATGTCAGTATATGATATTATTAATGTGTTATTATGTATCATTCATCCTTACATGTCAGTATATGACATTATTAATGTGTTATTATGTATCATTCATCCTTACATGTCAGTATAAGACATTATTAATGTGTTATTATGTATCATTCATCTCTACATGTCAGTATATGATATTATTAATGTGTTATTATGTATCATTCATCTCTACATGTCAGTATATGATATTATTAATGTGTTATTATGTATCATTCATCTCTACATGTCAGTATATGATATTATTAATGTGTTATTATGTATCATTCATCCTTACATGTCAGTATATGATATTATTAATGTATTATTATGTATCATTCATCTCTACATGTCAGTATATGATATTATTAATGTGTTATTATGTATCATTCATCTCTACATGTCAGTATATGATATTATTAATTAGCTATTATGTATCATTCATCTCTACATGTCAGTATATGATATTATTAATGTGTTATTATGTATCATTCATCTCTACATGTCAGTATATGATATTATTAATGTGTTATTATGTATCATTCATCCTTACATGTCAGTATATGATATTATTAATGTGTTATTATGTATCATTCATCTCTACATGTCAGTATTTGATATTATTAATGTGTTATTATGTATCATTCATCTCTACATGTCAGTATATGATATTATTAATGTGTTATTATGTATCATTCATCCTTACATGTCAGTATATGATATTATTAATGTGTTATTATGTATCATTCATCTCTACATGTCAGTATATGATATTATTAATGTGTTATTATGTATCATTCATCCTTACATGTCAGTATATGATATTATTAATGTGTTATTATGTATCATTCATCCTTACATGTCAGTATATGATATTATTAATGTGTTATTATGTATCATTCATCCTTACATGTCAGTATATGATATTATTAATATGTTATTATGTATCATTCATCTCTACATGTCAGTATATGACATTATTAATGTATTATTATGTATCATTCATCTCTACATGTCAGTATATGATATTATTAATGTATTATTATGTATCATTCATCTCTACATGTCAGTATATGATATTATTAATGTGTTATTATGTATCATTCATCCTTACATGTCAGTATATGATATTATTAATGTGTTATTATGTATCATTGTCAAACTGTTATTGTGTGTGTCATTTTGTCATCTTGAAATTGTGTCATGTGTGTATGTATGTATGTATGTGTTTCATGTGTGTGTGTGTGTGTGTGTATATGTTTCGTGTGTGTGTGTGTGTGTGTTCCATGTGTGTTTGTGTGTTATAAGGAGTATATGATCATGTGTGTATGTGTGTGTGTTCCATGTGTGTGTATATGTTTCGTGTGTGTGTGTGTGTGTGTGTGTTCCATGTGTGTTTGTGTGTTATAAGGAGTATATGATCATATGGGTGTCTGTGTGTGTTTGTTATCAGGAGTATATGGATGCGGCGCCTGGTAAGCAGGTATTCTTGCAGTATACCACAGTTAAGGTGCCCGGACATAAACCTCGTGGCTCCAAATCTCTCAGCGCATCAACAAACAACAACAATAACAACAATAATCAACTCAATGAGGCCATCTCTTCTCTGTCCATTGCTTGTGAGTTCAACACTGGCCTCATCTTATCATCAGCATTATTATTACTATTAGTATTATTAAAATAAACATGTTTATATGTGTTTGTGTATTTATGTGTTTGTCTGTTTGTCTGTGTGTGTGTGTGTGTTTGTCTATATGTTTGTGTATTTGTATGTTTGTATGCATACATGTATGCTTATCTGTATATATATTTATTCGTATAGTTGCACCATTGCTGGTTTATGAGGAGTAGATGGTAGAATATTGACCAAAATGTTCGCATATTTCAGGGTTCATTTTGTCTTTTCACCGCTATAACTTTTTTGTTTTACTTTTAAAATTTTAAATTCTATCTATCGTGTAGAAAAGGAAATTTACAACGTAGTGGTATAAATTGTTAGCGGGTACACCAAGTGGTTACCGAGTAGCAGCTTGCAGAAAATGGACCAAGGAGGGTGGGACAGATGAACACACAGACACACAGACAGAGGATCTCTTTTATATATATAGATATATATATATATGTGTGTGTGTGTGTTTAGTTGTCTCTGTGTATGTATACATGTGTATATTGTATGTTTGTATGTTTTGTGTGTGTGTGTGTGTATTTATTCGTGTCTCTGTATGTATGTGTGTATGATTGTGTGTGTGTGTCATAGCCGGAGGCAGTTTGCCAGGTCATGGTCGTAGTGGCAAGGAGACGGTGATGTTGACCGCCTACGAGATGTTGTGTGAGCCTTCAACAACCTCATCCTCAACAACATCAACAACAGCAAGCAATGGTATCACCAGTTCTTCTGCTCCTCTCGCCACCCCTGATGACTCACAAGTACCCACAAGTCACTCCAGTACTCCGCAAGTCATCGACACGCCCAGTGTGAAGAAACGACATCGCAGAGGAAAGGGAGGTGGGGGTAGCAGTGGAGGGGGAGGGGCTGGAGGAGGAGGGGGTTGTGATGATCACGAACAAGATACATTTGAGTTTTGCGTCGTCTCGCTGGATAATAAACAGTGGCAGTTTGAAGCTGGCAGTCAGGAAGAGCGTGATGAATGGGTGACAGCCATCGAACAGCAAATATTATCCTCTCTACAGGTAACTCTCACATACACATACACACACACAAATATACACATAATGACACTCACACTCACACACACTCAAACACTTACACACATTCACAAACACACACACACACACACATAAATATATATACACTCACAAACCCACACTCGCATGCACGTAAATACGAATTTATTTAGGAGTGCATAGTCTAGGTAATTTATGTGTGAATTGATGTCACCTTTGTTGTTTGTTTTTCCTCATCAAACATGCTACGCTCAAACAATGCAAATATTTTTGTTTGTTTGTGTGTGTTTGTGTTCATTGGTGTTTGTGTGTGTGTGTGTTCATTGGTGTTTGTATGGGTGGGTGGGTGTGTTATATTGGTGTGGGTGTTCATTTGTGTGTGCATGATGTGTTTGTGTGTGTGTGTGTGTGTTTATTTGTGTGTGTGTGTGTGTGTGTGTGTGTGTGTGTGTTTATTTGTTTATGTATGTGTGTGTATTTGTGCTTGTGTGTATGTGTTTATTTGTGTGTGTTTATGTATGTTTGTGTGTGTGTGTTTATCTGTGCATGATGTGTCTTTATTTGTGTGTGTGTGTGTGTGTGTGTGTTTATTTGTTTATGTGTGTGTGTTTATGTGTGTGTGTGTGTTTGTGTGTTTATTTGTGCATGGTGTGTGTATGTGTGTTTGTGTATGTGTGTTTATTTCTACATGTGTGTTTATTTGTGCATGATGTATGTGTGTGTGTTTATTTGTGTTTTGTTCAGAACAATGCCAGTGCGAAGTCGGCTGGTCGTTCTTGCACTTCTATTGATCCGGCAATTTTACAGACAATCAGGACTGCTGTATCTGGCAACTCTCATTGTGTTGACTGCGGAGCTGCCAGTCAGTATAACTCACTAACTTATTTACTCACTAGATAGACTCCGTGGTGTAGTGGTTAACACACCCGCCTCGCAAGCGAGAGATCCATTGTTCTAATCCCGGCCGAGGAGAATTTCATTGGGTGAATTCTATAATCCAACAGCCCCTGTCCACCCAGCAGTAAATGATGGTACCAGATATCAGTCATGTGTTGTGTCATGCATTCTGGGGAGGTGGCCCTCTCTAATACGTCTTCCGTTCTTGTGGCGTCATAGCGTGGAGAGGGTCGGTTCTGCGGTGGCAGCGAGCTGCACGGGACACACCTGTGTGTGTTTTCATAAGCTTCGACTTCTTCCCGTGTAGCAGCTGTCACTTGAGACCTTTAACCTTTAACTCACTCACTAACTCATTCATTCATTAACTTACTCAATCACTCATTCATTCGCTCACTAACTTATTCACTAACTTATTCACTAACTCATTCATTCATTCAATTATTCACTGAAATGTGGACGCAGTTTTCTCACCCTCTATCGTTCTGTATATTTTCTCTCTTTCTCTGTATGTATGTGTCATGTGTGTGTGTGTGTGTGTGTGTGTGTGTATTTATTTGTGTTTGATTTGTGTATTAATTTACGTGTGTGTGTAAATTTGTATCTGTGTCTTTGTGTGTGTAAGTGTGTGTATTAATTTGTAAGTGTGCTTCTTAATTTGTGTGTTTTGTGTGTGTGTGTGTGTTTGTGTAATAATTTATGTATGCGTGTGTGTTATACACACACACACACACACATACATAAATGTCCCTGTATATTTGTGTGCAAATTTGTCTCTGTGTCTATGTGTGTGCGTTTTGTGTGTAAGTGTGTGTATTAATTTGTATATGTAATTCTTAATTTGTGTGTGTGTGTGTGTGTTAATTTATGTTTGATGTGTGTGTATATTAATTTATGTTTGATGTGTGTGTGTGTGTATTAATTTATGTTTGATGTGTGCGTGTGTAAGTGTGTATTAATTTGTATGTGTACTTCTTAATTTGTATGTGTGTGGTGTGTAAGTGTGTATTAATTTATGTATGTGTGTGGTGTTTAAGTGTGTATTAATTTATGTATGTGTGTGGTGTGTAAGTGTGTATTAATTTATATATGTGTTTGGTGTGTTAGTGTGTATTAATTTATGTATGTGTGTGGTGTGTAAGTGTGTATTAATTTATGTATATTTGATGTGTGTGTGTTTTATGTATGTGTGTTTGTGGTTTGTGGTTTATGTTTCAGAGCCAGAGTGGGCCAGTTTAAACTTGGGAGTGTTGATGTGTATCGAGTGTTCTGGAGTTCATAGACAGTTGGGTTCTCATATTTCAAGAGTTCGTTCACTAGAGCTGGATGAATGGCCCGCCGCTCATGTGGCTGTTATGATGGCACTGGGGAACACGGCAGCTAATCAAATATGGGAAGCCTGCACTCACGGTATCTCCCTTACTCTAACATTCTATCTATCTATCACTCTCTCTCTCAGTGTTTTCTCTTTCTTTCAGTGCCTTTTTCTCTTCCAGTCTCTTTCTCTTTCTATTCCAATCTCTCTCCCTCTTTTTATTTCTTCCAGTCTCTTTTTCTCCTTCAGTTTTTTCTCTTTCCTTCTCTTCTAGTCTCTTCCTCTTTTTTCTTTATCTTTTAAAGATTTCTTCATCTTTGCCTGTAATTAATAATAATAATTATTATTATCTTTCCTATCTCTATCTCTCTCTCTCACTCTCTCTGTGTTTTCTCTTCCAGTATCCTTCTCTCTGTCTCTCTATTCTAGTCTCTTTCCTTCTCTCTTCCAATCTCTTTCGTTCTCTTTTTCTCTCTTTCTTTCTTTTTTTCTCTTCCACTTTCTCTTTTCCACCAATTTGTCTCATTCTTTTAATCACTCTTTCTTTCAGCTCTCTCCCTTTCTCTCCTTTCCTCCATCACTCTCTCTTTATCTCTCTCTCGCTCTCTTTCACTGCCGACTTTATGATTGTTGTTTTTGTTGTCGTTGCAGTTTCGTTTGTTCTCTGTTGAAATCAACATTCTACCGTCTCTCATCTCATAGATTTCTCTGTTTCGTAACTAGAATATTCGCTACTACATGTACTCAGCTATTTGTTTAGCACAGGAGATACTGTCCTGTCTCCAACCAACCCTCTAGTAAGCTATCTTCCCTGAAATTACCAGTATTTCACACACAATATCCAGTCTTTGTTTAAACTTACCTACGCTGTTAGCTGCTAACTTAATATCCTCCTCAATAACTGATTCCAGACATCAACACACACCTGTATATGAGAAACTATACTTCTTAACATCTAGTATGTATGTGTGTATGTGTGTGTGTGTCAGGATGGAGTAAACCGAGCAGTAATTGCAGTCGCGACGAGAAACAACGCTGGATTATTGCCAAATACGAGCGACGCCAGTTTATTCAGCCCTGTCCCAGTAATAATAATCATAATAATAATAATAGCAGTGGTGACAGTGCTGCAGTATTGCAATGTCTCGTGGAGGCGGTGTGCAGGGCTGATGCGCGAGCTGTTGCCCTGGCTCTCATTCACGTGACATCATCTTCATCAAGAGGTGTGAATCTGGTCAATGTTCCCGTGTCACCACGAGATTCTCGAACTGTACTGCATCTGGCGTCCGCCCTCGCCTCCCTGCCCGTCGTACAAATGCTCATCTGGGTGCGTGTCTGTCTCTCTCTCTGTCTGTCAGTGTGTGTGTCAGTCTGTCTGTCTACCAGTGTGTGTCTCTCTCTCTCTGTCTGTCTGTTTGCTAGTGTGTGTGTTTGTCTCTCTCTCTGTCTGCTAGTGTGTGTGTTTCTCTCTCTCTCTCTCTGTCTGTCAGTGTGTCTGTCAGTCAGTCAGTGTGTGTGTGTCTCTCTGTCTGTCAGTGTCTGTCAGTGTGTCTATCTGTCTGTCAATGTGTGTCTCTTTGTATGTCTCTTTATCTGTCAGTGTGTGTCTCTTTATCTGTGTATTTCTTAGGCTACATCCAAATCGTATGTATATGTATGTATATATGTGTATCTGTGTGTATGTATGTATATATGTGTATCTGTGTGTATGTATGTATATATGTGTATCTGTGTGTATGTATGTATATATGTGTATCTGTGTTTATGTATGTATATATGTGTATCTGTGTTTATGTATGTATATATGTGTATCTGTGTGTATGTATGTATATATGTGTATCTGTGTGTATGTATGTATATATGTGTATCTGTGTTTATGTATGTATATATGTGTATCTGTGTGTATGTATGTGTATATGTGTATCTGTGTGTATGTATATGTTTGATATATGTGTCTGTGTGTGTATGTATCTGTATATATGTGTATATATATATATGTATGTATGTGTGTGTGTGTATGAGAGCAGTGTGGAGCTGATGTGAGTCGCGTGGACGCCGAGGGACGCAGTGCTGTTATGTTTGCTCAATCAGCAGGAACAGCCGGTCAGGCTGTGGTTGATCTTCTCATTAACTGCGGGGCCAATAGTGTTGGCGGTGGCGGTGGTGGTGGAGTTAATACTACCAGTAACAGTGGGGGTTGTGTTTCTGCTCCCCCTTCTCGTCGTCGCATCAGTATGATTAAGCAGACCATGCAAACCGCCCTGATGCATGATTCAACAGCCAATGTGTTGTGAACCGCGTGTTTGTGTGTGTGTGTGTGTATTGAATTGGTGTGTTGAACAGTATTGAGATTAAGATCAGGGAAGTTTTGAAGTGGCCTCAAGCATTGTGAAGGTCTGTCTGTTTGTCTGTGTGTGTGTGTGTTTGTTGTCATTTTCATTGCGATGTGTCACCGGTTAGGCTCGTGCTAGATGTGTTCATTGCACCCTCATTTCTGTTGTGTCTTGAAGCTCGCATCACACACTGAAGCAAGGCTATATTAGTTAGATTGTTGTCAATAAACATATTGTTTTTATTCGTGTTTTTTTGCTCGTTCTTTTGTTTTTTTTATATCGGTCATGAGTTTTTAATTAAATTTATTCTACACCGCTCAAGTTATTATACATTGATTAAATTTAACACAAGCTGGGTTTTAATGACAATATAAATTCAATAACCAAACGAACAGTTGAGTATTAGCTAAGATAAGCCTCGGACAAAAACAAACGACTGTAGACATTTATGGCGCAATTGATCAAATTTCAACTTCCTGCGTGGCTTTTTTTAATATTTCATCTAGTCTAGTGCTAGCTAGTTATTTGTTTTTAATTAATTATCTTGGAATTTATTTGTCCAATATATTTCCTGTGTGAAAGGACGAACAGTTTTTTTTTATTCCAAACTTCGCCAGCTATTGTTAGTCGGACGCTAGAACATGCTCTGACGAATTATTTTTCCATATAACAATAAAATGTTTCCGAGGTGAGAATTTCTAGCCGTTTACCATCCCGATTTTACATTTAGAATATTGTCTTCAGGCTCTTAGCCTTTTCGAGTTCAAAAGTAAATGGTTCAATCTCCTTGGTCCTCCAAATCATTCTTTTTTTCCGCCCCTCGCCTTTACAATTCCATCCCAGTTCACATTACTTCTTCTCTTTCCTACAATTCTTTCCGCTCTAAGCTCTCCAAACACTTTTTTGACCTCTCTTTTGACCCAGTCTCCCACACTCTCACACCTTTTGCATCACTATAACATGTTACTTTAGCATGTTCTTACTCGTATTCCTTCTCTCATTTGCATGCTTACTTTATCTACGCTATGACTATTTTCTCCCGAGTTGTGTTTGCTGTGTTGTGTTGTCATTATGTTTCAGTCGTGTTGTCTTGTCCGTCATGTCCGTCTGCTTTGTATGTTTTGCCCATATTTTGTCTCTATATTTATTGTCATTTATTGCATATTTGTAGTTCACTTCTTTTGCATCTGTCCTGTTATTTGTATTCCGTGTTCCCAACTGTTATAATCGTGTCGCGCCCGAGCCCTTCGGTGCGCTATAATAAATACATGTTGTTGTTGTTGTTGTTGTTCAAATTTAGATTCAACGGTTTAAACAAAATTTACTATGTCATGATATGACTAATGTTATGACTGATGTTAATGATACACATTGTGACAGTGTGGCTGCCTTTGTTTGGCGTATTCTCTTTGAGTGTTGTGTGTGGGTGTGCGGTCGTTGTGCGGTCGCTTTTTGGTACTCTTCGCTTATTGTTTGTGTGAGTGTAACTGTGTGTATGTAAACTGTTGTTGTGTATGAGTGAGTGTGTGCGTGTGAGGAAGTGATTCTTAGTATAAGCGTGTTTGTGGCAGGTGTTCCCGCCTTGACGTTCGTTTGCGTAATGCGCATTTATTCTAGCGTTATTACACATATATAGGTTTATTGTACATTGTAGCGATCTCCAATGAACACGAGTTCGCCGACAAAACGATGTATATAAGTCACACAGACACACACGTATACAACTTGCAACTCAACACTGGTATATACACAAAAGAACACAGCACCAACACGTCTGGACCGAGAATGACCTCACTCTTACCGCTGTACAACTGACAGGTCAAGTGGGCAGGGTGTCACACAGAGTCTCGCCACGCGCACAGGTCAACTCCATGACCAAATATAGTCCTATTGCTGGGTACATATAACGAGAATGAACGAGGAACAGATTCACACACTACATACCTGTATATTTTGTGTGTGTGTGTGTGTGTGTGTGTGTGAGCAGGTTTCGTGTGTCATTGTGTCGCGGTGCTTTGCTTGAGCGCGCGTGTTATTTGTGGCGAGGATCTTCTTATTGGGCCACTTACTGTTTTGTCGTGGTTCTGGTGGCCGCGTGCGTGTTGGTCATATTCCTCCAGGCTGCTGCTCTATTTGCCAGGAATCACTGTAAGACTGACATTCGACATCGTAGCCTTTCATAATTCAACAATATATTTCCTCAACAGTATATTTACTCAACAATATATTTCCTCTGATTCAACAGTATATTTCCTCAACAATATATTTCCTCAACAATATATTTCCTCAACAGTATATTTCCTCAACAGTATATTTACTCAACAATATATTTCCTCTGATTCAACAGTATATTTCCTCAACAATATATTTCCTCAACAATATATTTCCTCAACAATATATTTCCTCAACAGTATATTTCCTCAACAATATATTTCTTCAACAGTATATTTCCTCAACAATATATTTCCTCAACAGTATATTTCCTCAACAATATATTTCCTCAACAGTATATTTCCTCAACAGTATATTTCCACTAGATCACAAAAGTATAGACAACAGTATATTTCCTCTAGCGCATATATACACATATAATAATTACAAACAAACAAAATAATTACAATTACAAAGAATATAATTACAAGCATATACACACACATGCGCGCAAAAATAACAATAAACAACAAGAATAAATGCAATAATATAATATAACACTTGTAAAATCATTTGTCATTATTATTAATTCCATGGTTGAATATATTTAATTTTTGGTCTGTAGTTTATTTTGTCGTTTTTCTCATTTCTCTGTTATTTTGGCCTATTTTTCTCTCTTTTATTCTCTTTTTCCATGTTTCTGCCTATTTATCTTTGTGTCAGTGTGTTTGTGTGTGTTTGTTTATGTTCGTGTTTGTTTGTGTGTGTGTGTTTATTTGTGAGAGTAGTTTAATACTTTCTCCCTTGTGTAATAGACAGTCTATTTTTAAAAGCGACATTGTAAACAAAAATTGGTCTATTAAACGCGATAAAATACGATATATATATGTGTGTATGTGGGTGTGTCTATGTTTAAGTCACGAGCGAAAGATAAATTTTCTCTCAATGTGCTATGACTCGTCACTTAATTTGATCGAACCGGAGTATGCAGTTTAGTAATATGTTGTTTCAGTATTATTGTATTGTGCGAATGATCGTGTTAAAATGTCATATGTGTGTGTGTGTGTGTGTGAAAAATATACTTAAAAACTATGTCAATGTCATTATTCTCATTGTCTTGATGTGTTAATTATGTCACAATTGTATGTTTTTCATAGCTGTGTTCTTGTTGCGTGTTTTCATATCTGCGTCTATGTCTTGTATGACTGCTTTATATATTGCTTTCTGTTTGTCTGTATCTCGGTGTGTGTCCATGTGTATATATGTGTTAGTGTGTGTGTAGGTGTGTTTGTGGGTGTTTGCTTATAGGTGTGTTTGTGTGTGGGTGTGTGTGTGTGCAGCGCCTTAGAGACCCTTCGGGTGTAGGGCGCTATATAAATATCTTACTGTACTGTACTGTGTGTGTGTATGTGTGTTTGTGTGTGAGATAACAGCTGATTGGGACGAATGGACGGATAGTTTACAAGCGGTTGGAATGAGCTACGCTGTGGTCATTGATGCAGGAAGTTCTGGGAGTCGCGTGCATTTATTTATGTGGCCCCCCCGACATTCGGCTGCATCAGGGGGTCTACTAGATGTTCAGCCTGTGTGTGACAATAAGAGGAGACCTCTCGTGCATTCTATCAGTCCTGGTGAACCACTTACACCTTCACTTAAACCTTCTCCTAGGGGTGACACAAAACAAAACAGCTGAAATTTCAATTATTTTTATATTGTATTCTTCAATATTTTCATACACAACAAACACACACAAACAAACACATTAAAAAATTGTTAACATACAAATATTGTATTCTCTTATATTATCAACCAAATTACAATTAATATTGCTATTATTATTATTAATTACATAGGTAAATACAATAGCATGTGTACTGGAAGCTAAGTAAAAGGTTTACAGAGAGAGTTTGGGAAATATGTCACTGATTTAATGTTTAAATACATATTAATATGACGTTTAACAGGTTTGTCTTCGCTGCGTCATTCGCCTCAGCGGGTTGTCGAGTATTTGCGACCTTTGTTGGAGTTCGCACTGCGTCATATTCCTGCTGAAAAACACCACAATACCTGCCTCTATCTGCTAGCTACCGCCGGCATGAGATTACTCAATAAAACGTGACAAATATCTCACCACACCCACACCTCACCGCTAAAATTACTTCTCTTTTGTGTGTGTCAGTTTGTGTGTGTGTGTTTGTTAGTTTGTGCTAGTTTGTGTGTCAGTGTTAGTTTGTGTGTGTGTGTGTGTGTTTGTTAGTTTGTGCTAGTTTGTGTGTCAGTGTTAGTTTGTGTGTGTGTGTGTGTGTGCGTGTGTGTGTCAGTTTGTGTGTGTGTGTGTGTTAGTGTATGTGTGTTAGTGTGTTAGTTTGTGTGTTAGTGTGTGTGTGTGCTAGTGTTAGTGTGTATGTGTGTTATATGTTTATTATTATTATTAATATTAGTATTACGGTTTCAGGTTACCATTTATGTTGTGATTGTGTTATATAATTATTGTATTATATTCATGTGTTATCCACCAGTGAGCAGCAATTAATGATGAGAGAGTTGAGATCGGGCCTCACTCGTCATTATCCGTTCATTATCAGCGAACAAAGTGTACAAGTGATTTCAGGAAGAGAAGAGGGAATTTATCAGTGGATTTCCATCAATTTCGTATTGGGCAGGTAACTGGAACACAATGTGCTTCATATCTGTCTGTCTAGTTATCTGTCTATCTATCTATCTATCTATATGTCTATCTATCTGTCTATCTATCTGTCTATCTATCTATCTATCTATCTATCTGTCTATCTATCTATCTGTCTGTCTATATATCTATCTATTTATCTATCTATCTGTCTATCTATTTATCTGTCTATCTATCTATCTATGTATATATTTATCTATCTATCTATCTATCTGTCTATCTATCTGTCTATTTATCTATCTATCTATCTGTTTATTTATCTATTTATTCATATTTTTCGTTATTTCTCATATTTGGCTCGTTTTTGTCTCTTTCTCTTATTCTCTCATTCTCCTTGTTTGGGGATAATTCTGTTTTATTCACTGTTTCTGGTTGATTCACTGTTTACTCGTTCGCTTTTTCTCCCGTTTATTTCTTGAGCAATTATTATTTTATTATAACTCATTTTTATACATGTTTTAATAATAATAATGATAAATTAGATAATAAACTTATAAATACTATAGATATATGATAAAATAAGTAATTAATAATAATAATAATAATATAATTATTGGCGGATAATTTGCTAGACTGGGTCGTTCTTGGTCCGGACCGCTGGTATCCGTCAATTCGCCGGACGGACGGACTGTGAAACGTCGCCGTACTGTAGCTGCTCTTGATATGGGCGGGGCATCAATGCAAGTGGCTCTGGAAGTTGCCAGTAAACGACACCAGATGGCGCTAGTGAGCTGTCTACTATAATATGTTTCTATCAGATTATATATGATATGTCTCTATCAGATTATATATGATATGTCTCTATCAGATTATATATGATATGTCTCTATCAGATTATATATGATATGTCTCTATCAGATTATATATGATATTTCTATCAGATTATATATGATGTTTCTATCAGATTATATATAATATGTCTCTATCAGATTATATATGATATTTCTATCAGATTATATATGATATTTCTATCAGATTATATATGATATGTTTCTATCAGATTATATATGATATTTCTATCAGATTATATATGATATTTCTATCAGATTATATATGATATGTCTCTATCAGATTATATATGATATTTCTATCAGATTATATATGATGTTTCTATCAGATTATATATAATATGTCTCTATCAGATTATATATGATATTTCTATCAGATTATATATGATATGTTTCTATCAGATTATATATGATATTTCTATCAGATTATATATGATATTTCTATCAGATTATATATGATATTTCTATCAGATTATATATGATGTTTCTATCAGATTATATATGATATCTCTATCAGATTATATATGATATTTCTATCAGATTATATATCATATTTCTATTAGATTATATATGATATTTCTATCAGATTATATATGATATTTCTATCAGATTATATATGATATGTGTCTATCAGATTATATGTGATATTTCTATCAGATTATATATGATATTTCTATCAGATTATATATGATATTTCTATTAGATTATATATGATATTTCTATCAGATTATATATGATATTTCTATCAGATTATATATGATATTTCTATCAGATTATATATGATATTTCTATTAGATTATATATGATATTTCTATCAGATTATATATGATATTTCTATCAGATTATATATGATATTTCTATTAGATTATATATGATATGTTTCTATCAGATTATATATGATATTTCTATCAGATTATATATTATATTTCTATCAGATTATATATGATATTTTTATCAGATTATATATGATATTTCTATCAGATTATATATGATGTGTGTCTATCAGATTATATATGATATGTGTCTATCAGATTATATATGATATTTCTATCAGATTATATATGATATTTCTATTAGATTATATATGATATTTCTATCAGATTATATATGATATGTGTCTATCAGATTATATGTGATATTTCTATCAGATTATATATTATATTTCTATAAGATTATATATGATATTTCTATCAGATTATATATGATATTTCTCTATCAGATTATATATGATATTTCTATCAGATTATATATGATATGTTTCTATCAGATTATATATGATATTTCTATCAGATTATATATGATATTTCTATCAGATTATATATGATATTTCTATCAGATTATATATGATATTTCTATCAGATTATATATGATATTTCTATTAGATTATATATGATATTTCTATCAGATTATATATGATATTTCTATTAGATTATATATGATATGTTTCTATCAGATTATATATGATATTTCTATCAGATTATATATTATATTTCTATCAGATTATATATGATATTTTTATCAGATTATATATGATATTTCTATCAGATTATATATGATGTGTGTCTATCAGATTATATATGATATGTGTCTATCAGATTATATATGATATTTCTATCAGATTATATATGATATTTCTATTAGATTATATATGATGTTTCTATCAGATTATATATGATATTTCTATCAGATTATATATGATATTTCTCTATCAGATTATATATGATATTTCTATTAGATTATATATGATATTTCTATCAGATTATATATGATATTTCTATCAGATTATATATGATATGTGTCTATCAGATTATATGTGATATTTCTATTAGATTATATATGATATTTCTATCAGATTATATATGATATTTCTATCAGATTATATATGATATGTGTCTATCAGATTATATATGATATTTCTATCAGATTATATATGATATTTCTCTATCAGATTATATATGATATTTCTATCAGATTATATATGATATTTCTATCAGATTATATATGATATTTCTATCAGATTATATATGATATTTCTATCAGATTATATATGATATTTCTATCAGATTATATATGATATTTCTATCAGATTATATATGATATGTGTCTATCAGATTATATATGATATTTCTATCAGATTATATATGATATTTCTATCAGATTATATATGATATTTCTATCAGATTATATATGATATTTCTATCAGATTATATATGATATTTCTATCAGATTATATATGATATTTCTATTGGATTATATATGATATTTCTATTAGATTATATATGATATTTCTATCAGATTATATATGATATTATTATCACATTATATATGATATGTGCCTATAAGATTATATATGATATTTCTATCAGATTATATATACTTTCTGTATAATTGTGTATATATATATATATATATATATATATATATATATATATATATATATATATATATATATATATATATGTGTGTGTATGTAAATGTGTATTTGTGTGTTTTAATAGATGTGTTAATTCACGTTTGTATGTTTGTTTGTGTTAGCGTCGTGGGGGAGCTTCTCTGTCTGTTATTAATCTCGGATATTCGCCATCATCTTCCACTAAATCCTCTTCCTATCATCATTCATCATCACAGTCACAACTGGCACATCGCTCGTACACGCTGTATGTGCGCACGTTTCTCGGCTATGGAGCCAATGAAATGCTGAAAAGACACAACAAACAACTACTACTACGTGACAGGTGGAAACTATTTTCTCATCTAGTGGGATATATGTGGCATGTGTGTGTGTTTGTGTGTTGTTTTATGTATATGTTTGTGTGTGTGTGTTTTTGCGTGTGTTATTTTATGTATATGTTTTTGTGTGTGTATATATATATATTTATCTGTGTGTGTGTGTGTATATTTGTGTTTGTATATTTGTGTGTATATTTGTGTGTATATTTGTGTGTATATTTGTGTGTATATATTTGTGTGTGTATATTTGTGTGTATATTTGTGTGTGTGTGTGTGTGTATATTTGTGTGTATATTTGTGTGTATATTTGTGTATATATTTGTGTGTGTATATTTGTGTGTATATTTGTGTGTGTGTGTGTGTGTGTGTGTGTATATTTGTGTGTATATTTGTGTGTGTATATTTGTGTGTATATATTTATCTCTGTGTGTGTATATTTATTAATGTGTGTATTTGTGTTAGTATATTTGGCATTATCTTGTTTCTTGCAGTAATGATAGCCAATTGTACGACCCTTGTCTGGTGAAGAATTACAGAGCTGTTTTATCACCTCTTCCTGATAACTGCCTGATGTTTCCACCTGTCACTTCAGCACGAGATAAATTCACCACCTCAAATCTCACAGCTCACAATGACAGCAGAAATAGTGTTGGTTCCAGCTGCATTCAGCCTGATGTGGTGGGAACAGGAGATTGGACGCAGTGTGAGGCAGCGCTGATTCAACAGGTAACACAAACACCAGTTTCTGCTCTGTCAGAATTACTGGCTACTATTATAGGCGCTTCAAAAACAACATACATATTTAATAATGCTATTATTATTATTATAACCTGTATCATGCGGACCCTGCACCCACTTTGCACGTGAATAAAACACGACTGAAACTGAAATAGAGAAATAAATAACAGGAGAAGAAGATGATATAAAACACAAACCATCAAACAAACAAATTATCTATATATGTGTATATGTTTATGTATTTGTATGTAAATGTTATGTGTATATTTGTATGTATATATGTGTGTGTGATGTTTTATGTGTTCCTCTTGTAAGCAGTAATGCCTATTATCAATTAATTCCACCTCCCATTGTTTCTAGTTCTAGTTCTAGTGTGAAAGCGAAAGTAAATTGTAAACAAAGAAAACTGGTCCGATTATAACTTTGCTATTATATGTACTATATATTATGTATGTATATGTTTTTGTGTATGTTTATGTATTTGTTTATATGTGTGTGCGTTTATGTATTCGTATATATTTATATGTTACATATGTATATATGTGTGTTTTATATATGTATATGTAAGGGTGTTTGTGTGTGTGTGTTTATGTGTGTGTGTGTGTGTTGTTGTTAGATTCGTAGTGAGCGTGTTAATCGTCGTTGTGTTAATACGACTTCATCAACAACATCGACCAAACAGCTTAACAGTAACAGTGTAGAAGACAGTGTAGGAGACAGTATAGGAGACAGGGGTGCGAGAGAATGCACGCGCACACTAGACCGGCTACCATATGGCTGTGTTCCTGCTGAAATGTACGCCTTTTCAGAGTTCTGGTACTCAACACACGATATTCTACACAGTGGTGGACGCTACAACTATCAACTATTTCGCAACACAGCTTCGGTATGTCTGTCTGTCTGTCTGTCTCGTTTCTCTCTCTTTCCCTTTTTCTTTCTCTATTTCTCTTTATTTTTCTTTATTTGTCTCTATTTCTCTTTATTTGTATCTTTCTTTCTCCTTTTCTCATATTCTCTTTCTTTCTCTTTCTTTCTCTTTCTTTCTCTCTCTGTCTTTATCTCTATTTCTCTTTCTCTATTTCTCTCTTTCTCTGCATGTGTGTGTGTTTATTTTTTATATTTTTATGTATATATAATATATTTAGTTGTGTTCTATATGGAATTATTTTATGTATGTGTTTGTTTGTGTGTTTGTGAGGGCAGAAATATTGTTCAACCCCCTGGTCGCAGTTATATGCTCGTAGTAACAAGCTGATAATCAGTAATGAGTCACTTATTGGTACTGAACGACTGGCAAGACAGTGTTTCAAGTCAGCCTACTTAACAGCAGCTCTGCATGAGGGACTGGGAGTTAGTCGGAGTTATTCCTCTCTCACTACTAGTTCTTCTGTTGTAGCAGGAGGTCGTCTTGCTAGCTGGACCCTCGGAGCTCTGCTTTATAAACTACCTCATCTACCTGCTGTCACGTGAGATCATCTCTCTCTCTCTCTCTCTCTCTCGTCCCATTGCTATCTCTTTATTTCTATCCTTCTATCATTGTTTCTTTCTATCTTTCTATCTTTATTTGTTTTCTATCTTTTATCTTTTATCTTTATCTTTTATCTTTTATCTTCTATCTTTGTTTGTTATCATTCTCTCTTTGTATTTTTCTTTTTCTCTTTCACCCCATATCTGTATCTATTTTTCTTGTCTCATTTTCATCTCTCATTCTTGTTGCTGTCATATGATGACATATCTCTCTCTCTCATCTTTTCAATCGTTCATTTTCGTTTCGTTATCATCTATCTCTCTCGCTTTATCTTGTTTTATTCTTCCTACTGCTGTTATTGCTTCTTCCTTCTGCCTTGTTGTTGTTGTATTTTTGTTAGATGAGGATTAGTTGTTGATTGTTACTTGCTGGGTAATTTATTATTAGTTGATTGGTTAATGATTGTTAGTTGATTGGTAAATGATTGTTAGTGGATTGCTGGTTGATTGGTAAATGATTGTTGGTTGATTGGTAAATGATTGTTGGTTGATTGGTAAATGATTGTTGGTTGATTGGTAAATGATTGTTAGTGGATTATTAGTTCATTTGGTAAATGATTGTTGGTTGATTGGTTAATGATTGTTAGTTCATTTGGTAAATGATTGTTAGTTGATTGGTAAATGATTGTTGGTTGATTGGTAAATGATTGTTAGTGAATTATTAGTTTATTGGTAAATTATATTTATTTGCTTTATATTTGATGAATTGATTGTGTGTGTGTGTCTGTAAACTTGTATATGTTTGTATGTGTGTATGTGTGTGTGTGTTGATAATAGAGAGGTACATTCTGGTCCACACTGGCAGCATCATCATCATGGTGTTGTTGTGTTGTTGTTGTTAATATTGTTAATTGTTGTGCTGGCGGCGTTGTCACTGATGATATCGTCTTTTCGCTACCGTCGTAACAACAAACAACTAGAAGAAGAAGAGGGGATATTTAATTCATTTTATCAACCATCTACTTCTTTCTCTGTTATAATTAATAATAATAATAATATGGATAATAATGATTTTTGTCAGCCTTTGCTTTCTCGTGCTTCTCAAACCTGATCCTTCTCTCTCTCTTTCTTCTTCGTTCGTGTATGCTAATGTTAATGTTAATGTTGGTTTTTGTTTTTATTTCAGTGTGTGTGTGTTTACTCAATTTAATATATTTATATTTAACTATTGATTAAATGTTACTTATTTTTGTGTTAGATACTCATACATACGCACACACACGCATACATACACACATATGTATGTATACAAACACGTGTTTAAAATGCTATAACACACAAACTCCTTTATTTTTCTAACTATTGCTAGGTTTTTAGTGATATTAATAGGAAAATTATGGTTTTATTGTATATATTAAATGTATTTGCCTGCATACATTTGCTGGTATGTTTGTATGTGTGTGTGTGTGTGTGTGTCTGTGTTTTCCTATAATATCATACAATATGTGTATTAAGCGTGTAGTTCGTGACAATTCTTCTTGCCGTATTTCACTTTCTCTCTTATCTTTCCTCGAGCCATTAATGAGTCAACCTGGTCTGATAAGTCCTTCTCTTTCTTTAGTCCAAGATTATTCATCTCTCTTCCTGCTTATATCATTTCATTCACGTCGTATCGATCATTTTCCTATTCGCATATAGAAATATATCTTCTTTCTTTCTCTTAATCCGTTAACGCATTTACTAACTGCCTATGCTTCTATATATTCTCTCACGCCAAACCTCTGCGATATTTTATTTTTATTTGTATAAGTTTATCCACTCCATGTGTTTCTTATATAATTCATATATTTGATCATTTGTATATTAGTTTTGTTTGTGTTATTTTGTGTTTGTTTGTTAATGTGCGTTTTTATGTCTGGTTCTGTGTGCACGATGTCTCGTTCAAATGCGCTATAGCAAGTATATGATGTTGTATGTTGGTGTGCAGTGTGTATGTTTTACGCAATAAATTGGCATGGACGAGAAGGAGGAGGAGGCTGTGTTTAATTGTCACGCGAAAATTAGTTGAAAATTTACCTGAGAAATTAATTTTTATTTCAAGAAGAAATAAGGTGGATAATTATTGAGATTTTATTATAGATCTCGTGCATAATATCTCAACACTCACTCTATTTCTCTCTTTATATCGTCTGTTTGTTGTGTCTTATTCATGTGTTTGTGTGTGTGTGTGTGTATGTGTGGTTTATTTGTTCTGCTTTGTGTTTATTTTCTGCTGTCAATCAGCGCTTGTTTGTATGTTCGTCTGTGTTTTTGTGTTTGTGTGTTTATATTCGCTCTGTTACACCTTTTCGTATTTGTTTTTCGCTTTATATATATGTATATTTCCTTATCTGTATATTTGTGAGTGTATGTGTAATTCGGTCATTTATATAGAACACGCACACACTGCCATATATATATATATGTGTGTGTGTGTGTGCAGCGATAAATAATTACACACACACACACACACATTTATACACACACATCCCGAAATAACAGACACATACACACATACACATACACACAGACATACACGGTCATGCAACATCGAAATGTCACTGGCAAGGTGAATCATCAATTTCTGCTCACATCTGGTCGCTCCAGTTCCCATGTTCTGCTTTGTCTCTCTGTGTGTATGTGTGTGTGTGTGTTTGTGTGTCGCTTAATATTGTATCTTCCTAATTATTCTCACAACACGTTTCCAATAAGTCACTGCAAATATACCACTGTAGTTAAAAATATTCATAAAAATATTTTGTTATATTCACGTGCGTGTTGCACATCACGTCCACTTGGTGAAAATTGAAACTGATTGATTTTGTGTGTCCTTCACTCTCACCTTGACCTACATACACATTTAGTGTATGCGCGTGTGTCGACCTACACATGGCACTCAATTTTGTGTGTGTGTGTGTGTGGAGTGTAAGAATAGCGGTGTAACACATATCTGCTGTATATATATATATATATATATATATATATATATATATATATATATATATATCAAAATTGATGTTCACTCACGCACCCGGTATAGTTATAAATATTATGTAAATGAATCACTTCATCGGGCACAATCAATATATTTTTTAGTACAAACGTTTTCGCCTAACGGCTTCTTCAGGTACTGAAGAACCTGACCTGAAGAAGAAGAAGAAGAAGCCGAAAGAAGAAGCCGTTAGAAGAAAACGTTTGTACTAAAAAATATATTGATTGTGCCCGATGAAGTGATTCATTTACATAATATTTATATATATATATATATATATATCTCTCAATTATTCTATCTGATAATTGCATTTATCGAGCAATATTGAACAGCACAATTAAGTCTACACCCGAGTATTCGGTGTCCTTGATAATTGTGACTATTTTAATTATTATTATTATTATTATTATGGAATATGTAATCTCACCCACTGTCAGTTTCGCCTTGCTTCTGACCTACATATACCTCAACTATATCACACACACACACACACACACACACACATACATGCAATCAGGTCACACAAAACTGTGACAATCTAGCCTATTGTTTTCTCGTGACAAGATGGCTAGAGATCTTGCATCGTAGTGCATCAAAATGAATACCCGCTGCGTGTCGTGTAAGAGGCGACTAAAAGCCGACCCTCTGTACTGACATATCCAAGGGCAGTGGTTCTTAATCGGTGTGTGGGTAATTCCCCTGTCTGGTGGGGAATGGAAGAGTTGTCAAGTGGGAAGCTAAAGGTCGGACAGAACAGGACAACTATGTGTGTTTTTATCAATTAAAATTCGTTTATTTTTGTTTCTAATAACCTCTAATGACATTTACTTTGATGTAACAACTGAATTTATTGAATTTATCAGCGCTGTGTCGTGTGGAAAATGAAGAGATGGCTGAATTAGGAAGAAGTTGGGATTCAGTGAGAAAAAAAAGCTTAAGAACCACTGGTGTAGGAAGAGATTAGATTGCACAATCTATTTCTTTCTGAAATAAAAAAATGTTGGATCGAATTCGTTGGCTAGCAATGTATCTGTTCAATTATTCAACTCAAGTATATCCTAGTAAATTCAATTTGCTATTTATATTAATTATTAGCGATTTGATTACGCTGTATGGTAAATATATAGTGATAGATTAAGTAATATAATTACAATACAGATGATGTACTCTTCCTAGAAATATTTATTTAATGATAATTTAATGTTCTCCCTAAGCGGCGTGCTTTATATGTTTGTTTTTATTTTTTGCTCCAATATTTTTGTTTTCGCTCGTGTGTGCGCTATATAAATAAATGTCAATGTATGAATTCGATGGGAGAAAGTCCTTATTATCTTGTGAGTAATGAAGAGACTCGATAATTCGTTTTTCTTGGTAGATGTTTTTGTCAAAATTGTTCTTTTATCATTGTCGTTCTCAAATTGTTTACAAGCGGGAGGTCCGTGGTTCGAATCCCGGCGGAGGAGAATTTCACTGGGTGAATTCTATAATCCAACAGTCCCTGTCCACCCAGCAGTAAATGATGGTACCAGGTATCAGTCATGTGTTGTGCCATGTATTCTGGGGAGGTGGCCCTCTCTAATACGTCTTCCGTCCTTGTGGCGCCATAGCGTGGAGAGGGTCGGTTCTGCGGTGGCAGCGAGCTGCACGGGACACACCTGTGTGTGTTCATAAGCTTCGACTTCTTCCCGTGTAGCAGCTGTCACTTGAAACCTTTAACCTGTTTTACATAACTGGTCGCAACAGTAATAAATGTTATACAAAAGGCTATATTGCTTATGTGATTCTTGTGTACGAGGTCCCCCAACAATAGGAGGATCTAGACCAGTGTTTCTCAGCGTCCCATATGACCTTCTTGGAGGCCATGTGATCATTTTGAGGGGCCAACATAGAACCATGGACGTAAATCTTGGGGGGGTAGGGGGGTATATATACCGCCGACAAATTGGCTGGGGGGTATGAATATGCAATTATACCCCCCGAGAATTCTGCTGAGTTCAGTTCCATTGATGGGTATATTATCATCAAAATCAGCATAGAAGGCAAATGACAATAGGCCAAAATGTAAGAAAATATAAATATGTGAAGAATTATATTACGCAATACACTTTTCATTGGGGTATGTGTGTTGTAATTGAATATGCTGAAAATAGTTGAGGGTCTCATGTAATTGACCAACTGAGTCAACTTTTAGCACTAATGTATGATGACTGTCATCCCCCCGAGCCTCGACACAAATCTACGCCGATGCATAGGACCTAAATTGAAAAATATTCTCTCAAGAGCCAAGAAAAAAATATGCTGAGGCAGTTTATTCCTTTGTTCTCTGGTTCGGAAATATTCACCGACGTACATGTGACTTCTGGAAGAATCGCGACGCGAGTATACATGTGTGTGTATGTGTATATGAGGCCACAAGGACTCGTATTATGTTGAAGGGTACCACGGCAAGAAAAAGGCTGAGAACTCCTGTTCTAGACGATCTTCTAGTTTGTCTATGTCTAGGAGCGTTCATGCAACACACACCATGCATGATGCAATGCTTCTATCAACCACAGCAACAAGAACAGCAACAACAAGGTAATGTTGATACCGCTGAGTTTCATGAGATGACTAATTTGCCCCCCCCTCTCCCCCCCAGCTGGTGGTGACGCAGTGACATGCTTCAGTGCACGTGCGCCGTTCATTGTCGTGTTTATAAGCCAGCACGTGCTTCAGTGCACGTGTGTGTCGTTCATGCGAGCAAAGTGTAGATAAACTGCTCGACATTTTCCCGGCAAACAAAATGGCGATGAGAAGATCGGGGTTTTCCAATCAACAACTTCAAAAAACATCGAGTTACTGCTTAACCCTCCAGAAGCCTGTGTGATATCCTGTGTATCCTGTGTGTATCAGATGTTTCCCTGCATCCCTCAGCAAGCTGTAGTGACGTATTTGCTCAATAGATGTGATTTTTATGTTGCACTCGTGTTACTCACTGGTTTTTGGTGGTGGAATTTGTTTAGTGTTATTATTCTTTATTATATTATACTCTTATGAAACAAATGTTACATATGTGTAACATAGCTTCTAGAAGATTTTTTCCATAGTGAAATTCTGCTTTGTTTTAGCTCTTGAATACGTTATTTTTTCGTAATAATTTCGCGACAATCGTGTTTATTAAAATTTGCAAAAATTGGCAATTTTCACGGTCAAACAAAAAGGCAAAATTTAAATTGCAGATTCGTAATGTGTTTATGTATAGGACACTGAATGTAAGCGCATATTTCACAGCAGACATCAAAACAAAACAAAAAACGCACACACTCACACATACACACACAAAATTCATATCATCATAATTGGAGAAATATTGTACAAAAACCCACGTCATATTCAACAACAAAACAAACACACACACATACACAAATCATCAACAAGAGATCAAACAATTTCAATATATAAAAACACACATACACACTCACACAGATAACATATCACAAGATACAATAGGAATCACAAGCCAGGCCGCCGGGCATTCGGGAGCAGAAACATGGCTGATTTCAGCCCCGGCCATCACTGGGGTGAGATGTCGCACCCCTGTCATTCGCACGAGCTCTCAGAGATGGTATCCACGCCGCTATCCTGATATCCTATGCTTTGCTTGCGTGTTTCTCCGTCCATCTTGTTCGCTGACTTCATCTCACATTGCAGACCGCATGAGCTCAATGACGGAGGGTACTCATGATGCACTGCCGGTACTGTCAAGTATTGCCGGTCTTGTAGCGCGTGATCCTCGACGGTGCCGGTGTCTCGTGAGTCACCAGTAACACGAGAGTACCACGTGCCGACACAGAAGTGCTGGGACGGTCTTCGACCAGCAGAACGCAGAGAGATCGTCGAGGAACTGACTAAAGTTCTGCCTGAGAAACATCCATCACTGAGTCTCCTGCCTGTTTTCTGCTTGCCGACTCCGAACAGTCGAGGTGACACGTGCAACACTCTTGCCACACACCGCTTCATTCGCGCATTCACCAGCGTGTAGACGAAAGGCATACTGCAGCAGCTGGTCAGAGCAAGCAGAAGAGAAGTTTGGTGAGCCAACTGAGGCCATCTTGCTGAGGTTGTGAGCGAGGCGGGAGCGAGAAGCAGGTGACACAAGCCCACAGGCAACCAGTGAAGCAGAAACAGCGCCACCACCTGGCACGCGACCAGGGCAGCACGTCTCTTCTCCCTCGTGTCCTCGGCGACGCACGTCACCGCGTACAGTGAGGTGGAACTGGGGAACTTGGAACGGAGGTGTGAGGTGAGAGTGAGAGTGCTGCGGGTCAGGGAGGGCTGCACGTGCGTGAAGAAGGAAGGAAGTTGCACGCGATGAGAAGGTGGCATGACCCGCGGACTTGCCGGAACTGAGTTGATGGAAGTCCTCGGAACGCTGAGGTTTTGAGCCAGTTGACGATTGTAGGAGGTGATTTTATTGAGGGAACCTCGGTTGAAGCGACAGCGACGGTCATTTCCTCGGGCTTGCCAGTGGATCTGACAGTAGGAAGTCGTGAGCAGCAGCAAGGGCACGCAGAAAGTCAGCACAAACACTGTTCCACTTGCAAGTGATGCTCCCATGACGTCATCAACACAAGGCTGGTCGTTGAGGCACGGTCGGCCGTCGGATGACGTCAGAGTAACGAGTAGAACAGCAGCAGTCACTGTCGCCGCAACAGTCAGCGTCCAACAAACAGTGACCGACAGTCTGGCTCGTCGTGCGGTGACCAGCGCGTGGTACCTCAGCGCGTGACCCACTGCTATTACGCGATCTCCTGCAATAAGCAGCTGGCTGCACGTGGAGCCTACGATCAAGAACCAGCTGGTCGAGGAGATGCCCGCACTCAGCAGCCAGGGACTGGGGGAGTGGCAGGTGGCCAGCAGCTGTTGCAGCACGAGAACAGGGACGATGAGCCACACAGCAGTCACGTGCATCACGGCCAAGTTCACCGAGAACCTAATAACAAGCAGAAAAATATCACAAGTCTTATTATTATTATTTTTTTATATTATTTTTATATTATTTTATTATTATTATTATCATTATTATTAATATTATTTTTATTGTTCTTATTATTATTATTATTAATTACACGGGTAAATACAGTAGCATGGGGGAAGAGTGTGCAAGTGCACTATTATCACCCTGTGTGCGGTGGCCCCATGTGTACTGGAAGCTAACCAAATGATGTACAGATAGAGAAAGAGAGAGTTAGAAAAGTAGAGAACCGTAGAGAGAAAGATAATTATTATTATTATTATTATTATTAGCTAATTTCTACTAACTGCTACACGATGGCGAGATCTTAGACGTCTTCTAGCAACGGTTTAATAAACAACCATACGAGAAACAATATGGAATTATATTTATATGGATATATTTACCGGTGTATAAGTCGACCCCCTAAAATTCGACGGAAATTTACGATATTACGATATATCCTTTGTATAATTTTATGAATCGGTGTATAAGTCGAGGTGGATATTTTTCGGTCGATTTTTGATCGAAAAAGGTCGATTTATACACCGGCAAATACGGTATATATGGAAAATATATTGTTTAGATTTGGAGTTTTATCGACGAAAGAAAACCTGTCGTACAATTTGTAATTGTTTCTGATCAGATAGCAGTAGTGAATTTGTACGTTCACACACAGACACACACACACACACAAACACACACACACACACACACAGACAGACACAAAACACACACAAACACAGACACACACACAGACAGACAGATAAATTTAGTTTAGTGAAGTTAGTAGGTCATGTTTGCATAATTTCACTTGAATTTTAACTAATCCACGCTGATATATACACAGGGCACTTCCACTGTTTTTTTTCAGAATAATTACAACTTTTAGCACCGGAATAAAAATGTAGGAATATCAACCTAATATATTGTATATATTTTATTATTTGATGATTTTGTTTTGTTGCTATTATTGATTATTCAGTAATATTTTTTCAGTTTTTATGAAAAATCATTTCAATTGTATATATATAATTGTTATTGTAACGTTTGTTGTCATTTTTGTCAATAAGTATCATACTATTTTTATGATAACATTAACCTATAACAAGACAATGACAGTACCCATATTATATGTGTGTTTGTGTGTGTGTTTTTCTCACCTGTCTATCATTCTTCTCAAGCCAATTCTTCTTCGACGCTGAAACAGTACGATGATGGGAATGTTGATAATGTTGGCCATGAGAAACACAACCACCTCCAACATCACCAACAACAACACTATACCTGCTGACACATCATCATTTTGCTCAAATGATGATGATGATGATGACGTCACCATCATGTCTGCTCTGTAACACACACACACACAAACACACATACAAATATACAAAATCACAGACACAACTAAAAATAATATATCATATATTCAACTTGTGTTTATGTGTGTCTGTGTGTTTTTATGTGTTTGTGTGTGTATATAATAATATAAAAATATTCTATATTTAAATATGATAGTAATATAATAAAATATTATTCTTATTATGCATATATATATATATATATGTGTGTGTGTGTGTGTGTGTGTGTTTGTGTGTGGAACCCCGAAATTAACTCACGTTTTTGCGCTTAGATGTTGCACTGCTAAATTAATCTAATGATTTTGCAACTCATGACTGAAACACTGCAATAATATTACAAGACCTGTCTACCTACACACACACACACACACATACACAAGACTGCACCAGCTCGTGCACACAGTTGAACACTAACTGACTGACTGACTTACATATCCGTTATATGAGGCGGCAGTCATGAATCTCTCACAGCCAATGATTACGACTCTGCCGCACACGCGCACAAACTGTCAATGTCACGCTGATAACTAATCCACCGTCTCATTGCAACCTGCATCATTGCAACAAGCTCTCTTTTATCTTTAACTCTCTCTTATATCTGTTCTTATCAACTCTCTGTTATATCTGTTCTTCTCAACTCTCTCTTATATCTGTTCTCTTCAACTCTCTCTTATATCTGTTCTTCTCAACTCTCTCTTATATCTGTTCTCTTCAACTCTCTCTTATATCTGTTCTCTTCAACTCTCTCTTATATCTGTTCTCTTCAACTCTCTCTTATATCTGTTCTCTTCAACTCTCTCTTATATCTGTTCTCTTCAACGCTCTCTTATATCTGTTCTCTTCAACTCTCTCTTATATCTGTTCTCTTCAACTCTCTCTTATATCTGTTCTCTTCAACTCTCTCTTATATCTGTTCTTCTTAATTCTCTACTCTTTGTATCTTGGGCTCTTTCTCTTCCCCATCTTCTTAACTCTTTCCTCTTTGTTTCCGTGTTCTGTGTGTTGTTTATTATCTGCTTTATCATCTGAGTCGTGTCCTCTCTCTCTTTGCTGTGCACTGTTCTCTGTTATCTGTTCCCTTCCTTCCTTCCTTCCTTCTTCCTTGTCTCTTTCTGTGTCCTGTTCTTTATTGTTGTGATATCATCGTGCGTACAGCTTGCGTATAAAACGCGTCCCATAACTTAAAACTGTATTTCTCATATATATTCAAATATATATACGTCAAATTAAACGAATAATTTCGATTAATTGTTGAGGTTTTCTTGTTCTGGTTCAATATTAATTTAAAAAAATAATTCTTCAAATGATTCACAATGTATATT
Source organism: Sacculina carcini (assembly GCA_916048095.2). Lineage (NCBI taxonomy): Eukaryota > Metazoa > Arthropoda > Thecostraca > Sacculinidae > Sacculina > Sacculina carcini. Next base: position 290,142 of record OU696597.1, on the reverse strand, counting down.
GACAATTTTAGCCTCCCACTTAATATTTCAGCTTTGTACAACATATTGTATCTCAATCATATCTTAATCATTTACGTTGATAAAAATATTTATAATAAATAACTCTAGATTAGCGGGAGGATGACGCACATATCAAGTGCGTGCGCCGTGTAAATCTAAACATCCTCCACATTTCAATAATATTCTACCAAACAAATTGTGCAATTTACCATTTTCAGAATATGTTCATAAATTAATAATGTGTTATTCACGTGGCTTTTGTCTTGAGGCAACCTTCAATTGCTTTTTCACAATTTAGTTTTTATGCATCCAGTGAATTGTCAGGGATAAAAACTTTGATAGAACAGAATTTATAAGCAAAATATAAATTGCTATCATTCAAATAGTTGATCCATGCGACCCGGAACTGTATGTGACATGAATGTGTGTATGTGTGTGTGTGTTTGTGTGTGTGTATCGACGGAAGTGAATGATACACTAAGTCTGTCATTCATTCATTCATTCTCTGTGTTATTATTCTTAGTATTGTCTCAGTGACCGTGATGAGAGGGCTAGCAGTGATATCAAGGTCGCACGTGCTGGCTCAAATAACAACAGTCGGCACGCGCACACACAGTCAGGCGCTACCAGTCGTGTCAGCTGGTAACACTAGGCTGCTAACACTAGGCTGCTAACAATTAGCTGTAGTTTCTAGTCAGTGTGTGTCGTTTGTGTGTTTGTGTGTCAAGTGTGTGAAATTTTCACCTCAAGTAATATTTGCATATATATAATCGTCAGGTGTTCAGTTCTGTTCGAAAATAATAAATAAATATGAACAAAACGAGCAAAATGGTGAGTATTATTATCATTATCATTATTATTATTATTTTACATGTTGAACTATGAATGAACAAGATTAATAATTAAACAGATTAGATTTAAAATGATAATAATAAAAATTTCTACTACCAGAAGGAACAGTTATAAAAAATACATTTTTTTCTGAATTGAATATTTATTCTAAGATAGTATCTTAAATTATTTTTTAATTTGTATTTGATTAGAAAGTCTCTTGCAACATGGTAGCATACCACATGGTAATATACCACATGGTAATATACCACATGGTAATATACCACATGGTAATATACCACATGGTAATATACCACATGGTAATATACCACATGGTAACTCGTGATGACAACACGATGCCATAAATGTGGTAATATATGGTAATGTGGTAATACATGGTAATGCGGTAATATATGGTATTGTGATAATACATAGTAATGGTATTATATGGTTATGTGGTAATATATGGTAATTTGGTAATATATGGTAATGTGGTAATGCATGCCAATGTGGTAATATATGGTAATGTGGTAATATATGGTAATTTGGTAGTACATGGTAATGTGGTAATATGTGGTAATGTGGTAATACATAGTAATGTGGTAATACATGGTAATATGGTAATATGGTAATACATGGTAATGTGGTAATATGCGGTAATATGGTAATACATAGTAATGCGGTAATGTGGTAATATATGGTAATGTGGTAATATATGATAATATTGTGATATGTGATAGTGTGGTAATACATGGTATTGTTGCAGACGATCTTCATTACCGTGGTATATTTACACGTGCAAGCTATCAGATCAGAGGCTTCATATTCTGGATCATTGAAGATTGGTGATGATCGCGTGATCTTGTCTCATGTGGCAGACAGACAGCGCAAGCAGAAACAACAATTTCACCCCCATACTACTAGAAGTGAGTGCATCGTATGACCAAATATAAGACGGAAAAAATTCAACACAAAACGTATATTTCAGCGGGTGTTTAATGAAACAGTCACGAGATTTGGCATATTTGTATTACAATATTGAAATCACTGTTTTGAATTACTGATTTTACTACGAAGAAGTGATTGAACAAGATCTGTCGTATACTGAAACGTTTAATATACTTATATTTTCATAGATGAGATATAATTTTTTATTTTTTATCTAACTTATATCATTTTCATCCTTTCATCATCTTGATCTTGTTCATCTGGTAAATGAGTGTGCACAGACACACACATACAGACACACACACAGACACATACACCCATTGAATATACACGTTTCCATTTTTCTAGCTTGAAGGTCAGCCGCTAGTAATAATAATAAGTATTGTTGTTTGAAAAAGAGAGAGATAATTTAGTTGGTGAGCGCAGAGGTGTCACGCAATGTTAGTCACGAGTTTTGGCGAGATTTGGTGTCATTTTGACAGCTACAAGCACAACTTGTCATAGTTGTCAGTTGGTTGAGGAGATGCTTGGAGGTAGGGTCTTGTCTCCGAGTCGCTCCAGTGCACGCGGCAACATGAGACCGGATGTCCGCCGCTAAATGAATAGCTCGTGCGACCCTGACACTGTACCTGTGACCACCTGTGGTCAATCTCACACTATCACACAACCGCTACCACTGAATTCCACTGTCTGTGTGTGTGTGTGTCTGTGTGTGTGTGTGTGTGTCAGTGTGTGTACGTGATTGGTGTTTGGTGAAAGGATGAACGTTGCCCACACTTTCTGGTGAATGTGAAGTCATGATGCTGAAAGCACATACATGAATGTGTGTGTGTTTGTTTTTGTTTGTGTTTTGTGATGGTAAATCTGTAGTGTTTTTTCACACAGTCGATACGTCACTCGTTTAGTGGCTATTTTTAGATAATGTTTACTTGCCGCAGTAGCATCAGTTATGAAGTGAAAGCACTCACATTGTCCTTATTTGGACACGCGCAAAATCCCCTTCACTTTTCACACCAAACAAAATCAGACTGGTTTTTTAATACTTCAACTGATCCAGTTTTCTGTATTCAGCACAAGACACACATCAACCCTCTCTCTCTCTCTCATTCTCTCCTTCTTTCCCTCTTTTTCTCTCTCCTTCACTCTCATACTTTCATTCTACACCATGAAACTGCAGTATAAACCGCTGTAATTTAATCGAGTCAATTTCAAAAGCAAATTCAGGCGGTTCAACTTCAAATTAATCACGTGATTTACAGAGATAATTTATTCTTGCTGGCAGAATCTTCCTCGGTCCTGCCACCGATTTCTCTCACAACCAACAGTTCAGGCAAGGCGGGAGGACGGTATCATTCTCGTCACGTGCTGTACGGTGTGGGCAAGCAGCTTCCCTCAGTAATCACCTCTCGTCGAGTTTGTCAGCTATTTCCTGATGCTGGCTCATGTGGGGGCCACGTGCGAGTGTGGTACTGGTCTTCTGAACATCACAAATGCCTCATCTTCACCTACGGCGGATGTGGAGGCAACGGAAACAACTTCATCACGCAGAAAGAATGTATGTCCGTGTGCGACACAGGTGACCGCTGACACACGTGCACCAAACTGAATTACACTAAATTTGGGTAAATTGAAGCAAAGTAGAGTAGAATGAAGTAATTTGAATTAATGTAATGTAAAGTAAATTGAATGTATTTCAATTAAAGTAAATTAGAGTAAAATAGAGTAAATTGAATTAAAGTAAATTGAATTAATGTAATGCAAAGAAAATTTAATTTACTTGAAGGTAAATTAAGTTAGGTAAAATGAATAACAATTTATCAGTTCAAATTTTCAGTTCAGTTTAGTGGACTCCGTGGTGCAGTTGTTAGCACACCCGCCTCACAAGCGGGAGGTCCGTGGTTCGAAGCCCGGCGGAGCAGAATTTCATTGGGCGAATTCTACAATCCCACAGCCCCTGTCCACCCAGCAGTAAATGATGGTACCAGATATCAGTCATGTGTTGTGTCATGCAATCTGGGGAGGTGGCCCTTTCTAATACGTCTTACGTCCTTGTGGCGCCATAGCGTGGAGAGGGTCGGTTCTGCGGTGGCAGCGAGCTGCACGGGACACACCTGTGTGTGTTCATAAGCTTCGACTTCTTCCCGTGTAGCAGCTGCCGCTTAGGCATTTAACCTTTAACCTTTAAATACGTTATATATTTCAAAAGTATTTTTCGATTTATTATTTAAGATCCTTATTTCGAACATATTTATATGTTTATTATTAAGGATATATATTTCAAAAGTATTTTTCGATTTATTATTAAGGATACATATTTGATGATGTACGCATATATTACACCCAGCTGGAGCAGGAGGTGCAATGCGCTATAGCCACATTCAAAAATGAATCACTGGTGTATCAGCCGGTTCCACTGCTGGCGATTAGTAGCCGTTGCAGCTGCACTACTAAGCGTCAGACCGAGCCGCTGCAGGTCTTCCTCCATCTGCTGCCGGTAAGTGAAACGCAGGGCACCGCCTCGACGTCGTGGCTCGGTAGGCGGACTGGACAACACGACAGCCAGCGGCACATCAGGCCGGCGCAGCACATGTCCCAGTAGTGTCAGTCTCCTCGTGCGCAGAGTACGAGACACCTGCACCGTGCCAGTCTGAGCGTAGAGGCTGCTGCTGGTAACAATTGTTGGGTAGCGGATACCAGCGCAATACCGTAGGAGAGCACGATGTCCCGCATCGACTTCCTCACTCAGCGTCTCTGTCAATGTCCACGTTTCGCCACCATAAATCAGTGTGGACTGCACACAGGCAGCGAACAGACGAATTTTGGCCTGTATTGATGCGTTTGAAGTCCAAACACTGGAAAGTCTGCGGGCGGCCAGCCAGGCCAGCTGTCGGCGTCGACGGTACGCCGCTCGGCTATTCGACATTTCACTACCGAGATAGGAAAAGTCAGCGGTGAGTTTTAGCAGAGCACCCGATTTCGTCTTGATGGTGGCTGTGTCTTCGCTGCCTACCGCCATGTATTCACATTTGGCTTCATTTAAATGCAGCCCGACCGTTGATGCAACGTCCTCGAACCGGTCCAGCTGACTCTGCGCGTCTGCTGCATTGTCGGCAACAATGGCGATATCATCAGCATATGCCAGAGCGCAGAGTCTAACTGCAGGATATCGTGATGACAGTCGGCGGCGCACTGTGTAGGCACTACTGTCCAGCAGACTGCGTCGCATTACGTAGTCCATGACTATGATGAATAAATATGGCGCCAGAGTATCGCCCTGCAAAACGCCAGTGCTTGTGTCGAATGGCTTCGTCAGACCGCAGGGTGTCCGCACACGAGCGGTGGTGTCCGTGTAGAGGCTCATGACGGCGTCGACTAACATTTTGGAGTCACAGTAAATCAACAGTATTTGTTGCAGTGCTCTTCGGTCCACTCGGTCGAACGCCTTCGAAAAATCCAAAAACACCACGAAGATCTGCTTCTTTCGGGTTCTGCAGTCGTCTAGAACGACACGAAGTGCAGCAATCTGCTCAGTTGTGCCTCTGTGCTTGCGGAAGCCGGCCTGCGTACTTAGAAGAACATCGTCCATCTGGGAGCGAAGCCGATTGAGCAGAACTCGGTTGCAGAGTTTAGCCGCTGCAGACATCAGGGATATACCACGCTGATTGTTGATACTGGTATCGCCACCCTTTTTTGGGACTGTGATTATTATCGACACCAGCCATTCGGGTGGAGGCTGAGCGCTGAGCACAACGCTGTTGACGAAAGGCAACACAAGGTTGGCCAGCGATCCAATCTTCCATACATCCGATGGAATGCCATCCTTGCCTGCTGCTTTGCCGGTCGCTACAGCATGGGCTGCTGTAGCAAGCTCCTGCGATGTGACGGTAGTTTCGACGATCGGGGGTCTGGGTGGCAGCGCTAGAGTTGATATGAATGCCTCATCAGACTCAGCTTGGTTCAGCAGTGACGAAAAATAGTCCCTCAACGTCGTCAAACGTTCCTCAATACTCTCAGCTGGGATGAAACTTGGTGGAATACGCTTACGACCAGTCAAATCGTCAATAATTTTCCATATGGCAGCGCTTCGTCCAGCTTCCAAGTGGCACGAAATGGCATCCGCGGCTTCTTTGATCCGCAACTCTCGGCGCTTCTTGTGTGCATGTAGAAGATCTTCCAGTTGCGCGTCTCTGAGGTGAGCGGGAGCTGAGAGAACTCGCCGACGCAGTTTTTCCAGTATGACATCATCATTCCACTCACTGAATGTGCAGTGACGAGACTTGGACGGTAGCAGGAGTTCCGCAGCTCGACACACCGCTGCTGTGAGTTCGTCGAACGAATCGCCCTGGTTGAGCTGTCGGTCATATATATTCATCACTGTTCCGACAAATCGCTGTTGGACGGATGGCGTCTTCAAGGCAGACCAGTCAGGCTGCTTAATCTGCTTATTGTGTCGACTAGGCCAGACGATGGTTTTCAACTTACATGCGACAAGCGCGTGGTCGGATATTATGCACTTTGGCCGAATGAGTGTAATTTTCCTCACCAGACGTCTTCTTCTATGGGGCACACATATGTAGTCAAGCCTGGCTCTGCGGCGCTGTGGACCAGCAAACGTATAATGATGATGCTGTCTCTTCAGGCGCATGTAGCCGTTGATCGGTGTAAGTTCGCTGCTCGTGATGAAGTCCTCCACTAGCTCGGTGTGTGCAGACTGAAATCTTCCACTACCAGGATGAATGGCCACTTGCCGCAAGTCGGTGTTAAAGTCCCCGACGAGACACGTCAGGTCTCTGCGAGGCTGGCATTTCTGGAATGAAGTCAGAATGTCCAGGCACGCCTCGGTTTCCGTGGTGTTTCGGGTGCATGCTGTTGGCAAGTAACAGTTGGCGATATGTAGCCGAGCTGTCTTCAGCTGGAATGTGGCCGTCACGATTCTACCGTGCAGGACGTTCATCCTCAGAAGTGACGAAGTCATCTGAGGTGAAAGAAGAAATCCGACTCCGCCTTGACCAGCCTGACTAGCAGACGCGTACCAGAAAGTCCAGCCCGCCCCGACGTCCACTGACGAAAGTTGAAGAGTGCAGCGGCGCCTATGCTCCTGTACGGCAATAAGTTGAATTTGCAAATCGGCAGCTAGTCTGACGAGTTCAGTTAGTCGGCGATCGTCTGTCAGTGTTCGCACGTTAAATGTGGCTATAGTTAAAGCATGGGTTGTTAAAACAACCTCACGGTCCCGGCTGGCAAACCGCAGATCCGTCCTTTGCTGACTGGGTCGACGCCCTCGCAGGCGCGAGCGTTTACCGCGATGAGTCATAATATGGCTGCGATAACACACTACGCACTACTCATAACGCGCTGCGCGTAAGCACAGTCAAACAAAGCGTTTACCGCGATGAGTCATAATATGGCTGCGACAATACACTACGCACTACGCATAACGCACTGCGCGTAAACACAGTCAAACAAAGCGAGAGCCGGCACGTCCACACACCGAGGCCGCGCACTGAACACTGGAACATATTTGGAATATATATTTATATTTATTATTAAGGATATAAAATGTAAAATGATACTGATAGATCAAATATAATTATGACGTCACAAGATTGTCATTGAGAATCACGCATTATGTTCACGCTTGTCTGCTAATTATATGTGTTATGAACGTGACAAAGCGTGGCAAGCACCTCCAAGTTGATCAGTGTAGCAATTTGGATCACTACATTGACACGATTTAGCTTGATTATTTTCCTCTAATCGAGTAGAAACGCAAAAGCCGAAATCAGGTCAACTGCTGAACTAGGTCAAATATCTCGTGCATTGTGAGCTTTCAGGTTAATTAATAATTGATTTAAGGTCAGCTACAACGTCACTATTGAAAGTTGCAGTTGTAATTATTTTTATTCATGAACAGGTGGAAAAATGTGAACACAGCGCTTAATGTTTCATAACTGCAATCTCTATGAATTTTGATCATCAACAAATACACACACAGACAGACAGACACACACACATACACACATACACACAGACACAGACAGAGAGATGGATAGAGAAAGGAGGAATAATGATAACAAGAAAATATGATAAGAGACAGAGAATGTTGTTCAAAGAGAAATCTCTCACTCTCTCTCTTTCTTTCTCTCTTCCTCTGTTTGTGTGTGTATGTGTTTGTGTCATTATTGTCAGTATGGAAGCAACATACACACGTGTGTGTGTTGATAATCCTTCACAATAATCCTGTTTGCTTGGTCATCAACACACATACACACACACACACACACACACACACACACACACACACACACACACACACACACACACACACACACACACACACACACACACACACACACACACAGCTCTCATCTAGGACCAAACAACACCAAGTATATATCAGCACATGCTCACATGCACTTTGTATGTATGTGTGTGTGTGTGTATACTTTAATGTAAATAATGAATATAAGTAATACATACACACATACACAAATATGTATATATGTGTGTATATGGGATCACATATCCAGTTATATGTGGCTAGATATATCCATATAGTCTCCCGTATATTCGACAATGAGGTGGGAGCAGTAAGTGACACCTGACACCTGTACCAATTATACCTCCATCATTATAACTGCAAACATTGACACATTACATTTCATTTCATTTCATTTATTGAGCCATTTGTAAAGCGCAATACACACACATGTCTCAATTGCGCTAATACACACCACATACATTCATGTACAATCACATGCATATTCAAATGTTTCATATTTACAAAGCAACACAATACAATACAGGCAGAACACAGACAGACGCACACACACGTACACGCGCCCATCAGCAAATACCTTAGCCGGTTCATCAAGATACACACACACACACACACACATATGCACACACATACACATACATACACACATATACACACACATTTATATATACATATATATGCATACATACATATATACACACATACACATACAT
>OU696597.1:176370-278870 GCA_916048095.2 Sacculina carcini | reverse complement strand
GTTACAACATTAACATCGTGTAGTAACATTGTTGCGACATTAACATCGTACAGTAACATTGTTGCAACATTAACATCGTGTAGTAACATTGTTGCGACATTAACATCGTACAGTAACATTGTTGCGACATTAACATCGTGCAGTAACATTGTTGCGACATTAACATCGTGTAGTAACATTGTTGCGACATTAACATCGTGTAGTAACATTGTTGCGACATTAACATCGTACAGTAACATTGTTGCGATATTAACATCGTACAGTAACATTGTTGCAATATTAACATCGTGTAGTAACATTGTTGCGACATTAACATCGTACAGTAACATTGTTGCGATATTAACATCGTACAGTAACATTGTTGCGACATTAACATCGTGCAGTAACATTGTTGCAACATTAACATCGTACAGTAACATTGTTGCAACATTAACATCGTACAGTAACATTGTTGCGACATTAACATCGTGCAGTAACATTGTTGCAACATTAACATCGTGTAGTAACATTGTTACAACATTAACATCGTACAGTAACATTGTTACAACATTAACATCGTGTAGTAACATTGTTGCAACATTAACATCGTGTAGTAACATTGTTGCGACATTAACATCGTACAGTAACATTGTTGCGACATTAACATCGTGTAGTAACATTGTTGCGACATTAACATCGTGTAGTAACATTGTTGCGACATTAACATCGTGTAGTAACATTGTTGCGACATTAACATCGTGTAGTAACATTGTTGCAACATTAACATCGTGTAGTAACATTGTTGCAACATTAACATCGTGTAGTAACATTGTTGCGACATTAACATCGTACAGTAACATTGTTGCGATATTAACATCGTACAGTAACATTGTTGCGACATTAACATCGTGTAGTAACATTGTTACAACATTAACATCGTACAGTAACATTGTTACAACATTAACATCGTGCAGTAACATTGTTGCAACATTAACATCGTGTAGTAACATTGTTGCGACATTAACATCGTGTAGTAACATTGTTACAACATTAACATCGTACAGTAACATTGTTGCGACATTAACATCGTACAGTAACATTGTTGCGACATTAACATCGTACAGTAACATTGTTGCGACATTAACATCGTACAGTAACATTGTTGCGACATTAACATCGTACAGTAACATTGTTGCAATATTAACATCGTACAGTAACATTGTTGTGACATTAACATCGTACAGTAACATTGTTGCGACATTAACATCGTGCGGTAACATTGTGTACATATTCTATTTATAATTCATTAATTTTGGCTAACATTTCAGCCAAGAAACAGAAACATGTTTATCTCAATTTCGTTTTCAATGAGACCGAATGTGATTGAGTTTGATATCTGCTTAGTTTATCCGTTCTCTCTCAATGTATATTCCTCCTGATTGATATTGTTACGAGTCATGCAGCTCTAGTACTGAAGTAGTAACATGTGAAAGACGTGGAATACTTGTGTCTGTGTGTCTGGGATAAATACTGCATTTTCCCGTGCTTAAGATACGCTTGTGTTTAAAAGACCACTTCAGTTTTTCGGGCAGAAATTCAGGAAACAGGTGCATATTGGTGGTAATTAACATATTATCATGTATAAGAGACAACCTGTTTCTAAAATGAATTATTTAGACCAGAAATGGGTGTGTTATAGACGGGTAAAATAGGGTAAATATTTTCCAAGATAAATTATGAGTACCATGCAGCAATTAATCACGTGAAAACTGGAAAATAAAGTTGAAATAAAGTTGAAATGGATTTGTTTTGTTATGTTTTCAGTTCACAGACGTCGAGTGTTTGGAAATGTTGACTTTCTGCCTCAACCCAGTCCGTTTCATATCAAACAGCAGTCTTCAGAGCGGCCAAGCAGAAATGATGCCATCGTGCACTCTTCATCACAGATTTACACTAGTCCAGTTGATTCATCTTCAAGCAGTAGTCTGGTGGATGAGCAGAAATCATTACACCCCGCATCTTTCACCAGTGTTCTTGATCGTCAAATACTCGATGATAGAGATCAGGGGCACGATGAGAACCACGTGCTACCTGCCTGTGCCAGACACAAGCAGGCATACTGTGACACCAACACCGCTGATTATCCCAGGTTACTAATATACACATATTGACACACACTGACACTGATACTGACACACACTCACACTGACACATACACACACTGACACATAATGCCACACACACACATACATACACACACTGACACACTGACACTGACACATAATGACACACACACACACACACACACACACACACACATACATACACACACTGAGACACACTGAGACACACTGACACATAATGACACACACACACACATACATACACACACACTGACACATAATGACACACACACACACATACATACACACACACTGACACATAATGACACACACACACACTGGAACACACACACACACTGAAACTAACACTGACACACACACACACACAATGACACACACACACACTGACACATAATGACACACACACACATAATGACACACACACACACTGACACATAATGACACACACTGACACACACACACACACACACATACACACATATATAATGACACACACTGACACATAATGACACACACTGACACACACACACACACATAATGACGTCAGAACATTCTGGATCATGTTATACTATTATGTACGAGTATATATAATTATACATACTAGCATATATATTGACTAGTATTAGTAACATTATGGAATTGTATATTTACTCAATTCTCTTCTCGAATGTAAATGTAAACGTATATGATAATAATAATAATAATAATAATAATAATAGTTGGTATTATGTCAATGTGTAATTTCAAGGGGTGATGTGTGTGTGTGTGTGTGTGTGTGTGTGTGTGTCAGTGTGTGTCATTATATGTGTGTTATTATATGTGTGTGTGTGTCATTATGTGTGTGTGTGTGTGTGTGTGTGTGTGTGTGTGTGTGTGTGTGTGTGTGTGTCAGTGTGTCATTGTGTCATTGTGTGTCATTGTGTGTGTATATGTATGTATATGTGTGTGTGTAGTGTATCATTGTGTGTGTATATGTATGTGTGTGTGTCAGTGTGTCATTGTGTGTGTATATGTATATGTGTGTGTGTGTAGTGATTTGATGGAGATAATTTCCCATCGTCATGCAGCGAAATTGCACAAAATATTTGCACAATTATACGGTGGTGAAAATTATTCAGCCCGATCTGGCAACACTAACTACACCACAGATGTTACCAGGTGAACGAAAAAATTGCCTAAAATCAACTATATTACAAACAATAATTACAATAATAAAATTGATTTGCCCGAGTATTTTACAAGTCATACTTTAAGAAATTATGATTTTAACATAAGTACTTGCACAGGTTACTATACTTGTTTTATAATAGTGTTATTATTATGAATACACTGGCATGATATCATTGTTAAGTTGTTGTTTTATTGTTAATTGTTATCAAGCAGTCGAGTGGATGATTGGAGTGACACATCATCACAATCATCACAATCATTGAAAGAAGAGCAAGCAAAGTCGCGTAATTACAACAGCGATGAGAGAGGAGAGTTTATATGCGAGTCTGAAAGACGTATTGTCAAGCCTGGCTGGGCTCGAACTTCTCATGGTATCTGGCAGCTGATACTCAATTCTGCTATGTTTCCTCAAACTGTGCACGTGGAATTATGCAGGTGAAACCCTCGTCTCCCTTCTTCAGGATTATTACCACTGACACTGACACTGACACACTGACACACTGACACACTGACTGATACTGACACTGACACACTGACACACTAACACTGATATTGACACTGACACTGACACACTGACACTGATATTGACACACTGACACACTGACACTGACACACTGATACTGACACTGACACACTGACACACTGACACTGACACACTGACACAAAAACACTGATACTGACACTGACACTGACACACTGACACTGATACTGACACACTAACACACACTGACACTGACACACTGACACACTGACACTGACACACTAACACACTGGCACTGACACACTAACACACTGGCACTGACACTGACACTGACACACTGACTGACACTGACACACTGACACTGACACTGACACACTGCACTGACACACTGACACAATGACACACTAACACTGATATTGACACACTGACACTGACACTGACACACTGACAAACTAACACTGACACACTGACTGATACTGACACTGACACTGACACACTGGTACACACTGACACTGACACTGACACACTGACACTGATATTGACACACTGATACTGACACTGACACACTGACACTGACACTGATACACCCACACTGACACTGACACACTGACACTGACACACTGACACACTGACTGATACTGACACTGACACTGACACACTAACACTGACACACACTGGTACACACTGACACTGACACTGACACTGATACACTGACTGATACTGACACTGACACTGACACACTAACACTGACACACTGACACACTGACACACTAACACTGATATTGACACACTGATACTGACACACTAACACTGACACTGACACACTGACTGACACTGACACTGACACACTGACACTGACACTGACACACTGCACTGACACACTGACACTGACACACTGACACACTGCACTGATATTGACACACTGACACTGACACACTGACACTGACACTGACACACTGACACTGACACACTGATACTGACACTGACACTGACACTGACACTGACACACTGACAAACTAACACTGACACACTGACTGATACTGACACTGACACTGACACACTGACACTGACACACTGATACTGACACACTGACACTGATATTGACACACTGACACTAACACACTGACACTAACACTGACACACTAACACTGACACTGACACACACTGGTACACACTGACACTGACACTTACTGATACTGACACTGACACACACTGGTACACACTGACACTGACAAATATACAAGAAAATATCTCACAAATTTTCCACAACACATGATATAACTTTTTATAATCTTGATCGTTTTTAATTATATTAATTTTATCTTCATCAATTAATTTTTTTAATATACATATAATATATAAGCATATCGAATACAATAATCAGAATTAATATTTTTACATTATATGGTTAAATTAATAATGATGATAATATTGATATACCGTATTTGCCGATATATAAGTCGACTTTTTTCGATCAAAAATCGACCGAAAAATATCGACCTCGACTTATACACCGATTCATAGAATTATATAAAGGATATATCGTAATATAGTAAATTTCCGTCGAATTTTAGGGGGTCGACTTATACACCGGCAAATACGGTATATATATATATATATATATATATATATATATATATATATATATATATATATATATATATATATATATATATATATATATCCATATATATATAATTCCATATTGTTTCTCGTATGGTTGGTTTATTGAACCGTTGCTAGAAAACGTCTAAGATCTCGCCATCGTGTAGCAGTTAGCAGAAATTAACTAATAATAATTATAATGATAATAATTATCTTTTTCTCTACGGTTCTTTACTTTTCTAACTCTCTCTTTCTCTATCTGTACATCTTTTTTATTAGCTTCCAGTACACATGTGGTCACCGTACACAGGGTGGTAATAGTGCACTTGCACACTCTTCCCCCATGCTACTGTATTTACCTGTGTAATTAATCATAATAACAATAATAATAATATTTTAGGGGGTCGACTTATACACCGGCAAATACGGTAATTGAATGTTGCACTGTGCAGATACGCTGGTCGCCGTTGCAACTACTTGCCCCCCTGCATCACATCTGTGTGCGTGCAAAGATACGCCGTTGCTCGTCTTGTCTGCGTCAACCCCCTGGCCTTATTCCAACAGCCCCCCTCAGTTGAGCACGTGCATATACCCTCGGGGTGTTCGTGTTTCCTGCCGTCGTCGCGACCAGGTGTTCTGGTGCGAGATGGAGGTGGAGGTGGTGTCAGCGATACAGCACGAGATGTTTGGAAGCAGCCCTGGCCTCGTATATCTCCCCGCATCAGTCAACATGATGAGAAAACATATGAACCAAACATTCGCCATGTTGAAATGAAATTATAACATATTTGTTTGCACAAACTGTTTAACACATATACTAATACAAATACATTATATACTGAGACAAATACATTATATACTGAGACAAATACATTATATACTGAGACAAATACATTATATACTGAGACAAATACATTATATACTGAGACAAATACATTATATACTGATACAAATACATGATATACTGAGACAAATACATTATATACTAATACAAATACATTATATACTGAGACAAATACATTATATACTGAGACAAATACATTATATACTGAGACAAATACATGATATATTGAATGATATTGGTTCAATCGGGAATAATGCTTCTACAATACTTCTTCTTTTGTATTTTATCATCTTTTTTGCGCCTTTGCATTTTATCGTGCGCATTATTAAATATATGTTGTTTTGTTTGTACAAATGTTCATATATATGATCCCAAAAATAAGTTCAAAATTAGACAATTTAAACCACTAAAATATACAAGTATCAAGGCAAATTGAAACACACAGAAAACATATGAATAAAGCAGTCCCCATGTTGAAATGCAATTATAACATACAGTCGTGCCAGTGATATTTTAACTCGGTATCATTTACATCAGGGGTTCTTAACATACCCCTCGTGGGTATCGGAACAAAAGACCGAGCTATGAGAATATATTTCTGGCTACTGGTATATATTATCAATAGTTTGTGAATAATAAAATTATCAATGATTGTGTCATCCTAGTAATGCGTATCTAAAGTACAGTGAATTCAAGCGGTTGAAATACTCGTCGATCTGGAAGACACACTGACAAATGATTGAATTTGTGATAATTGGATTGGTGAACATAATCCTATCAATCATACATTTCTGGATAAACCATTTATAAGCATTTTCTAAACGACACTTCAACCATCATTTCTTTAATATTCCAATCAACAATCATTCTGAAATTAATCCAATCCACAATCATTATCTGAAAATATGTTCAACAATCATTTTATACATTGGTTCATCTTTGATGGTTATTTTTATAATAATATTGTGTACAAATGTGTACACATATTGTACAATCAATCCTAATCTAACTTAATGTACAATGTTATGTACAAATGTATGTTGATGTTAATGTACAAATATATGTAATGTAAAAATGTGTATGCTGATTCAATTAATGTCTGTAATGTATTCCATGTTTGTCATTTTCAATCGCATTATACAATACATTATCTGTGCGAAATGTGTGTGTTTGTTTATTTTTCTATTTTCGTTCTAAATTGTCTCTTATTCACCGTGCTATTATTATAGGGAGATGAGATATGAGAAATTACTTGTTCGCCCTCTATACGAATCACTGAATCAATTGTATTAAGCTACACGGCTTATCAACGATAAATAATATAATTTAGCACAAAATAAAGTGTTCTACGCTGCCGCTTCTGTCATCTATAGTGAAATCATCTGCAGAAATAACACTTCAAGTTCATTTACACACATACAAGTAATGAACATGCATTATTTATTGTAAGTAGACTCGTGCAAACTTACCGAGTGCACCTCTGTCTGTTTGAAGCACGTGTGTGTGTGTGTGTGTGTGTGTATGTTGAGCAACGTGCTTCGAGGTCACGTGACTACGGTGACACGGGTCAAGTGTTTGTATGTTTGTGTGTATGTACGTCATGTGAGAGTGTGTGTGTGTGCGTAAGTGTCATTATGTATATGTCAGTATGTAATAACCAGAACTATTTGTGTAGCAATATTGTGAGTGTGAGATTTTGAGATTGAGATTGAGAGTGTGATTTCAATGAGAAAAATTATCATGAATGCACGTGATATATTGCTGCCGGCGCTTGTCTGTTATTTGAATCAATCTATCACTGATGATAAGTTAAAATACAAAATAAAACCAAATTAATTGAATAAAGCCTGTATATCTGTCTGTGTGTGTGTGTGTTTTATTACGCATAAGAGCAATAATACTTGTGTTAACTTTAATATTATATCTTGATGAAAATAATAACAGTTGTTTAATAATTACCTGATAATCATTTAATAATAAATATGGTAATATCTGATGAGGAAATCACAAGTGTCACAAGAGTGAAACGGATATGAGAAATATTAGCCAGTGTTAATTGTCAGAATATCTGCTTCTCAAAGCTCAAATAAGCTCATCATCGACACTAATTCACTCATTATAAACACTCACACACACACACACACAGGTGCAGCTAATAATTCCGCTATTATCATATCAAATCACTGGCTGATGATGATATGCACGTGTTAGGGGGTACAAACACCTCCCCCCCCCTCCCCATTATAATCAGCTGATGCGAGCAGTAAACAGAGACACTTGCTCAACAGTCGTATCACTAGTTGGCGGGAGATAGTCGGAGCTACTTGTGACTTTATTACTGCTCACTAGCGGTGCAACTAGCACTGCACGAGACATCTGCAACAGGGTGCCTCAGAGCAGAAACAGTAACATCAACATGCGTGTGTGTGTGCTGGTATTGAGTGTGTTGTTGTTGTTGTGTTCGTGTGGTATCAGTGCAGCAGAACAATGGAACTCATTGAGTGCATTGGGAGTCACCACTTCACTCAGTAAGTTAATAACAATAATAACAATATTATTAGTATTATTGTTGGATAATTAATAATATCTACACCGAGCGTGTTCATATGAGTTCACAGATGATTTCAGTTTTCAAAAATCAATATAAAATCAAACACGTTCCCACTTAGTTTTATCGTATTCTGTATCTTCTCATAAACTTCACTTTATACAGCTAAATGGATGTCATTTTTGTTAATTTTACATCATTTCTACTCTATATTCAAACTTATAAACCAAACTGAAAAACAAAATTATTCTCGGTGAAATTGGGTTTGTTTATTAAATATGTTTATAAATTAAAAAATCTATATTCAAAATCACAATTAAGTTATTCCCATCACATTGAAATAAACAACAATAAATTAATTATATACAAAATATCAAAAATTAGACAATTGAACGATAATAAGTTAAATTAATAAAAATTATTTATTATATATAAGCAAATACGAATAATACATCAAAATAAAATTTCACACCACATATGATCACAAATAACATAATAGCCATCTTGAAAAATACAATGTTTATTTATTTATAATGAAAAAAAACATTATTGCTCAAATGTGTGAATTAATTAAAACAAAATATGTGTATGTATTTGTGTATTCAAATTGCATAAACAAGACATTGATATTGCAATGTATGTGTGCGTGTGTATAAGTGTATGTGTGTATGTATGTATGTGCGTATGCGTGTCTGTTTAGTGTCAAAAATGAGGCAATATTACTCCATTTCACAACACATACACACACACACACACAAATCTCGACATACACACATACATACACATTGTTTAATGAATTGTCATCTATACATATACATACATCTATACACATACATACACTAACACACACACACACACAACACACATACACACACACACACAAATACACGTACACACACACACAAGATTGATGAAGCAGAAATCTGAACAAAACATTGTGAACTTGCTTGATAATAAAAATAACTTCATTTTCATTACTATTATTAGTAATGTTATATGTATTTTTGGAGATATTAGCAATTATTGTATTTAATATCATATAAGGAAACATTAAATATAGTATCAATAACAATAATAATAATAATTTACCCTTTTCTCTCTATATATCATTTGGTTAGCTTCCAGTACACATGGGGTAACCGCACACAGGGTGGTAATAGTGCACTTGCACACTCTTCCCCTAGCTACTGTATTTACCTGTGTAATATATACATATATATAACATTACACAATCTAGAAGTATAAAAATCAAACAGACAGAAGTATAAAAACAGATCAAACAGACAGAAGTATAAAAAAACAATCTAGATCTAGAAGTATAAAAACAGACAAACACATTATATGGTCGTATTTAAGCGGTAGTGTTGGTGTAACACAGTGGTTCCCAACCTGGGGGTAATTTAGCAATTGTTCGGGGGTAATGTAGGGCTGACAGGAAAATGTTAAGAATTCTGAAATTCAAGAAAACATTGCGGTACCTTGTATTGGGATTAATGTTAACTTAGCATATTATGTTTATTGTTTGCATTGTGTGGATATTGTATTGCTCATATGGCGTGTTATATATAGTTGTGTGTGTGAATGCTTACAGTAACATGTACAGTAACAAAGGGGTAACATGCTTAATATGGGATGCTAAATTGGGTAACAAGCTGAAAAAGGTTGGAAACCACTGTTGTAACAGAACAGCAACACGCGGTAGTACGTCATATTAGTCTGCTAGAAGATCACGTGACCACGAGACAACGCCGCTCAGCTGACATGCACGGGGTCAAGGCGGTACATGAAGATTTGTAAGTTTACCCGGCGACAAGAAGTTGAATATGAATGTTGCACTTGGTGATGGGGTGTCATATTAATTGTTTATTGTTATTTATTTGTTATTCTATTTTCGAACTCTCTTTCTCTCTATACATCTGTTTGGCTAGCTTCCAGTACACATGAGGTCACCGCACACAGGGTGGTAATAGTACACTTGCACACTCTTCCCTCATGCTACTGGATTTGCCTGTGTAATTAATAATAATAATAATATTTGACAATGACTGAGTCTACAGGGTCAGCCCAGAGCTTTCTAAAGGGGTGTATTTCAAGAGAAAGTCAGGAAGGGAGCTTTTATCACCCCCTCTAGATTAAGTATATGCATTACAGACTATATGTATATACATATACTATCTAGAAGGCGGGATTATAACTGTCACGAACCCCTAACACACACAAGACAGACCACAAATCACAAAACTACTAGGAAAATTATCATCTTCCAGAAGTTGATTCAACAAAGCAGAAATGTCCGACTTTGCTAATGTTAATTTTGTGTTTTATTGGTTTACATGGTGATGGTATCTTATGTCTCTGCTACAAATATCTGTTTGCTGTGTGTGTGTGTGTTTGTGTGTGTTTTGTGTTTGTGTATTAAAACCCGGATATATACTTTTTGTTGTGAATGTACTCTGAAAAATGGTGATATTTTGGTGGTGGTTTTTTTGGCAGTTCATTCATAATAACTCGAGAATATTTGTGTTGTACACCTACACTTATAAATACTGTACTAAAATATAATTGATGCTTGGTAATAAGCCAAATCTTCATTTTCCACACAACAGTAATGATTACAACAATAAATGTCAACTGAAGTCATTTGAAACGAAAATGAATGAATGCAAATTAATGATAAAAAACCCACATATGTGTTCTTCTGTTTGTTATTTAGGTTTCTGATGTAAAAGCACACGTTCAACACTAGAAGACCCCTGCATCCATTATCACGTGATATAATTGAAAAATATAACTTATTATTAACAAAATAATTCAATTTTCTCGTGCATTGTGCTGGCGGCATCCTCGCTTGTCATCACAAATTATCAATAATTGAAGCTGTGTGTGTGTGTGTGTGTGTGTGTGTGTGTGTGTGTGTGTGTGTGTGTGTGTGTTGACAGTTTCTGTATTGGTTGTGTGTGGGACCACATGTGTCGGTCACAGTAGCCCTGACTCGCTCGTAGCTGTCAGCTCGCCTGACATCCTGCTTGACTTGGACCAGTTGTCTGTTGGTCGTGATCCACGGGATCTAGTAGAAGAAGAAGAAGGTTCTGGTGAGCAGCAGGAAGGGCAGCAGCTTGATGGCCAAGTTGAAGCAGAAATTAGTGCAGAACTCACAGCCTTCTCCACCACAACCATCATTCATACTGACACCAACACACAACAACAACAACAACCCGGTTTATCAGCCAAAATTAGTGCTGTATCTCGTGCTTATTTGTCTCTCTCACTGCTAGCTGCAATCTCGATATTTTCGCTCGTGATTGCTTTCTGAATGATCCTCCCGCCACTAAAATCACGCAATAAATAAGACATGGACAATACACACAAATATCTCCATATGTATATGTCATATTTTCCATATTTAATAGTTTGTGAAGGATAAAGTGATAGGAAAAAACAGTCTCAAAAATAATATTCCATTAGCCATGCGAAAAATATACAAAAATTAAAGTTCACAACATATTCTATGACTAATACATAATAAACTATGTCCAATAAACATGAATATTAGAGAAAGACAAATATATATATTCCACCATTTATCAAATATATTATCAATCATAAACTGATTCATTCATTGTCAAAATAAAATTGTAAGTAAATAAAAGAATAAATTGTAAGTAAGTGTATTGTTACAAACAACATATTAACAAGATAACAACAAAAACAAGCAGCTAAATATTGCGGTGATATTCGGGTCGAGCTAAACAGCTCCTGGACGAACAGATTGACATAAACATTTCAACATTGCATGCAATTGTATCAATACAGTTTAATTAACTCTATGATAATATAACAATTTAATCAGCCAATCACTCAATGAAAGTGTATACTATGAATGACATCATCGACAATTGTGAGTAGACACGTGGTAACATGACAATATAAATAAGTACGAAACGTCCAACAAAATACGCATGTTCAGCTATGTAAATGTGTGTGTGTGTATAATTGAAAAATGTTCCAATTCATGACGTTCACACACGATACCTAGTCACTCATACACGTAACTCAGCCCCCCAAAATTGCATTCTGGAATCGCTACTGGCTAGAATGAGACACAGATGATGACGTCACGATACGTGCACGTGCTGCCCTGTGCTGCTGCACCAGGTGACCCCAGACAGTGTGGCGGTCACACGACGGACATGTTCCCGTCACAGGTAACACCGGGTGAAGCAGTAACTGTTGTTGTTGTTGTTGTTGTGAGTGTTGTTCTTCTTGAAGCAGAAAATGGCGAGCCATACACATCACGTGACAGATCACGTGACACTCGGGAGACAGACAGTGCAGGGTGGTACTGCTGCTTTCAATAAGGTCACCACATACATAACACCTCACTGATTTCTGCTTCTCCTCTTTCTCTTCTTCTTCCTGTTCATTCTTGTCCGCTTCTTCTTGTTGTTCAACTGCCAGACGACGTCCTCCTCCGCGGTGACGTCGAGGAGGAGCTGCTGGAGGTGGAGGAGAACCACACAAGACAGGCACGTGAGATGGAGGTGGCGGGGATGTGAGATTTCTTCTCAGTGATGCTTGTAGCCAGCACACAGTGAGAGGCAGACGACACCAGGGTCCACGTGACAACATCTCACCCAGCACGCGCACAGTGTACTCATAACGTGATTCACGCGCCTTCTTCACGCGCACATCTCGCAGGCGGCGCGAGATTCGCGGGTGCTGCCACGCCCACTCGAAGCGTAGAGCAGCAATATCACTGATGAAGCCGTGTACCACCAGCACCATCTGCCAGGGACCCCTGTTACTGGTACGTCGAGCCCCACCCGCCCTGCTACCTGCGTTATGCTGGCGTAATCGACGCCGGGGACATGTGGTGTATCCAATATAAACCAGGCCCAAGTAGCGCTCATTCAAGCAGTACAACAGATATACACCGTGAAAGTCACCGTTGTGCAGGTGAGAGGAGGTGCTCGTGGAGACTGGCACGTGCGAGACAGTGCAACAGTCCTCCTGCTCCTCAGTAACAGTAGACATTACTGCTCAGTCAGTGATTCACTCACTAAATTCACTAATTGTTCACTGAAAAACCCTCTCACACACACACACATATTTCATTTTTGCTGTTATTAAAGCATTTATCAAGCACACACACATACACACAGACACACACACATACACAGACACACACATACACAGACACACACACACACACACAGACATGACATAAAATACTGGAATGTGTTTAATAACAAGCAATTATTATCATTATAATTATAAACTGTATCATGCAGACCCTGCACCCACTATGCACGTGAATAAAACATGACTGAAACTGAAATAGAGACAGAAAGAAGAAAAATAACAAATCACAAATATAAACACACTGACACACACACACACACACACACACACATACACACAAAGGAATAAATATAAACACACTGACACACACACACACATACACACACATACACATACACACACTGACACACAAACACACACACACTGACACACAAAGGAATAAATATAAACACACTGACACACACACACATACACACACACACACACATACACACACACACTGACACACAAAGGAATAAATATAAACACACTGACACACAAACACACACACACACACACACACACATACACACACACACTGACACACAAAGGAATAAACATAAACACACTGACACACACACACATACACACACATACACATACACATACACACACACACTGACACACACACAGTGTGATTATTGTTAGAGTGAGCTAAAAATACGCCAATAACCTGGTGGCCTTCAACAGCACGAGGCACGTGCATCGACACAGCTTCATGGCAGCGGGCCAGGTGGGCCGATAAATACAGGTGAGTATGGGAACAACAGCAGCAGCAGAAACTGCAGCAGAAACTGCAGCAGAAACTGGTGTCAACTAGCAAGCTACACTACACTCACACATCATCAATCTAGCATACACTAACACTCACACACTGACACACATGTACATACACACCGACACACACACATACATACACACTAACATTTTTTTCATTTATTGAAACATTTATATTGCGCAATCTCTACACAATGTCTCAGATGCGCAGACAGTACAATATTTACAATGAGGCATTGTACACACACATACATACACACTGACACACACATGTATACATACACACTGACACACACATGTATACATACCCACTGACACACACACACACTGACTGATACACATATACATACACACACACTGACACACAAACACATACACACTGACACGCATGTACACATACACACTGACACACACATGTATACATACACACTGACACACACATGTATACATACACACTGACACACATATACATACACACTTAGCACTCAGCATGAACTCAGCATAATTATCGGGGGGTATAATTGCATATTCATACCCCAGCCAATTTTTCGGGAGGTATATATACCCCCCTACCCCCCAGGATTTACGCTCATGCCCACACACATACACACTGACACACACACATACATGTATCATATTTTGATATCTGCTTTTTGTTCATTTCAATGTTGTTCGCTGTATTTTTAGGTGTTCGCTTCAAAGACACTTCAACAGCAACTTGTGTACACCCTTATTGATAGTAAAAAACTATCATGTGTGTGTGTGTTATTTATATACTGACAATTTCAATACTAAACACGCAATTAACTGTCCCGGCATCCTCCAGCCTCTATGACTCTATATTAAGTGTAATTCCTCTTATGAACTAGTAACTGAATGTATTATGCTATAATGTGTGTGTGTGTGTGTGTGTGTGTGTGTGTGTTTGTGAGTGTGTGCATGCGTGTGTGTGTGTATGTGTGTGTGAGTATGTGTACTGTTGAAGTTCCACTTTGTCATCAATTATTTGGTTGATGGGTTTCACGTGACTTGATCGGTTGTCATCTTCTATTGTCATCTTCTCACACAAAACTCATATTTTATTTCCCGCAAAAAACGTGACTCAATCGCTCCTGCACTGTTGATATCAACACAAACGGATCTTGACTCACAGTTCAACAGCCGCTAAATCATTCTACGGAACGATCATGACTATCATTTTTACACACAAACACACACTCTCACACATACATACACACACACTCACACACACACACACACACATACAGCCACAAAAATTTTAGGAAGCATCAAACATTTGGCATATTTCGACAGACTAAAAAAGTTAGGTTTGACAACGCTAGAAGAAAGGAGAGTTAGAGGGGATTTAATCTCAGTTTATAGATGTTTTACCGGGAAGGATAGAATGGAATATCGGAAGTTGTTTCAATTCTCAAAATATAATAGGAATCACAGTTTTGGCCTACAAAAACGCAGGATTAAAAAGGACATCCAAAAATATAGTTTCCCAAACAGAGTAGTAGATAGATGGAATATGTTAGCAAGCGACGTTGTACACCAACTAACGACACAACTGTTTAAGAAGACATATGACAACTGGAAGGCGGCAGTCACGAGCCTCTGACTCATTCCTGCGAAGACAACTAGTAAGAACAACTAGTAAGAACATACACACACACACACACACACACACACACACACACACACACACACACACACACACACACACACACACACACACACACACACACACACACACACACACACGTCATATGACGAACACGCGAAGAAGTCTGCAGCTGATTCGTGCAACATCGAGCTTGAAATCACGTTATCAGCATTGGCGGATGCAGGGGGGGGATTGAAGTCCCCCCCCCCCAATTGTTTCCATAAACTCCTCATAACTAACAGGTTCACAAAAAGATGTGAAGGAGAAATATATTTCTGTAGAATTTATTGATATAAGCATTATCACAAAGACGTTGCATGTACATGACTGATCGCCCCCAAAAATAATTCAGCCCCCCCCCCCCAAATTGCACTCTGCATCCGCCTCTGGCAATCAGGAGTATTTTTATTCAGCAAGCCGCATGCGCACCTGAAGAAAGGTAACACGACACACGCCATAAAAGATGTGAACGCCTGCTTCTCCTGTGTGTGTGTGTGTTGGCGAGTGATCCAGTGAGCAGACATGTCGAGTGTAGCGGCCATGTGCTGTCAGCTTCTGGTAATATTCTTGTTGTGCAGCAAAATGAGAGAAGTGTGTCTGTCACCGCTCAATGATGACCAGCTCGGACCAGGGTCGGGATTTCGTGAGGATGATGAGCAAGGCGACGTGGAAACGGACGTTGGATATTCTGAACCCGAGGAAGAAGACCCGTGGGTCAGTCAATGTACCTGGTGCAAGCGTCTAATGAAACCTTGCAATGGCTGGGGGACTATACTGGTTATCGACCCCACATATCAACGACCAGTCTGTCAGAATGTGAACGAAGTGAACGTACACAACTTCAAGAGCAGATACAAGTTCCATTGCATTAAGGAAGGATGTGTTAAGGCCGAATGTGAAAGCAAGGGGCAACAGGAGAAAGACTCGTGCGTGAGGCAAGTCTTTGTCTATTGCGGATCTCTCACCGAACTTATGCATGACCGTTACTACATAGAAAACCCTTAATTCATGTAAAAGTGTATTTGATCTGTAATTAGACATTACTTCACTGGTTATTCTTGATTACGAGCGAGCGATAGCGAGCGAGTTCATACTTGGTGTTACTAGAAAAATGAGTATGAGCGGCCCGCCGGCCGGCCGTGGTCACGCTTTTCAGAGGCTTATATCTCTGGAACCATAAGTCCGATTAACATGCTTTTTTTTTGTTGGGTAGTCTCATCCTTCCTGCCGCGGATGAGACCAAGCCGAATCATGTCAGTGCCTACTATGGCACGTGGCACGTCCCAAATACCCTCCTAATTTTTCGAAAAACACTTTTTACCCGTTTTTCAGAGGCTTATATTTCTGGAACCATAAGTCCGATTAACATGCATTTTTTGTTGTTGGGTAGCCTCATCCTTTCTGCCGTGGATGAGACCAAGCCGAATTATGTCAGTGCCCAGTGTGGCACGTGGCACGTCCCAAATGCCCTCCTACGTTTTCGAAAAACACTTTTTACCCGTTTTTCAGAGGCTTATATCTCTGGAATCATAAGTTCGATTAACATGCATTTTTTGTTGGGTAGCTTCATCCTTCCTGCCGCGAATGAGACCATGCCGAATTACGTCAGTGCCCACTGTGGCACGTGGCACGTCCCAAATGCCCTCATACTTTTTCGAAAAACACTTTTTACCCGTTTTTCAGAGGCTTATATCTCTGGAACCATAAGGCCGATTAACATGCGTTTTTCTTTGTTGGGTAGCCCAATCCTTCTTGCCGCGGATGAGACCATGCCAAATTATGTCAGTGCCCAGCGTGGCACGTGGCACGTGCCATATGCCCTCTTATAACTTAGCAGAAAACAAAGTTTTGACAAAGTTTGACAACGACAAAGTTTGATTACATATGATAGCTTCGCGCTCGCTCGTTCATCGCCGAACACGGCGCCTTACTGGTTTATATCAAAGTGTATTTGATTTGAAATTAAACATTACTTCACTGGTTATTCTTGATTTATATAAAAGTGTATTTGATCTGTAATTAAACATTACTTCACTGGTTATTCTTGATTTATATAAAAGTGTATTTGATCTGTAATTAAACATTACTTCACTGGTTATTCTTGATTTATATAAAAGTGTATTTGATCTGTAATTAGACATTACTTCACTGGCTATTCTTGATTTATATCAAAGTGTATTTGATTTGTAATTAAACATTACTTCACTGGTTATTCTTGATTTATATAAAACTGTATTTGATCTGTAATTAAACATTACTTCACTAGTTATTCTTGATTTATATAAAACTGTGTGTGTGTTGATTGCAATGTTGCAATACATGTTGCCTGATCAACTGCAATGGCTTTGTGTTTAACCCAGCGTGAAATTAAAGTTTGCAACATTTTCGCTGCAAGGAGGTGCAGAGGACCAAGTAGCACGAGATGCTCGAAAACAATATTCAGGAGTAAATTCCTTATTGAGTTCTTGATATTCGTGGCAGAACGTTTTATCAAGTAACAAAGGCGATAATTTTCTGGATAAACAACACTGACACATTGACATACACACTGACACACACATACAGGCATACACACTGACACACACAAACACACACATACAGACTGACACACACACAAACACATCACACATACACGTCGCACATGTATCATAGTTTGATATCTGCTTTGTGCTCATTTCAATGTTGTTCGCCGTTTTTTGGTCTTCGCTACAAATATACTTCAGTAGTTTATCAATCGAGAAGCATAGATACTACAAGAGGGAAAAATATTCGCAATATTCAATAGACAAATAGTCTAGGTGCCGTTGGTTCTCGGCATGGTTCTGTCTTGACTACTTGTAGGCGCGCGTGGGTCGTTGAAAGAAAAATATGTATTCACAAAACACATGAGTATGATTTCAACTACCAACAACAACAACATTGTCAGAATTCGAAATTCCCTCATCCGTTCCCATGGCAACATCAAACATTAGTCAATACGCAATACACAATTCTACAGCATAATTATATATAGCGTGGTTTCATACACAAGACTCTTTCATTTATACAAATGCACACAATAAGTGAATATAATAATAATACATACAACAGATGATGCCCACGCGCACCTGTCTGTTATTTATATTAATTTTTTGTGTTTGTTACACCTTTAATGTGTATTAACCTTTAATCACCTTTATCACAACATAACAACAACAAACAACAACAACAGTGTGTATTTGGTATAGCGCCCATCATCATAGGCGCGCAGACGAGTACTTATACAGATAAACATGAAATATAAACTGGCAATGCGAGCATGGGATCATACGATAATAATATAGAGCTCGATCACAAAACAACAAAATAAAACGCGGATTAAATCAAGGAGAAAACGCAGAATCAAACAAACAACTATATAAAAGAGAGATCAGAGGGAGGCGAAAGGAGTCAAGGCGTGCGTGGTGGGATCAAAGGATAGATCAAAAAGATATTTACGAAGAGAAGCAGCAAATGAGCGATATGAAAACGATGAGGTGATGTGAGAGGGGAGAGAGTTGTAAAGACGCGGACCGAAAAAGGAGAAAGATTTGGAAGACCACGCGGACTCATTTAAAGCGCGAGGGCAGGCTAAAGGGACAGGATGTCGAGAAGAGGGGGTTTCAGAGAGAGAAAGTAAGGCATAGAGATACGTAGGTTTAGTGGGACAGTGCAACAGTTTGAAGATTATGGAGCAAATTTTGAAGTGAATTCTAGATTTGATGGGGAGCCAGCGGAACTTGAAGAGATAAGGAGAAGTATGGCGGCAGAAGGCAGGATATAAAACAAAACGGCAGGATTGGTTCATCACACGCTGGAGAATTTTCAA
This sequence comes from Sacculina carcini, assembly GCA_916048095.2. Classification (NCBI taxonomy): domain Eukaryota; kingdom Metazoa; phylum Arthropoda; class Thecostraca; family Sacculinidae; genus Sacculina; species Sacculina carcini. Next base: position 258,685 of record OU696597.1, on the reverse strand, counting down.
GGAAGATTTAGGACACTTGAAGTGGAGCGAGCTGCAGTAATCCAGTCTAGAAAAGATGAGTGATTGAACAAGCTTGATAGAAGAGGGCTGGTCGAGGCATGAACGGATAGGATAGAGAGAGCGGAGTATAAGGCGACAGATGCGAGCAGTAGCAAGGATATTGGCAGAGAAGGAAAGTGAGGAATCAAAGATAATGCCAAGGTTTCTAACAGACGAAGAGAGAGATATAGGCAAAAGAGGAGGAGACAAACGAGGAGGGTGAAGAGCAAGAAATTCTGATTTATCAGTATTCAGAAGAAGTCGACGGGAGGAGGTCCAAGAAGATATATCAGAAAGTATACCAGACAGAAGAGCAGGGTCAGAAAAGGGACAAGGTATATAGAATTGGATGTCATCAGCATATATGTGAAAAGGGATAGACCAGCGTCGAAGGATAGGGCAGAGAGAGGACATATAAAGATTGAAAAGAAGAGGACCAAGGATAGACCCTTGAGGTACACCAGAGGTAAGAGGGATCGAATTAGAGACGGAAGAGTTGAACTGGACAGAGTAAGATCGATTATGCAAATAGGAGCGAAGCAAGGAGAGCGCGGAATCAGAAACACCAATGTGAGAAAGGTCTTTAATGAGAATTTCATGATCTAAAGTGTAATCTTCACAACTTATGACCTGATCAACAATATATAGTATAACTTGCCAAAAAATAACTACTATCACTCAACTTTATTTATAAAAAAATCCAGATTACCTCTTTTAAAGCGTCTATCAGCATGAAAAATCGCTTAAATTAGCAATCAACCTGCCCGCAATCAGATGCGTCACATTGGCAACAAAAGCGTAGTTTTTGATGCGTTGTCAAAAATATACCACTTGAAATTCCCGCTTTTGGGGGATTACTTATTTGTATTTGTATTTGTACTTCAGCCTACCACAGGCACAATTGGCATAAAGAATAAAGTAGACATGCAATAATAAAACTAAATAAAATAAATAAGCCAGAATACATGTAACATGCAAATGCAGAAACTGCAAAACTGCAGAGAAAAGCATGCGAACATACATGGCAAATTATAGAGGTCGTGGCAAGAGTCAGAATATAGGTGTAATTACAAAAGGCAGCACGTAAGTAAATAAATATGCCACTACAAATATAACATGCGAATCAGGCAGACATGCAAACATATACAAGCACACATACAAACAAGTATAGAGAATGCAGTTATGAGCAAGTTATTTAATCTAATATCAAGAAAAGGTCTAGCATGCACACATACAGAACAAGAACAAGTAATGCAATTATGAGCATGCTTTTTGCTTTTATGCTTTTAGCATTATGAGCAGGTCATTTAATCTAATAGCGAGAGAAGGTGAGAATGTAGTAGCTTCGAGAATGATTTAGCAGATGTGGAGGAGAGCAGTTCATATGGAAGGTTGTTGTACATACGTGGTGCAGTAAACTGAAGAGAGCGTGTCGACCAGAAGGATTCACAAAAAGAACGAGGTTCAAGGAGTACTTTGAACTGTCGTGTATCACGAGGACCAACATGTGGCGATAGGAGTTCTAGAAGATACTGCGGTGAATCAGAAAGATGTAAGAGCTTGTATGTCAGTAAACAGATTTTATGATGAATGCGGTAGGGTATGGGTAGGATACCCAGGTCACGTAGATGGGATGATGTGGGGTGATGTGGAGGAAGGCGAAGGATGAAACGACAGGCTTGATTAAGGATAGACTGCAGTATGTTATAGGATTTCTGTGGAAGGTGTAGAAATAGTGAATTGCAGTAGTCAATGCGGGGAAGTATGAGAGCAGATACCAGAGAGTGTGCGAGAGGAGAGTCAATGTAAGGACGGATCAAATATAGATTTCGGATAATTAACCGACAGATATGAGCGGTAGAAGTGAAGTGTTTTTGATAGGATAGGTGCGGATCTAGTATAATACCGAGGTCACGTACATGGGATGAAAGAGGCAAGTCAGACAGAGCAGGGTGGATCTTAGGCGGGTGAAGAACAATATATTCAGTTTTAGAAGGATTGATGATCAGTGATCGTGAGGAGGCCCAAGGTGAGATAGTGTCCATGATATGAGGAACAGACTTTTGATAGGATAAGGGAAGGAAAATCTGGACGTCATCTGCATATATATGAAAAGAAAGGGATAATTTGCGCAATATGGGACAGAGAGATGACATGTAAATGTTAAAAAGAATAGGCCCCAGTGATGAACCCTGGGGAACCCCTGATAAAAGAGGAAGAGTTTGTGAATGACAGGAATCGAAAAGAACAGAGTAGGAGCGATTAGTGAGGAAGGATGTTAAGAGAGAAAGAGCTGAATGGGATATTCCAATGGAAAAGAGGTCTTGAATCAAAATTTTATGATCGACGAGGTCGAAAGCAGATGACATATCCAAGAGAATAAGTAATACAGATGTTTTTTGTGAAAAATGAGAGAGTATATCGTGCTGAAGGCGAACAAGGGCAGATTCGGTTGAACGTCGTGGAACGAAGCCTGATTGAAGATCGTCAAGGAGATGATTATGATGAAGATAGGCTGACAGTTGATGGCAGATGGCAGATTCAAGGATTTTGGAGGAGAATGGAAGGAGGGAAATAGGTCGGTAGTTTTTTAGAATTGTCGGATCAAGAGAGGGTTTTTTAAGGATAGGAGTGAGAATGGCATGTTTGCTGGTGATGAAGGTTCCATGAAGAAACGAGGCATTGATGAGATGGGTCAGAAAAGGAGCGAGTAGATGAAGAGAGGACGATATAGCAGAAAAGTTTATTGGATTAGATGGACAAAATGATTTTTTGGTGTGTGTGATGAGGCGATGGGTGGTAGTTATTGAGATCTGATGAAAAGAAGTTAAAGAACATGTGGTAGAAGAAAAAGGAAAAGTTGTAGTAGGTGCATGGTTTGATGGTGTAGGAAGTTCAGAGCGTAAGGAAATGAGTTTATCAGTGAAATAATTGGCAAAATCGGAGCAGGAGATGGTGGTCTCAGGAGCAGTTGGTTTGCGACCTAGAAGGGAATTCAGGGTTGACCAGAGCGGTTTTGGAGAGGATATGAGGGAAGGAATGTGATTAAGGTAGTATGATTTTTTAGCATCGAGAACAGTACGGACGTAGTCGGCACGAGAAAAAGCGAAGGATTTCCAGTCGTTTGGAGATTTGGTGCGTCGCCATCGTCGTTCTAGTCGACGCTGGGAACGCTTTAGAGATACTAGATGAGGAGTGGACCAAGGTGGCGGAGGAGGTCGTTTATCACCTCGGAAAGTGCGAAGAGGAAAGAGATGATCAGCGATCGAGGTGAGTTGAGAAGTGAAGAAGGAATCAAGTTGAGAATGGTGAAGATTCAAATACATAAATGGAGATAAGTGATGGTAGATGAAAGCAGAAAAGGTTTCAGGACTGTATGATTTGTAGTCACGATAAGAGAAAGTTTTGGTTTTAGAGGGGACAGGATGAAGTGGGAAGGACGTGAGAAGAAGGCTGTGGTCAGTAAAATTGGAATCAGGGGGGAAAACAGTGACAGGAGGAAGGGATGGTTCTGAGTGATGTGATAGGGAAGGGGTGATAATTAAGTCAAGAGTATGTCCAGCAATGTGTGTAGAAACATGAGGAGTCATATCTAGTGAGTGAGTTTCTAGGATAGATAGGAAATCCTTAGTATAAGGTTTATTTGAAGGAGAGTCGGGCCAAAAATTGAAATCACCAAGGATCAAGAAGGAATGTGAGAAGCGAGATATAATGGCTTCAATCAGGACAGGAAATTCTAATAGGAATTTAGGAGTGGAACCAAGGTGATCATGACGATAGATAATATTAAGACAAACACGAGAAGAGGAACAGCCTTTGACAATGAGTGAGAGAACTTCAAAGGAACTAGGCGGAGTAGTCAAGAGCGAGCAGCGCACTACAGAGAACTTGGATCGAAAAATGATGCCAGTACCGCCACCTGAGGAACGTTCTAGGGACGAAGGACGAGGGGCGTTAAGGTAAGAGTAATGAGAAGGAAGAGATGCGGAAAAAATGGATGAGTCAGATTCTTGAAGCCAGGTTTCTGTGAGACAGAGGATATCAAGGTTGTGTGAAGAGAGAAGTTCAGATATATAGGATGATTTATTCCGGGCAGAACGTATATTCAATAACGCCAGGGAAGGAGAGGAGTTGTTAGGAATGGATGGATGAGGAGAAGACGAATCGGAAATGTTTGAGGAAGTGTCCGAAAACTGAGAAGGCAGAGTGGTGGAATGTAAGATGATAGGAGAATTAAGAGTAGAGCATGGAAGGAAATGAGAAGGCGTGAATTTGGAGAGAGAGCAACGTTTTCGGTGAGAGGATTCAGGAGTAGGATCGTTGCGATGAATACATGAAGAATTAGGAGAAACAAGTGATGATTCAGTGAAATGATAGGAGGATAGTTCAATCGAATTTAGTTTTTTGATGGGAAAGTACGTGTAATTAGAGAGTTCCTGGCCTTAATGAAGAATGGGCAGGAGGAGGAAAAGGCCGCATGCTTGTCAGGAAGTTTTGATTGGGAACAGCGAAAGCAGCATGGTGAGGACTTACTTTGGCAGGATGACGATTGGTGCTCACCTGCACAATAGCCGCATCTAGGAGATGAAAGTGGTGATTTGCAAGATGAGGGAGAATGTCCAAGACCTAAACATTTGGGACAATGGGATATCCAATATCGGGTGTAAACAGGGAGTCGCATCAAGTCAACAAAAATTCTGTCACCATGTTGAGAGATGGCTTGACGGCATTCAGGAGTAAGTGAAAAAATGGCACAGTTGGAGTTAAACTTGGAGCGAGTGAAGAATAGGAATTTGAGCTCATTTGATGATATGTAGGATGAAAGATAAGGAATTTTGGCAGCGATGGAATTGATGAGGGATGATGAAGTCATCGATGTAGGAACGTTTGGTACAGTGATTTTCGGAAGGATACGTGGTTCAGCAGAGATAGATGCTTGAGGAAAGGAGGATGAGAGCGATTCCTTGGCAGCAGTGAGGTCGGATTGGTTGGCACACTTAATGATAAGGGCAGAGTTTTTTGGAATCACTTTAGTGATGGGAACTTTATGCAGAGCAGTGGAAACCTGGTCTGTCGATAAAGAATGGGTGGCTTTGATGATGCATGAGTATGAGGGTCGAGGAGGTGAAACAGTAGTAGACACAGTAGTGGTAGTGCCGGATGGAAGTGGAGGTGGTGGAACAGCAGTGGACATGGGTGTGACGATACCAGATGGAGGTTGAGGTGGTGGAACAGCAGATGAGAGATGAGTACAAACTGGTGATATTAAGGAGTGCAGTTTCGGAATAAGTTCATTGAACTTATTGTCGATCATGGAGGATATAACACTTGGAGAGATAGTAGGCATAGGAGGGTGGGCAGGATGAAATTGGTGGGACGAGTGAGAAGGAAGAAAGGAGCGACATTTCACACAAATCCAAAATATATCAAAGGATAGAATAGCTAGTCCAGCAGCCTCAGACAGATTGATACAGGAAAAATGATACACAGAAGAACAACATTTACACGTAACAAAAGACCTAACATTCACACACGGCGTGCCACAACTACATAATGTAAGTGTGTTACTTCCGGAGAAACATGCAGCGTTATTTGATAGCGTAGGCGTAGCCGAATGTGTTTTGCAACTGGCTGAATGAGAGTCACTGACAGAACTCGCAGACCCAGCAGATGTAGAAGTATTAGTCGACAAAGTGGAGTTAGTAAATGGTGAGGGGTTAGCAGGTACGGTAGCACAGATACTGGAGATTGTTGGTAAAGCAGGGCTAGCGGAGCTCGAGCAGCTGGGGCATAACCAGGTGGAGCGCGAATCTTCCAGCTGTTGGCCCTCACCAGGAGCAACACCCACACATGCACCATGGAACCAGTCTTGACAGCCATCGCACAAGATCATAAACTGATCATTCTGAGGCTTCCGACATATGCACCAAACTTCATTGCTAGCGGCCTTCTGCTTTCTCTTCTCTCCATCTTTCTTGGAAGCAGGTGTCTTTTTGGGAGGCATGATATGCTTCCTTATTTACGACACATAGTAGTCGTGGGACTCACGTACACAATAAAACAATAATTTATAAGTCAGCAAGAAAAAGGAAAAAACAAATACAAAAACAAAAGATCACAATACTCACCCGGCGACCAGGATAACAAACAACAAAGGAAAAATTTGAAGAGCCCGCCAGAAGACAACCATACGCCACGAGTGTCGCCAGGCAAGTATTATTACAATATATGTAATTCAAATTCAGTTGACCTAATCAGACACGAACTCCACGCTTAGAATATGATTTCAATGCATATTATGGTAATAAAAGACATTTCTAATACATTGATGTCTCTGATAATTTTAAACAATCTTGGTGTAGACAGAAATGGCCAGTAATACACGTTTGTATGTTTTGAAATCTATTTTACCAGCTTGGTATTTTTTCCATTGAGTTGAACAATAAATTATTTTCTGGTTGTGAAATTTAATTTGTAGTGACTGATTTCTCAAGCTGACATGGAGAGAACCTATCTTGGATTTGATTTCAGCACTCAACAGGTAATATAGTTTCTGCTCAACAGGTATTATAGTTTCTACTCAACAGGTATCAATCAGGCAGTCAATCAATGTATTTGTTATAGCGCTAATATGTACAAAAGCGCGACAAAATGAAAAAGGCAAACACAACGATGGACATAAACATGTGACAGCAGTGAGAATGCATAATGCACACATAGGAACACATACACACACATACATTAGCAAACACATACACATGGGGCACCATAAGTCAGAATGGGAAAACAAATCAGGCGAAATCAGAATCAGACGATCAGACATGCAGGATAAAGAATATACCAGTAAGACTAGAAAGATAGAAGATATAAAAGATAAGAATTGACTGTGTTTCGGGAACAGAACATGTGATTTTATTGTCGCTGTTATTCTACATTGAGGTAGTTATTCATCTTGGAATCAAATGTGTTCAAATAGGTAATAGGTAAATAATAGAGTTAATTTCGATTCAAAGAATAATTCATATTAGTGAACTATTCATATAGCAATGAATTTAACCTTGGTAACGAAATTTCATCATTATCATCATTATATATTTTGCCACATTTTATTCGCTCTGAAGAGAGGCCATAGATTTTTGCCACATCACATATAATTTATATAAAAACATGCTGCATTCAATGAGCACATTCATCCTCACATTGAATTGAATTGAATGTTTAGGGTGCACCGGCCTGTAGGACCATATGGCACCCATTCATTCACACATGACATGGAAACTCATGATACCACGTGACTCATATATCTCAGTCCCCCGAGTCATAGTTATACTGATATAAATTAACATATGGTACAGCATAAACATCGGTACGGTTTCATGTAAATTTTTGAATGAAACGATACAATAATTATTTGCTGAAGGACTTATTATCCTGATTGTTTTCAACTGTGTGTGTGTGTGTGTGTGTGTGTGTGTGTGTGTGTGTGTGTGTGTGTGTGTGTGTGTGTGTGTGTGTGTGTGTGTGTGTGTGTATCTGTGTGTGTATATGTGTGTGTGTGTATGTATCTCTGTGTGTGTGTGTGTGTGTGTTTATGTTTTCACTGTCGGATTCAGGAGGTTAAATCCTCCCAAATGTTTCCATCAACTCCTCATAAACAAGAGGTTCACTAAAATAAGTCAAAATATATATTTCTGTAGAATTGGTTGATATAAGCATATTCGCACATTATTGTTGTTTGTGTGTAAATGTGTGTATATATCATTGAAGAAGTCATGACTTTCACACGCTACCTAGTCACTCATACACGTAACTCAGCCCCCCTTAAATTGCTCTCTGGATCCGCTCTTATGTGTGTGTGTGTGTGTGTGTGTGTGTGTATTTTACCAGGTGAAGGCTGTTGTTATAGACGATAGACTGCAGATTATTGCCGAGGAAAACGTGTGTTTTGACGAGCATCTGCCCGAGTTCAGGTACACTATTAATATTACAGGGGGTCCTCGACTTACGACGGAGATCCGTTCCTACGTCTCCGTTGTAAGTCGAATTTTGACGTAAGTCGGGACACATTACATGTATATACGTAAGCCGTAATGGCACCTCTAGTAAGGCGAAACACGTGATTTTCCAAACAATTTTACTGTACTACTAGCTCTGACGGGAATTCCACATCAACTCGCAGTTCAGAAAGCAAAATTGCGGCTTAATTGCGACGCAATCGACGTAACTCGAGCAGATGATTTCTAGCGTCGTATCCGCGAAACGTCGCAAGTCGAGACCGTCGTAAACCGAGGACTCCCTGTATAATTATTATAATTATTATTATTGGTGTTTTAAGCGCGCATTACAGCCAGTTGAGACTATATGGCGCCCCCCGCTATGCGCCCAATCTACAGAAGGGTGATTCCTGTTGGACTCAAGCCGCAGGTTGATATGATGAACTAGCCCGGGCCAGGGTTCGAACCTCCTACACACGAGACTTAAGCGTCATTGATCCACTGAGCTACTCGGGAACAGACATTATTATGTTATCCATCCAGCATATGAATATATCTCCAAAACATTATTATTATTATCATTATAATAACACAAAACTCAACATATTGACGTAGGATATACGCTAGCGCTATATAAACTATATCATGCAGATCCTGCTCCCACTATGCACGTGAATAAAACATGACTGAAAAACTAAATAAATAAACTAAATAGACACACACACACACACACACAATTACACTAACAAATACATCTACATATCATATGTATGTGTATATACGTGTATATATGTGTATATACATATCATATGTATGTGTATCATATGTATGTGTATATATATATATATATGTGTGTTTGTGTATTAATGTATATAAGGTATATACACGATGTACTTAATTAAACGCTCAATTTTGCTATGCACTCTGCACGTCACTGTAGGTTCAGCACAGACACACACACACACACACACACGCCCGTTGAGCTATATAGATAGTGTATAGTATATGTACCGTATATTTCGGCGTAGAAGGCGAGGTACAAAATTAGAGCAAATTTTTATGCATTTATCATATATCGGTTGTATAAGACGACTGCTAAATTTAGATATACATATGGAGCAGGTTTGATTTTTGATATTGATGATGTTGTACTGTAATACCTACTCTTATTGAGAAATAAAGGTGTTTGTAATCAACCATTTTTATTTACAACCAAAATGATACTGATTTTTTCATGTGAAATGAAAAATTCTGTACGCAGAATTCAAGGTCTGACTTTTATATCGGTTGTATAAGACGACCCACAATTTTAAGAGTGATTTTTTTACTTTAAGGGTCGTCTTATACGCCGAAATATACGGTATATTATGTGTGTGTGTGTGTGTTGTTAGTACGCGAGGCGGGGTGAATCGCAGGGAGGATGGTGTAACGGTGACTGCGCCTGTTAGTATGTGGATCAAGGCTGTTGATCTTCTGCTGGATAAACTCAAGCAGAACAGCGCAGTCACCATGTCTCACGTGGCGGCCATCGGAGGAGCAGCTCAAGTACTAGCATACACACTGACACACATACATACACACTAACACACATACATACACACTAACTAACTCACTAGCTAACTCACTAACTGACACACTAACTAACTCACTAACTAACTCACTAACTAACTCACTAACTAACTCACTAACTAACTCACTAACTAACTCACTAACTAACACACTAACTAACTCACTAACTAACTCACTAACTAACTCACTAACTAACCCACTAACTAACTCACTAACTAACACACTAACTAACACACTAACTAACTCACTAACTAACACACTAACTAACACACTAACTAACACACTAACTAACACACTAACTAACACACTAACTAACTCACTAACTAACTCACTAACTAACTCACTAACTAACACACTAACTAACACACTAACTAACACACTAACTGACTGACTAACTAACACACTAACTAACACACTAACTAACACACTAACTAACACACTAACTCACTAACTAACACACTAACTGACTGACTAACTAACACACTAACTAACTCACTAACTAACTCACTAACTAACTCACTAACTAACACACTAACTAACACACTAACTAACTCACTAACTAACTCACTAACTAACTCACTAACTAACTCACTAACTAACACACTAACTAACACACTAACTAACTCACTAACTAACACACTAACTAACACACTAACTAACACACTAACTAACTCACTAACTAACTCACTAACTAACACACTAACTAACACACTAACTAACACACTAACTAACTCACTAACTAACTCACTAACTAACACACTAACTAACACACTAACTAACTCACTAACTAACACACTAACTAACACACTAACTAACTCACTAACTAACACACTAACTAACTCACTAACTAACTCACTGACTAACACACTAACTAACACACTAACTAACACACTAACTCACTAACTAACACACTAACTAACTCACTAACTAACTCACTAACTAACTCACTAACTAACTCACTAACTAACTCACTAACTAACACACTAACTAACACACTAACTAACTCACTAACTAACACACTAACTAACACACTAACTAACTCACTAACTAACACACTAACTAACTCACTAACTCACTAACTAACTCACTAACTAACTCACTAACTAACACACTAACTAACTCACTAACTAACTCACTAACTAACTCACTAACTAACTCACTAACTCACACACTAACTAACACACTAACTAACTCACTAACTAACTCACTAACTAACTCACTAACTAACTCACTAACTAACTCACTAACTAACTCACTAACTCACACACTAACTAACACACTAACTAACTCACTAACTAACACACTAACTAACTCACTAACTAAGTCACTAACTAACTCACTAACTAACTCACTAACTAACTCACTAACTAACTCACTAACTAACACACTAACTAACACACTAACTAACTCACTAACTAACACACTAACTAACACACTAACTAACACACTAACTAACACACTAACTAACTCACTAACTAACTCACTAACTAACACACTAACTAACACACTAACTCACTAACTAACACACTAACTAACTCACTAACTAACTCACGAACTAACTCACTAACTAACTCACTAACTAACTCACTAACTAACTCACTAACTAACTCACTAACTAACACACTAACTAACTCACTAACTAACTCACTAACTAACACACTAACTCACTAACTAACACACTAACTCACTAACTAACACACTAACTAACACACTAACTAACTCACTAACTAACTCACTAACTAACACACACTGACACACTGACACACTGACACACTGACACTGACACACACTGACACACATACATACTAACACACAATAATGTTATGTTTATATGTGTTTATACATGTTTGTTGATGTTTATACATGTTTGTTGATGTTTATACATGTTTGTTGATGTTTATACATGTTTGTTGATGTTTACGACACACTGACACACTGACACACACTGACACACACTGACACACACTGACACACTGACACACACTGACACTGACACTGACACACTGACACTGACACACACTGACACTGACACACACTGACACACACTGACACACACTGACACACACTGACACACACTGACACACACTGACACACACTGATACACACTGACACTGACACACTCTGACACGTAGCAACATGGCAGTGTATACTGGCGTGTTGGATCTGCTCATCGTCTGGCGTCTCTGTGTGCATCTGCTAGTGTGTACGAGCAGTTAACTCCATCACACAGCAGCAGTAGTAGTAGTAGTAGTACGTTCACTGTGTCACATTGTCCCACCTGGCAAGACTGCAGTACCAGACGACAATGTCATCAACTACAACTGTGTGTAGGAGGAGCCCAGGTAGGTTTGTCACAATATATACACCCGCCCGTTGTGCATTCCCGCCCTGCATTCCATATTTCTACATTACACCTATATTTACCGATAAAATATATAGATGATTATGCTAGATTGAGCACAAACAGTTCATTTTGTTGTTTATATTCTATAAAAGACATGTACATACACAAATTGTATGTTTTAATGAGTATAATTACTAATTCCAATATTTTTTATCAGGATAATGCTTGAAACCGTAACGTGATACTTGGAGACCAATATTTTACATTATTAATATTTACTGAGCTGTGTGTGTGTGTGTGTGTGTGTATGTGTATGCAAATGTGTGTGTATGTGTCGGTGAGTTTCTACATGACTGGTTTATCAGACGGTAGGTGTAAGCCACAAAGACCACAAATACTTGGACAAATTGAGTTTTGTTCTCAGAATCGCAGCGCACCTCAAATGGCCAGTGTGCGCGATATAGCTGAATGTGGGTGGTCATGTGGGTTTTCCAGTTGAACAGCGTATATGCATGCTTTCTACCCGAATATGACCCTGAGTAACAGTCGTAAATCATATTTTACAACGTGATACCAGAATGAAACCAGAATGATGAAAAATTTGCATTTATAACTTAGTAAAAACTTATTTCAGATCAATGAAATATTGATTTTTGGGCTCCTCATGACAAACAGATTCTATGATACAAAAGTTGCATTTGCAACAAAAGGTCACCCTAATTTTTTATATTAACTGAGCTGTGTGCGTTCATGTGTGTGAGTGTGTTTGTGTGAATACGTGTTGGTGTGTATGTGTATGCAAATGTGTGTGTATGTGTCGGTGAGTTTCTACATGACTGGTTTATCAGACGGTAGGTGTAAGCCACAAAGACCACAAATACTTGGACAAATTGAGTTTTGTTCTCAGAATCACAGCGCACCTCAAATGGCCAGTGTGCGCGATATAGCTGAATGTTGGTGGTCATGTGGGTTTTCCAGTTGAACAGCGTATATGCATGCTTTCTACCCGAATATGACCCTGAGTAACAGTCGTAAATCATATTTTACAACGTGATACCAGTAATGTTTCAGGAATTCTGCTTTTATATGCTTCTTGAATGCTGACATCGTGAGAGATTTTTTAAGGAAACATTGCAACCGATTCCAAAGTTTGACACCCTGATGAAAGAAGGAAATGTTTCTTGCTCTTGTACGTGTATAGGACAGAGTAAATTTATCCGCATGTCTGTGATTCAGTACAAACTTGCTCTGTATATTCGTAGGTAATGAAACGCACTAAACATTTTTGCTAGTGTGTTGAATTTGATTTGGTCACTGAATTTCAAAATGTTGAGTTTTTTTGAAGAAATGTGAGGTGTTGTCATGGTAATGTGTATTGTTTATGAGTCTTATTGCTTTTCTTTGGGCAATTGAAATTGGTTCTAAATTGGATTGGTATGTGTTGCCCCATGTTTCACAGCAATACTGCAGATGTGATTTAAAGTATGTGTTGTATAACAGCGTGTTTGTTTTTGTGTCAAATATGTGCCGTGTTTTATTGAGTATGAAGTTTCTTTTGCTTAATTGTGATGATACATTGTGTATGTGATGTTTCCAATTTAGTCTGCTATCAATGAAAACACCCAAAAATTTCGCTTTTCTGTGTGAGTGTGTTTGTGTGAATACGTGCTGGTGTGTATGTGTATGCAAATGTGTGTGTATGTGTCGGTGAGTTTCTACATGACTGGTTTATCAGACGGTAGGTGTAAGCCACAAAGACCACAAATACTTGGACAAATTGAGTTTTGTTCTCAGAATCGCAGCGCACCTCAAATGGCCAGTGTGCGCGATATAGCTGAATTTATCGTGGTCATGTGGGTTTTCCAGTTGAACAGCGTATATGCATGCTTTCTACCCGAATATGGCCTTGAGTAACAGTCGTAAATCATATTTTACAACGTGATACCAAAATGAAACAAGAATGATGAAAAATTTGCATTTATAACTTAGTAAATACTTATTTCAGATAGATAAAATCTTGATTTTTTGGCTCCTTATGACAAACAGATTCTATGATACAAAAGTTGCATTTGCAACAAAAGGTCACCCTAATTTGTTATATTAACTGAGCTGTGTGCGTTCATGTGTGTGAGTGTGTTTGTGTTAATACGTGTTGGTGTGTATGTGTATGCAAATGTGTGTGTATGTGTCGGTGAGTTTCTACATGACTGGTTTATCAGACGGTAGGTGTAAGCCACAAAGACCACAAATGCTTGGGCAAATTGAGTTTTGCTCTCAGAATCGCAGCGCACCTCAAATGGCCAGTGTGCGCGATATAGCTGAATGTGGGTGGTCATGTGGGTTTTCCAGTTGAACAGCGTATATGCATGCTTTCTACCCGAATATGGCCTTGAGTAACAGTCGTAAATCATATTTTACAACGTGATACCAGAATGAAACCAGAATGATGAAAAATTTGCATTTATAACTTAGTAAATACTTATTTCAGATCAATAAAATCTTGATTTTTTGGCTCCTTATGACAAACAGATTCTATGATACAAAAGTTGCATTTGCAACAAAAGGTCACCCTAATTTTTTATATTAACTGAGCTGTGTGCGTTCATGTGTTTGAGTGTGTTTGTGTTAATACGTGTTGGTGTGTATGTGTATGCAAATGTGTGTGTATGTGTCGGTGAGTTTCTACATGACTGGTTTATCAGACGGTAGGTGTAAGCCACAAAGACCACAAATACTTGGACAAATTGAGTTTTGTTCTCAGAATCACAGCGCACCTCAAATGGCCAGTGTGCGCGATATAGCTGAATGTTGGTGGTCATGTGGGTTTTCCAGTTGAACAGCGTATATGCATGCTTTCTACCCGAATATGACCCTGAGTAACAGTCGTAAATCATATTTTAAAACGTGATACCAGTATTGTTTCAGGAATTCTGCTTTTATATGCTTCTTGAATGCTGACATCGTGAGAGATTTTTTAAGGAAACATTGCAACCGATTCCAAAGTTTGACACCCTGATGAAAGAAGGAAATGTTTCTTGCTCTTGTACGTGTATAGGACAGAGTAAATTTATCCGCATGTCTGTGATTCAGTACAAACTTGCTCTGTATATTCGTAGGTAATGAAACGCACTAAACATTTTTGCTAGTGTGTTGAATTTGATTTGGTCACTGAATTTCAAAATGTTGAGTTTTTTGAAGAAATGTGAGGTGTTGTCATGGTAATGTGTATTGTTTATGAGTCTTATTGCTTTTCTTTGGGCAATTGAAATTGGTTCTAAATTGGATTGGTATGTGTTGCCCCATGCTTCACAGCAATACTGCAGATGTGATTTAAAGTATGTGTTGTATAACAGCGTGTTTGTTTTTGTGTCAAATATGTGCCGTGTTTTATTGAGTATGAAGTTTCTTTTGCTTAATTGTGATGATACATTGTGTATGTGATGTTTCCAATTTAGTCTGCTATCAATGAAAACACCCAACAATTTCGCTTTTCTGTGTGAGTGTGTTTGTGTGAATACGTGCTGGTGTGTATGTGTATGCAAATGTGTGTGTATGTGTCGGTGAGTTTCTACATGACTGGTTTATCAGACGGTAGGTGTAAGCCACAAAGACCACAAATACTTGGACAAATTGAGTTTTGTTCTCAGAATCGCAGCGCACCTCAAATGGCCAGTGTGCGCGATATAGCTGAATTTATCGTGGTCATGTGGGTTTTCCAGTTGAACAGCGTATATGCATGCTTTCTACCCGAATATGACCCTGAGTAACAGTCGTAAAACATATTTTACAACGTGATACCAAAATGAAACCAGAATGATGAAAAATTTGCATTTATAACTTAGTAAATACTTATTTCAGATAAATAAAATCTTGATTTTTTGGCTCCTTATGACAAACAGATTCTATGATACAAAAGTTGCATTTGCAACAAAAGGTCACCCTAATTTGTTATATTAACTGAGCTGTGTGCGTTCATGTGTTTGAGTGTGTTTGTGTGAATACGTGTTGGTGTGTATGTGTATGCAAATGTGTGTGTATGTGTCGGTGAGTTTCTACATGACTGGTTTATCAGACGGTAGGTGTAAGCCACCAAGACCACAAATACTTGGGCAAATTGAGTTTTGTTCTCAGAATCGCAGCGCACCTCAAATGGCCAGTGTGCGCGATATAGCTGAATGTGGGTGGTCATGTGGGTTTTCCAGTTGAACAGCGTATATGCATGCTTTCTACCCGAATATGACCCTGAGTAACAGTCGTAAATCATATTTTACAACGTGATACCAGAATGATGTGTGCTGCTGAATGTAGATATATTGTTTTATTTTATAAAACTCGCATTATTATCCGCACCTAACCTAGCATTAAAACCTGCCCGTCGTGCGGAACAATTCATACAATAAAATTAATATTCAATTAAAAAAAGACGAGATACAAATTAGAAAGAAAATGGTAAACCCATTAAGTCTTATCTAATAGAAAAGTATATAGGAGAATATTTTTATTCATATCTGGACAAAATATTTCTCTCAAATAGCATCATATTTAAGCCTGCCCGTCGTATGGAAAAGTTCAGAACTCGCCAACGAAATGATGAATAATGATGAAAAATGAAACATTTTCATCAGAATGTTAATAAATGTTCCAAAATATGTGTATAACTTAACATCAACTTAACATAACAATAAAATCGGTCGCCCGAAGTTTAAATGAAATTATGAATGTAGATTGAAATTTTGTCATTTTTACATATTTTATATTTAGTTTTTGATTATGAATTACAGCCTATCTTGTAGAACACAAAATTCTCTACACAGGGGTATAATCTGTATAGCTGTAACATTGCTTGTTTTTGAGGAGTAGATGTCGGAATATTGACCAAAAATTTTCGCATTTTTCAGGGTTCATCTTGTTTTTTCACCGTTATAACTTGTTTTGGTTCCATTTTTCAAATTTAAACTTAAGCCTATCGTGTAGACAAGAAAATTTCTAACACGATGGTGTAAATTGTTGGCGGGTACACCAAGTGGTTACCGAGTAGTAGCTTTAAGAAAATGGACCAAGAAGGGTGGGACCACAGACACACACACACACGCACACACACAGACAGAGGATCTCTTTTACATATATAGATATACACACATGTATCTATGTGCACTACATGTTATACTGACACACGCACATATATTTATACACATTTATATACATATACACACATTTATACACAGACACACACACACATAGACATACATGCACAGACACACATACATGTATACACAAACACACAAACACACTCTTAATACAATGTTAGTTTGTGTGTTTGTTTGTGGTTCAGAAATTGGCTGAAATCACAGGATCTCGAGCATATGAGCGTTTCACAGCCAGTCAAATAGGAAAACTGTATGAGAACAACCGTGAATCTTACGATAACACTGAGGTATTCAGACATTCATTATCTAATGTATGTATGTGTAATGTATGTGTGTGTGTGTGTAATGTGTGTAATATGTGCGTGTGTGTATATATAATGTATGTGTATATATATATTGTGTGTGTGTGTGTGTGTGTGGGTGTGTGTGATTTTGAGCTATCTCCACATCATTAGTACTAATTACTACTCGTTACTTATTACTTATCATTATTACTTATTGCTTGTCTTTACTACTTATTATTATGCATTACTTATCATTGTTACTCGTTACTTATCATTACTACTCATTACCCAGTATTACTTATTAGTACTCATTACTCATCATTGCAATTCGTTTATATGTCTGTGTATTCATGTGTGCTTGTATATGTTTGTATATGATTGTATACGTTTGTATATGTTGTATGTGTTTGTATATGTTTACATGTGTTGGTTTGCGTGATTGTGTGTATGTGTCTGTGTATGTTTGTGTTTTTGCATGTGCTTTTTGTGTCTATATATGTTTGTATATACATGTATATATTTGTGTATGTTTTGTATGCACATGTGTATGTTGTATATGTTTTTGTATACTTCATGTGTATGTATATGTTTGTGTATTTTTGTATATGTTTGTGTGGGTGGGTGTTTACATATATTTGCATATAATTTATGTATATGTTTGTATCTGTGTATGTTACATATGTCTGTGTATAATTCATGTGTGTGTATATGTTTGTGTATTTTTGTATATGCTTGTGTGGGTGGGTGTTTACGTATATTTGCATATAATTTATGTATATGTATATGTTTGTATCTGTGTATGTTATATATGTTTGTGTATACTTCATATGTATGTATATGTTTGTGTATTTTTGTATATGTTTGTAGGGGTTGGTGTTTACATATATTTGCATATAATTTATGTATATGTATATGTTTTGTATCGGTGTATGTTTGTGTGGGTGTTTGTGTGTAGCGTATATCGTTGGTGAGTAGTTTCGCTGCTTCCTTGTTTCTCGGCAAATACGCTGATATCGATCTCACTGATGGATCAGGTATGAACCTGTTGGATATCAACCAACATCACTGGAACCAACAATGTCTTGATGTAAGACCATTTCTTCAACCACTTCACTGATATATTCAACAATGTCTTGATGTAAGATCATTTCTTCAACCACTTCACTGATATATTCAACAATATCTTGATGTAAGATCATTTCTTCAACCACTTCACTGATATATCCAACAATATCTTGATGTGAGATCATTTCTTCAACCACTTCACTGATATATTCAACAATATCTTGATTTAAGACCATTTCTTCAACCACTTCACTGATATATTCAACAATATCTTGATGTAAGATCATTTCTTCAATCATTTCACTGATATATCCAACAATATCTAGATGTAAGATCATTTCTTCAACCACTTCACTGATATATTCAACAATATCTAGATGTAAGACCATTTCTTCAACCACTTCACTGATATATTCAACAATATCTTGATGTAAGATCATTTCTTCAACCACTTCACTGATATATTCAACAATGTCTTGATGTGAGATCATTTCTTCAACCACTTCACTGATATATTCAACAATATCTTGATGTAAGATCATTTCTTCAATCATTTCACTGATATATTCAACAATATCTTGATGTAAGATCATTTCTTCAACCACTTCACTGATATATTCAACAATATCTAGATGTAAGATCATTTCTTCAATCATTTCACTGATATATTCAACAATATCTTGATGTAAGATCATTTCTTCAACCATTTCACTGATATATTCAACAATATCTTGATGTAATATCATTTCTTCAATCATTTCACTGATATATTCAACAATATCTTGATGTAAGATCATTTCTTCAACCCCTTCACTGATATATTCAACAATATCTTGATGTAAGATCATTTCTTCAACCATTTCACTGATATATTCAACAATATCTTGATGTGAGACCATTTCTTCAACCACTTCACTGATATATTCAACATTATCTTGATGTGAGACCATTTCTTCAACCACTTCACTGATATATTCAACAATATATTGATGTGAGATCATTTCTTCAATCATTTCACTGATATATTCAACAATATCTTGATGTAAGATCATTTCTTCAACCATTTCACTGATATATTCAACAATATCTTGATGTAAGACCATTTCTTCAACCACTTCACTGATATATTCAACAATATCTTGATGTAAGATCATTTCTTCAACCATTTCACTGATATATTCAACAATATCTTGATGTAAGATCATTTCTTCAACCATTTCACTGATATATTCAACAATATCTTGATGTAAGATCATTTCTTCAACCATTTCACTGATATATTCAACAATGTCTTGATGTGAGATCATTTCTTCAATCATTTCACTGATATATTCAACAATATCTTGATGTAAGATCATTTCTTCAACCACTTCACTGATATATTCAACAATATCGAGATGTAAGATCATTTCTTCAATCATTTCACTGATATATTCAACAATATCTAGATGTAAGACCATTTCTTCAACCACTTCACTGATGTTTTCAGCTTGTATTTGTGTGTGGATTAATCATTGTTGTACATTCATATGTGTATGTATGTTGGTGTGTCAGGCTTGTGCACCCCAGTTGTCAGAGAGGTTGGGCTCGCGGCCGGTTGTTGCTGGTTCTTGTCTCGGTCACGTGCACTCGTACTGGACTCTTCGTCACGCGCTGTCGCCCCTCTGTCTCGTCACGGCTTTCACTGCCGATAACGCAGCCTCGCTACTTGCTCTGCGCGTGCATTGTGGCGAGCTGGCACTCAGCCTGGGTACTTCAGACACCGTGTTTACTGCTACCAGTACACGACCCGGTACTGTCACCGACTCACAGCAGCAGTATGGACACGTGTTTATCAGTCCCGTGTCTCCAAGACAATACATGAATCTGCTGTGGTGCGTATCTGCCCCTCCTTCTCTATCTATCTATCTCTCTTTGCTAGTTGTTCGATATTTTTCTCTCTCTGTCTTTCTCGCTTAGTTTCTTTTCAGTCGTTTCTTCTCTTATTTTCTCTTTCTGTCTTTCTAATTTTCTCCTATGCACGTTTCTATACACCATTTCTATTTATTTTCTTTCTATGCACCTTTCCTCTTTCTTTCTATCACTTTTTCTCGCTCTTTCCTTCAACTATCAGCTGGCAGTAATTCAACAATACAAGTTGACACACAAACACACACACACATTGTGTCATAAACGTAGTCGTATAAAAGACCTTAATACAGTGATTCCCAACCTGTGTGTCGCGCTAACAAGAGATGATGAGATATGATGAGATCGTGAGATGGGAAATTGCATATTTTTATTATAATACCATGTTTTTGTAATAGCAGGATCAGTGTGGAGACATTTTTCATATCTATGTATAAGGTATTGTTACACCGATGTAAAATGTCGAAATGAAAACAAATATAATAAAAACAACGAAGATTTTAAATATGTACTTTCTTATAAGGATGTCGGGAACTTTTGGAAAGCTTGCCAAGGCTGCCGTAAGCTAGAAAAGGTTGGGAACCACTGCCTTAATGTGTGTGTATGTTTGTGTGTGTGTGTGTGTGTGTGTGTGTGTGTGTTGATTTGTGTGTGTGTGTGTGTCTGTGTGTGTTGATTTGTGTGTGTGTGTGTGTTGATTTGTGTGTGTGTGTTCATTTGTGTGTATGTTTGTGTGCTGATTTGTGTGTATGTTTGTGTGTATGTGTGTGTATGTTTGTGTGTGCGTGTGTGTGTGTGTAGTTTTAAGAATGGTTCGCTGGTTCGTGAGAGGATTCGTGACAGTGTGTGTGATGGAAGCTGGCAGAAATTTCAACAACTTCTTCAATCTTCTCCACCAGGAAACAACGGAAATATCGGTCTGTTTGTCTATTTGTTCCTTCATTCTGCTTCTTCTATATTACTCATTATTTGTTCTTATTATTTTCTTCTTTTTCATTTGTGTCTTGCTGCGTATTTACTCTTATTTCATTTGCATATTTCTTCTTATTATTTACTTCTTTTTTGTCTGTTTGTTCCTTCATTCTCCTTCTTTTGTTTATTATTCTGTTTCATCTATATTTTTCTCAAATATTCGCTCTGTTGTTTCATCTTTATACTGATCCGTTATCATTGCTTCTTGTTCCGTTTCAAAACGCATAAAAAGTATCCTAATATAATGTAATGTGTGTATGTGTTAGATATCCTAATGTATCTTAATATAATGTAATGTGTGTATGTGTTAGGTATCCTAATGTATTCTAATATAATGTAATGTGTGTATGTGTTAGGTATCCTAATGTATTCTAATATAATGTAATGTGTGTACGTGTTAGGTATCCTAATGTATTCTAATATAATGTAATGTGTGTATGTGTTAGGTATCCTAATGTATCTTAATATAATGTAATGTGTGTATGTGTTAGATATCCTAATGTATTATAATATAATGTAATGTGTGTATGTGTTAGGTATCCTAATGTATCTTAATATAATGTAATGTGTGTATGTGTTAGGTATCTTAATGTATCTTAATATAATGTGATGTGTGTATGTGTTAAATATCCTAATGTATCTTAATATAATGTAATGTGTGTATGTGTTAGGTATCCTAATGTATTATAATATAATGTGATGTGTGTATGTGTTAGGTATCCTAATGTATCTTAATATAATGTAATGTGTGTATGTGTTAGGTATCCTAATGTATTATAATATAATGTAATGTGTGTATGTGTTAGGTATCCTAATGTATTATAATATAATGTAATGTGTGTATGTGTTAAGTATACTAATTTATTATAATATAATGTAATGTGTTTATGTGTTAGATATCCTAATGTATCTTAATATAATGTGATGTGTGTATGTGTTAGATATCCTAATGTATCTTAATATAATGTGATGTGTGTATGTGTTAAATATCCTAATGTATTCTAATATAATGTGATGTGTGTATGTGTTAGATATCCTAATGTATCTTAATATAATGTAATGTGTGTATGTGTTAGATATCCTAATGTATTATAATATAATGTGATGTGTGTATGTGTTAGATATCCTAATGTATCTTAATATAATGTGATGTGTGTATGTGTTAGATATCCTAATGTATTATAATATAATGTAATGTGTGTATGTGTTAGGTATCCTAATGTATTATAATATAATGTAATGTATGTATGTGTTAGATATCCTAATGTATCTTAATATAATGTGATGTATGTATGTGTTAGGTATCTTAATGTACTCTAATATAATGTAATGTATGTATGTGTTAGATATCCTAATGTATCTTAATATAATGTGATGTGTGTATGTGTTAGATATCCTAATGTATCTTAATATAATGTGATGTATGTATGTGTTAGGTATCTTAATGTACTCTAATATAATGTAATGTATGTATGTGTTAAATATCCTAATGTATTCTAATATAATGTAATGTGTGTATGTGTTAAATATCCTAATGTATTCTAATATAATGTGATGTGTGTATGTGTTAGATATCCTAATGTATCTTAATATAATGTAATGTGTGTATGTGTTAGATATCCTAATGTATTATAATATAATGTGATGTGTGTATGTGTTAGATATCCTAATGTATCTTAATATAATGTGATGTGTGTATGTGTTAGATATCCTAATGTATTATAATATAATGTAATGTGTGTATGTGTTAGGTATCCTAATGTATTATAATATAATGTAATGTATGTATGTGTTAGATATCCTAATGTATTCTAATATAATGTAATGTATGTATGTGTTAGGTATCCTAATGTATCTTAATATAATGTAATATGTGTATGTGTTAGATATCCTAATGTATCCTAATATAATGTAATGTGTGTATGTGTTAGGTATCCTAATGTATCTTAATATAATGTGATGTGTGTATGTGTTAGATATCCTAATGTATTATAATATAATGTAATGTGTGTATGTGTTAGATATCCTAATGTATCTTAATATAATGTGATGTGTGTATGTGTTAGATATCCTAATGTATTATAATATAATGTAATGTGTGTATGTGTTAGGTATCCTAATGTATTATAATATAATGTGATGTGTGTATGTGTTAGATATCCTAATGTATCTTAATATAATGTGATGTGTGTATGTGTTAGATATCCTAATGTATCTTAATATAATGTGATGTATGTATGTGTTAGGTATCCTAATGTATTCTAATATAATGTAATGTGTGTATGTGTTAGGTATCCTAATGTATTCTAATATAATGTATTGTGTGTATGTGTTAGGCGTGTACTGGGATGAGCCGGAGATTACTCCATCGCTGATTTGCCACAATGACGATGATGGTTTGAATGATGGTTTGAGTGATGATGGTGTGAGGGGTTGTTGGAGGCGAGATGACACAGACTCACAATGTGACAGCTTCCCGGCTGCTACTGAGGTGCGCGCGCTCATTGAGGGACAAATGATGGCTCGACGACTGCACGCGCACAAGCTGGGCTTCCTGAACGGTGCATCTGATATGTGTGTGTGTCAGTGTGAGAATGATAGAAGAAGAGATAGCAGTAATAGATATAGCAGTAATAGATACTTGATCTGTGTGTGTCGGTGTGAGAATGATAGAAGAAGAGATAGCAGTAATAGATATAGCAGTAATAGATACTTGATATGTGTGTGTCAGTGTGAGAATGATAGAAGAAGAGATAGCAGTAATAGATATATCAGTAATAGATACTTGATCTGTGTGTGTCATTGTGAGAATGATAGAAGAAGAGATAGCAGTAATAGATATAGCAGTAATAGATATAGCAGTAATAGATACTTGATCTGTGTCAGTGTGAGAATGATAGAAGAAGAGATAGCAGTAATAGATATAGCAGTAATAGATACTTGATCTGTGTGTGTCAGTGTGAGAATGATAG
The DNA here is from genome assembly GCA_916048095.2 of Sacculina carcini. NCBI lineage: Eukaryota > Metazoa > Arthropoda > Thecostraca > Sacculinidae > Sacculina > Sacculina carcini. The sequence goes on along the minus strand of OU696597.1, from coordinate 234,391 downwards.
AAGAAGAGATAGCAGTAATAGATATAGCAGTAATAGATACTTGATCTGTGTGTGTCAGTGTGAGAATGATAGAAGAAGAGATAGGAGTAATATATATAGCAGTAATAGATACTTGATCTGTGTGTGTCAGTGTGAGAATGATAGAAGAAGAGATAGGAGTAATAGATATAGCAGTAATAGATACTTGATCTGTGTGTGTCAGTGTGAGAATGATAGAAGAAGAGATAGCAGTAATAGATATAGCAGTAATAGATACTTGATATGTGTCAGTGTGAGAATGATAGAAGAAGAGATAGGAGTAATAGATATAGCAGTAATAGATACTTGATATGTATCAGTGTGAGAATGATAGAAGAAGAGATAGCAGTAATAGATATAGCAGTAATAGATACTTGATCTGTGTGTGTCAGTGTGAGAATGATAGAAGAAGAGATAGCAGTAATAGATATAGCAGTAATAGATACTTGATATGTATCAGTGTGAGAATGATAGAAGAAGAGATAGCAGTAATAGATATAGCAGTAATAGATACTTGATATGTGTCAGTGTGAGAATGATAGAAGAAGAGATAGCAGTAATAGATATAGCAGTAATAGATACTTGATCTGTGTGTGTCATTGTGAGAATGATAGAAGAAGAGATAGCAGTAATAGGTAGAAGAAAGTGAGACATTAGAGTGAACGATAGGAGAGAATGAAAGATGGAAATAAGCAAATAGAAGTAAGAAAGATACATACAGTGTGTGTGTGAGAGAAAGAGAGAGGGAGAGAAAAGAACAGATGAAAAGATAGATATATGAGAGTAAAAGAGATAGAAGGATTGAGAAGAAGATGGAAGAGAGATATATATAGTGTGTTTGTGTGTTTGTTAGATGAAGTAAGTCGTGTGGTAGTAACCGGAGGAGCTTCTTGTAACTCAGCTATTCTTCAAGTTATGGCCGATATTTTCAACGCTCCTGTCTATACACTGGTATTATTCACACTCACATCGTGTATATCCTATCTATCAACTATTTCTCTTTCTGTCTCTTTTTTCTCTTTCTGTCTTATATTTCTCTTTCTGTCTTATATTTCTCTTTCTTTCTTATATTTCTCTTTGTGTCTCTTATTTCTATTTCTGTCTTCTATTTATCTTTCTGTTCCTTATTTCTCTTTGTGTCTTCTATTTCTCTTTCTGTCTTCTATTTCTCTTTCTGTTTCTTATTTCTCTTTCTGTCTTATATTTCTCTTTCTGTTTCTTATTTCACTTTCTGTCTTATATTTCTCTTCCTGTCTTCTATTTCTCTTTCTGTCTTCTATTTCTCTTTGTGTCTTATATTTCACTTTCTGTCTTCTATTTCTCTTTCTGTCTCTTATTTCTCCTTCTGTTTTCCATTTCTCTTTCTGTCTGATATTTCTCTTTCTGTCTCTTATTTCACTTTCTGTCTTATATTTCTCTTCCTGTCTTCTTTTTCTCTTTCTGTCTTCTATTTCTCTTTCTGTTTTATATTTCACTTTCTGTCTTCTATTTCTCTTTCTGTCTCTTATTTCTCCTTCTGTTTTCATTTCTCTTTCTGTCTTATATTTCTCTTTCTGTCTCTTATTTCACTTTCTGTCTTATATTTCTCTTCCTGTCTTCTATTTCTCTTTTTGTCTCATATTTCCCTTTGTGTCTTCTATTTCTCTTTCTGTCTTCTATTTCTCTTTCTGTCTCATATTTCTCTATGTGTCTTCTATTTCTCTATCTGTCTTATATTTCTCTTTGTGTCTTATATTTCTCTTTCTGTCTCATATTTCTCTATGTGTCTTCTATTTCTCTTTCTGTTTCTTATTTCTCTTTGTGTCTTATATTTCTCTATCTATCAACTATTTCTCTTTCTGTCTTCTATTTCTCTTTCTGTCTTCTATTTCACTTTCTGTCTTCTATTTCTCTTTCTGTCTTCTATTTCTCTTTCTGTCTTCTATTTCTCTTTCTGTCTTCTATTTCTCTTTCTGTCTTCTATTTCTCTTTCTGTCTTACATTTCTCTTTCTGTCTTCTATTTCTCTTTCTGTCTTCTATTTCTCTATGTGTCTTCTATTTCTCTTTCTGTCTTCTATTTCTCTTTCTGTCTTCTATTTCTCTTTCTGTCTTACATTTCTCTTTCTGTCTTCTATTTCTCTTTCTGTCTTCTATTTCTCTATGTGTCTTCTATTTCTCTATCTGTCTTCTATTTCTCTATCTGTCTTATATTTATCTTCCTGTCTTCTATTTCTATTTGTGTCTCTTATTTATCTTTCTGTCTTCTATTTCTCTATGTGTCTTCTATTTCTCTATCTGTCTTATATTTATCTTCCTGTCTTATATTTCTCTTTCTGTCTTCTATTTCTATTTGTGTCTCTTATTTCACTTTCTGTCTTCTATTTCTCTTTCTGTCTTCTATTTCTCTTTCTGTCTTCTATTTCTCTTTCTGTCTTCTATTTCTCTTTGTGTCTCTTATTTCTCTTTCTGTCTCCTATTTCTCTATGTGTCTTCTATTTCTCTATCTGTCTTATATTTCTCTATCTGTCTTATATTTCTCTATCTGTCTTATATTTCTCTATGTGTCTTCTATTTCTCTATCTGTCTTATATTTCTCTTTTAGTCTTCTATTTCTCTTTCTTTCTTCTATTTCTCCTTCTGTTTTCTATTTCTCTTTCTGTCTTCTATTTCTCTTCCTGTCTTCTATTTCTGTCTTCTATTTCTCTTTCTGTCTTATATTTCTCTTTCTGTCTTATATTTCTCTTTCTGTCTTCTATTTCTCTTTCTGTCTTATATTTCTCTATGTGTCTTCTATTTCTCTATCTGTCTTATATTTCACTTTCTGTCTTCTATTTCTCTTTCTTTCTTCTATTTCTCTTTCTGTCTCTTATTTATCTTTCTGTCTTCTATTTCTCTTTCTGTCTTCTATTTCTCTTTCTGTCTTATATTTCTCTTTCTGTCTCTTATATCTCTTTGTGTCTTATATTTCTCTTTGTGTCTTATATTTCTCTTTGTGTCTCATATTTCTCTTTGTGTCTCTTATTTCTTATTCTTCTATCATATATATCATATGTTGTCTTTTTCTTCCTGTCTCTCAGTCTTATATCTCTCTTCTTTCAACTATCCTTCTCTTCTGTCTATGTGTTTATGCATTTGTATGTTTATATTTATGCTTGTGTTTATGTGTATGTGTTAAGCTGATACATGTGTGTGTGTGGGTGTTGTGGGGTGCAGGAGATGGGTAATTCTGCTTGTCTTGGTGCCGCCTTTTTAGCATGGAATAGTTATCAATCATCACGTATCAGTAATAGAGACACAGCTGATACAAGCAGTAATAATATACTGGACCGACTGGCTGCTGTGACAGCAGAACCTCACCAGCTCGCATCTCTACCTCATCCACGTGCCCATCAGGTCTCTACGCCCCATACACTAACACTAACACTAACACTAACACTAACACTAACACACACTAATACACGCTAACACATACACTAGCACACACAAACACTAACACTAATACACACTAATACACACACTAGCACACACAAACACTAACACTAACACACACTAATACACACTAACACATACACTAGCACACACACACACACTAACACATACACTAGCACACACACACACTAACACTAACACACACTAATACACACTAACACATAAACTAGCACACACACACACACTAACACATACACTAGCACACACACACACTAACACTAATACACACACACTAACATACACTAGCACACAAACACTAACACTAACACACACTAATACACACTAACACATACACTAGCACACACACACACTAACACATACACTAGCACACACACACACACTAACACTAATACACACACACTAACATACACTAGCACACACACTAACACTAACACACACTAATACATACATAAACATATATATATACATATATACATATACACACAAACTAACACACACTAATACATACATAAACATACACACACTAACACTAACACACACTAATACACGCTAACATTAACACACTAACACTAACACACATTAATACACACACACACACACTAACACACACACTAATACTAACACACTAATGAATACATACACTCACATACATACATACATACATAACACACACACACACTAATAATAACACACATAAATTGGGTAAACTTAATTATTGGTATAATGGTAATCAGTTACCAGTAACGAGGTGTCTTCGGAATATGTATTTATGTATGTGTGTATTTGTGTATATGTATATATATGTATGCATATATATTTATGTATTTGTGTATATATATATACATATTTGTATGTATATATATATATACAACTCTTAACTCACAAACTGTTACTCTTTTACAACGTTATGTATTTATATATATGTGTGTATGAGAGCAGATATACAGTCCTCTTTTACAACGTTATGCTGCTCTCGAGCGGTATATTTTAGCGTCTGTTGGAGGTCATTGAACTCAGCATTCATTACCAACGCACGATGACGTCATACAATAAATGAAATACAATATGAAATAACCATGATCATTGGGTGAGAACAAGGATATAACGATTATAACAATATACATGTGTGTGTGTGTGTGTGTGTTTTTGTTAGTGTGTGTATGTGTGTGTTTCTTTTTGTTAGTGTGTTTTTGTTACTGTGTGTGTCTTTTTTTGTTAGTGTGTGTGTATGTGTGTGTGTGTGTGTGTGTGTGTGTTATTGTGTTTTTGTTAGTGTGTGTATGTGTGTGTTTCTTTTTGTTAGTGTGTTTTTGTTACTGTGTGTGTCTTTTTTTGTTAGTGTGTGTGTATGTGTGTGTGTGTGTGTGTGTGTTATTGTGTTTTTGTTAGTGTGTGTGTGTGTGTGTTTCTTTTTGTTAGTGTTTGTGTGTTTTTGTTAGTGTGTGTGTGTGTGTGTGTGTGCGTGTGCGTTAGTGTGTGCGTGTGTTTTTTTGTGAGTGGGTGTGTGTATGTGTGTGTTAGTGTGCTTTTGTTACTATGTGTGTATGTGTTTCTTTTTGTTAGTGTGTTTTTGTTGGTGTGTGTGTGTGTGCATTAGTGTGTGTGTGTTAGTGTGTTTTGTTACTGTGTGTGTGTGTGGGTGTCTGTGTATTTTTTGTTGTTAGTGTTTGTGTGTTTTTTGCTAGTTTGTGTTTTTGTTAGTGTGTGTGTTTGTTAGTGTGTGTTTTTAGCTAGTATGTGTGTTTTTTATGTTTTTGTCTCATCAGCTATACACGAATTGTTTATTCAATATTTATCTATTCCATTCATAAATATACCAATATGTATTGTGTAAGTGTCAGTATATATATGTGTGTGTGTGTGTGTGTGTGTGTGTGTGTGTGTGTGTGTGTATGTAGCAAAAATGCATAAAACCAGAAGATATGTTGTTTATCGCAGACAAACACACAGCTCATTTATATGAGTTATATGCACAGTGACATTAAGATCGCCACTAAATTCAACATGCGTAGTCTCGCATTGAAGTCATCGTCTTTATTTCACCCTCCCGTCTGCCTGATTTATATCATAACGCCAGCATGAGCTTATGACACGCGCTTATTATAGTGGAGAACCTTCAGTAAAATATAACAAGCAGACGATGTGTTGGATAATGTGCACGATATTTGAGTTGTTATTTCTAGTTGAGTTGAGTTGTTGGTTGTAGAAAAGTCAGTTGATCTTGTGACTTTTTCGTGATGAGATGAACACTAATCTCCCGTCATCATCGCCATGAACTCTGACAACACAAAAACGCACAATTTTGAACCAAGTTTTTTCATTTTTTATGTTTAGTGACGTTTTTTCTCAACAAAAAACCTTTAATCCATGTATGAATTAATATTGAATAAGAAAAACATTGATTGTTGTTTTAGAACCTGTGTTTTGTCAGTTTTTGGTGGGTTTATGTTGAGTGTGGCTTGCCTTGAATGTTTGAACGAAGCTGCCACACTACCCAGCCATCATCTCCATGAATTCTGCAACCATGGCATGTCAGTTTGCGATTCACACACGACACAAAAGAGAAAATATTATTAGAAATGAAGATATTTGAACAACAAGAAAAAAAAGTGCAAAATTTTCGCTTGAGGTAGCGTAATAAAAGAGGCACGCGAAAGTATTCAAAATTTCTCAGTGGTTATTCGCATATTTGTGTTGTTTACTTATCATGCTGAAAATCAGAATGAAAAAAATCAGTATTAGTCACCGAAGCCTGATGATGCGAGAAAGCACGTGAAAATTGAAAAATATCAAAAAACACTGGCGAAAAAAGAAAAGAAATAATTTCGAAAATTTTCAGCAAAATTTCTGACAATCTTGAACAGTCATCAAGTTTCAATCATGCTTGGTGAATATCCCAGTATTTTCACCTTTTATGTTACTATCTCTCTTTCTGTATCAGTTTTATCGCTTTGTTCTTGTTCGTTATTCACATTATCACTGCTCATATTCACACCTGATCATCATGTGATGTTTCTCTCTTTTCATAGGGAACGTCTTTTTGGCTGTGTTTATTCTTCATTTTCTATTCATTTCATTTATCGTCTTTGTTGGGAATTATCACAGTTTTTCTGCTGAAATATTACTGGCTACTTGTCCACGTTTTATCCTAGTCTTGCACGACAGTAATTTCAATAAGAAATGTGCTCGCATTTCGCATCAGCTGAGGCATAAAAAATATAATTCACTAATTTATTAGCAGCAATTCATGATTTGTGCATGTGTGTGTGTGTGTGAGTGTGTGTGTGTGTGTGTGTGAATGTGTGAGTGAGTGTGTTTGTATGTGTGTGTTTGTGTGTGTGAGTGAGTGAATGAATGAATGAATGAATTAGTGAATTAATGAATGAATCAGTGGATGAATGAATGAATGAATGAGTGAATAAATTAATGAGTTAGTGAATGAATGAATTAGTGAATGATTGAATTAATGAATTAGTGAATGAATGAATGAATTAGTGGATGAATGAATGTTAGTGTATGTGTGTGAGTGTCAGTGAGTGTGTGTATGTGTGTGAGTGTGTTTATTAAATTTGCTGTTTGGTTGTTGTTGTTGTTGTTGTTGTCGTACAAACCGTCGAAATCTACAGTGCCCGAACCATCCTCGTCGATTTCCTCAATTATTCCGATTAATTCTTCCTCGGTCAATCTCTGGTCCAACTCGTGTAGAATCTCCTTCAACGTCTGGGTGGTGATGTAGCCGTTCCCTGCCATCAACAAATATATATATATATATATATATATATATATATATATATATATATATATATATATATATATATATATGTACGAGAACATAACTTGTTCTCATGTCGGTGATGTTTAAGTAACCTATTCTACCGTGTATAAGATAACCCTTCAAATATTTGGCAAAAATTCAGGAAAAGGTACATATTGGTAAGTACATATAGGTTATATAAGATACAACCTGTTTCTAAAATGAATTATTTAGACCAGAAAAGGGTGTGTTATAGACGGGTAGAATAGGGTACCTTCTTTATCGTAGAGTCTGAACGCTTCCTTCAGTTCCTTCTGCATGGCTTCTTCATCCTCTTCGATCAGGAACTTGGCCGATAGCTGGAGAAACTCATAGAACTCTATCTGACCAGATCCTGAAGCACAATTCAATCTCAGATCACAACAGGAAGAACAATATTGAAAATAGAATAAGAGATAGCATAGGAGAGAATAGAATAGAAAATAGAATAGGAGATAGAAACCGCACTGACTTCAGTATTATATGAACTGGACTTACTTGTAATTATTCATAATAATCATCATTATATGCGACCAAAATCACACTTATATTATTAAGAAATATCAGTGTACATATACGTGTGTGTGTGTGTGTATTCAGCTAGTTGTCAGCTTGTAGAAAATCTTGTTGAGTTCACACTGTCCTGCCTCGTATTATCATCTCTTGTTCAGTCTATTTTTTAATAATATTATGTTGTTTCTGACATCACAATAATCTCAGGGAGATTATTCCAATGATCCTACATATGTAATACTGAAACTGTATTTGTTAGTGTCTTTTAAACAGTGTTGCTTCCTCAATCATTGTTCATAACCGATTCTACTTCCCTGCTGACACACTAGACTGATATCTTCTGGACTAATATTCCCCAGTCAAGGTCTTATACGAGACATTGAGGAGGTTGTTATCTTCTCTCGACTAGAGTAGTGTGTGTGTGTGTGTGTGTGTGTGTGTGTGTGCGTGTGTGTGTGTCAATGGCGGTGTTAATTCATTCTAATTATTGAGTGTTGTGTGTGTGTGCTTGCTGTTCATAATTCTTATTATTCAGTCTTATTGGTCGTTTGCTATTTCACTATTATTCGTACTCACTCACTCACACGCACACAAGAAGACACGACATTGAAAATATATGACTATAATGTCAACCACATCACTGAAATCTTGATAAATCAGTAATTCATTTGTTAAATCAATTAATTCTTTCTTTTACCAGTATTTGCCGCATTTATTTTGTTCATTTGTTCTCTATTGTTTAAACCAGTGGTGCTTCCGTTCCCGACTGGTGGGAAATGGATGAGTTGTCAAGTGGGAAGTTAAAGGTCGGACAGAACAGGACAACTATGTGTGTGTTTTTATCAATTCAAATTCGTTTATTTTTGTTTCTAATAACCTCTAATGACATTTACTTTGATGTAACAACTGAATTTATTGAATTTATCAGCGCTGTGTTGTGTGGAAAATGAAGATGAGATGGCTCGTATTAAGAAGTGGGGAATCAGTGAGATAAAAATTGTTAAGAATCACTGATTTATACAATAGAGAACAATAGTGAAGAACAGATGGGTTCAAGGCTGTTGTTGTGCTTGATTCTCGCTGTGTGTGTGTGTGTGTCTGCTTGGTTTGTGCCAACAACGCACGTGCACATAGGTCGTTCCTTTCTCGTAAAACCACTGCAAACTGTGTTACATCACTGACTGACTGCGTGTGTGTTTGGGCCAAGTTCGAGTTATTGGTTTCAGAACAAACGTTTTCTGTGTTCTTTTTGGCGCGTGTGTGTGTGCACGACTAACTGCGACAAGTATTTTCGGCATAAAATGGTCCATTTCTCGTGTAATTTATCTATCTCGTTGTGTCTACAATTGGCAAGATTGAGCAATCGTGAATAACATAGACAAATATCATTAGATAGAATATAAAAAACGCACAGTGTGTAGAAATGAAATAAAATGAATTCAAATGAATTGTGATATCTGGTAGGGTAATTACTGTTGGAACTGTGGAGAAACGAAATATGTCTAAAATAGCGTGCGATATAGACAAGACATCTCATGTTTTCACGTTTACAATGATATTTCAGTTATGATTGATGGAAATTTCTCTTTCTCACCGTCTTCGTCAATTTCTTCTATGATCTGCTTGAGCGAAGTGGACGACACTTTTATTCCCATCATTCGCAGGATGTCGTTGACAGTTTCGGGCGAGATGTAGCCTTTCTTGTCCTTGTCGAACCCGTCGAACGCACGACGAAGAACAACTATCTGCTCCTTCTCCAAACCTGTAGTCTCCTGCTCGCCACAAGTTCAGGGTATCACTTTCTGAGACATAAATTCCTCAACAAAAACCTCTCCCCCTTGCATTTGTATCTCAGCGAGTTGTAGTAAGCAGAAAAGAGTTGGAAACTCGTCCCGTCATTGAATCCCGCCTTCCTACTATCATAGATTTCTTTGAAGCATACTGTCATATATACTTCTCGTATTAGGAATTAGCTGAATTTTCCCACATATTGCTATAAACTTTTGTTTTGTGAAAGTTTCCTTTTGTGTCCTCTTCATTTTGACGTTGGCGAATTTAACACTTTCTCATTTTGAATGTCTTCCATGGCGGTCAAGTATTATAAAATCATTGTCAAATCTGCTCGTTGTCTTTGTATCTTTCAAATGTAGGCAGATTCATCTACCCCAGTCTCTGTGCGTATTCAGTGTGCGCGTATGATGTGAGTATGTTAGTCAAGACGGGCACATTCCTGTGTTTCCACTGTGGTGGCTCTTATTCCTGGCACCTTGCCAACACTGGTCGCGTTCATACACCAGTATGTTGGTGGTGGTGGATTATTTTGGACTAGCATGTGACGTGATTGCTGTGGTACTGTTGATATTTATATATTAGGAGAGGAAAACAGCAATAATTGCACAACATACAGCCTCAATACTTCTTGCTCTTCAAGTTCCTCTCGTCTACGTCACACAGTCGACGTCTAGTGAAAATCATGGAATATTTCCCATAGCTTTTATTTTACCTATTAGCTTAGGTTACATATTTTGAAAGTCGTATATTAGTCTAGACCAGGTTTTCCCATGACCGTTCTCCACGTGATTCCCAGCACAGACTCGGAGTGTTCCATGACCCCCCAGTAAAAATAAGACAAGTTATAAAAACACCTTTATACTGAATTATTATCACATTCAATACTTTAATGTCATCGTTATTGAATTTATTCGAAAATACAAAGCAAAAACTTCAGGTGTTCATAACGTGGAATTTTTTGCAAATTTTGACTGATGCAAATTTTTTTCAGGCTGTTCTCACGACCCCCTGAAGTGACCTCGAGACCCCTCGTTTGGGAACCTCTGATCTTGACCTCTTCGTCTCACATACTCTCTCACACTGTTCCTTCGACTAGCCGACACATACACGCAAACATTCACTCTCATATACCTCTAAATACACACACACACACAGACACATATGTATAAAGCTTGGAGAAGTGGTGTATGTAAGGAATCAGTTGTTTTAGACCTAAGTGACTATTCTTCAAGAGACAGTAGAAACGAGATCTTTGGATCGGAAATATTTAAAAAATGCCTTCAAAATTAGCAGATAAGTTCTTTTTTAATCTATTTCTTAGTATCTTTTTTTAGGCCTCTATTAATCACAGTAGGATTAATGTTCTAGTTTTACTTGAACATAATTGCAGATAGCAGAAATTAGTGCTTACTGACCGCGTACTGTTCGTCTCCTTCCGACATGACTTCAATGGTAGTCAGTAACGTCGACAACTGGACTGCACGCACTCACACACCTTCACAGCCAATGAGCAGAAACTAGAGTGTCGAGAAGACCAGTTGATTCTGCTGATACCTGGAGCCCCGCCCGTGCCCCCTCTCCTCCTCCCACACATCGTCTTCTTGCCGACCAGCAGGTGTGGTGGCTGCTGTGAGTCTATTTTTGACTCGCGCTGGCTCTAGTATCGCACCTCTGCTATCGTCGCTCACAACGCACGCGCGCGGCCCAGGTGTGTGTGTGTGTGTGTGTGGATGGCAGTGTATCTGAGCAACGATGGCCAAAATACATAGCCGAACAGGTAGATGCAAGCGAGATGTGATGCAGAAAGAGAGATAGATGGAAGAGCAACAGTGTAGACAGAGAGAGAAAGAGAGAGAGAGATGCTGGATAAATACTGGCACCAAATATTGTGATATTTCAGAGTGCTGGAGTGTTTGGCCGTCGCGTGCATGTTTCACTTGTGCTGCCAACCAATTGGCACGTTTTCTACTATACGTACAACACATACACACTCACACACATACACTCACATACATACAACACAAACGCACACACACAAAGATGAGACGTGTATTCTACCATATGGCTGAGGAAGATCATAATAGCGATGATTAGGCACAAACAGGAGTATGTGGTCTGCAGCCCTCATGGTGCTAGGATAGAAAAAATGCAAACAAGACTGGCAAAGAAATGTGTCAATAGTCTGAAAGACTTGCCGTATGATCAGATATTGTGATCAAACTGAACCTTACAATACTCTAGTTTGAGAGAAGATAACAACCTCGTCAATGTCTCGTATAAGACCTTGACTGGGGAATAATATTAGTCCAGAAGATATCGGTCTAGTACGTCAGAAGGAAAGTAGAATGAGTCATGAACAATGATTGAGGAAGCAACGCTGTTTAAAAGACACTAACAAATACAGTTTCAGTGTTACATATGTAGGACCATTGAAATAATCTACCTGAGATGATTGTGATGTCAAAAACAACATAATATTATTGAAAAATAGACTGAACAAGAGAAGATAATATAAGGCAGAACATTCTGAACTCAACACAATTTTCTACAAGCTGACAACTAGCTGAATACACTAAGACACTCGCACATACACATTGAATATGTATATAGCTGAGGTTAACAAGTGGTTGAATTGTCGTACTTCCTGTAATGTACAATGTAGATCATATATATATGAACAGGCAGTGGAACAATAGCAAATACACAGCTTGAAAATTGTCATTCTGTCAGCATATTCTGTCTACGCTGAAATTTCTTCTTGTGTATCTTTGTTATTAGCGTATGGACCGATATATGACCTACATCACGTGTTATATGACCTACATCACGTGTTATATGACCTACATCACGTGTTATATGACCTGCATCACGTGTTATATGACCTACATCACGTTTTATATGACCTACATGTGTTATATGACACATATCACGTGTTATATGACCTACATCACGTGTTATATGACCTACATCACGTGTTATATGACCTACACCACGTTTTATATGACCTACACGTGTTATATGAGACCCACAAATATCACATGTTAGTGTTTATAAGCACAAGTTTTCACTGAATTGTATTTTTAAGACGTGGAATTAATATTTGTTATCAGAATTATGCAAGCAGTAAAACAATGAGCAGCATTTTGTCCACTTTTAATTTCTGACAACACAAGTCTAACACACACACACACAATGTGTAATAAACACAATAACACTCAACACAACAACACAATCATCAGGGAGAACAACTCAAACAACAATGTTGTTCTGGAAGTCACAACAACAACAACAAACAAACAAATAATAATTAAGAAACAAAATCACAAGAAAAAAACAGCAGACATTTTGAGTTCGGTTTCAGGTTGAGTTTCAGTTTAACCAAAAAACAATCAATATTATTAATATCACAGTAATAATCACTGCCACTATCAGTATATAGAAGAAATACTGACATTACAACACACAAGTACCAGACAAGCTAAATCACGTGTTGAAAGATGAGAAACACGAAAAAAACACAACAACACAGGTACTAAAAGCATACAATATGTAGCATAAGCATACACAACACAATAAATACACACACACATATATATTCTAGTCACATACACACACACCCACACACACACACACACACACACACACACACACACACACACACACACACACACACACACACACACAATCCACATGTATTCTACTTACACACAGACATACAGACACAACACTCACACATACAAACTTACCCTAAAAACACACACAAATACAAATAGACACAACACTCACACATACACTTACCCTACAAACACACACACACACACATACACACACATATACAATACATAACACGTGTGTTTATTGAAAACTCCCAGGTCCACGTCTACTCTCGCACACAAACACAAACACTGGCTGACACAGCAGTAATAGCACGTGACTGCTAGCACGCGCAGTTAGTGTCGAGGAGGTTCAGGAGTGACCACTCGCACGCCCGAGAAATAGGGGTGTTGCAGAGCAGATTTGGCTGAAATGCGTCGTGCCGGGTCATACTTGAGCATAGAGGCGGTGAGATCCAGCGCGTGCGTTTCTGCTGCATCTCCCGCCCCCATTACCGTAGCTACTGATAGCACTGAGGCGAGACGCGAGGGATCGGCCTCCCAGCGAGGAAACGTGGACTTGTAGTCGGGAAGATGAGTAACCCCGGGCCAACAGCGTTCATCAGGCGTGCCCAGTGTACGGAAAATACGAAATAACTGATCTATCTCCGAGTCTCCCGGGAATAATGGACGCTCAGTCAACTAACACACAAACAAACACGTCCGTATTGCGTGTCATCTGGGTGTATGTATTTATTCTACATGTATATATATATATATACGTGTAGAATCAAAACATTTTAATATATATACATGTGTAAAATAATAAAAATAAAATAACAAGCAAAAAAACTCACATAAAAACTATGTGGATGTGTGTGTGTTGGTATACGAGTCTCGTATATATGAAAATTGTGTGTTTTACATAAATAAAGGTTAAAGGTCTCAAGTGACAGCTGCTACACGGGAAGAAGTCGAAGTTTATGAACACACACAGGTGTGTACCGTGCAACTCACTGTCACCGCAGAACCAACCCTCTACACGCTATGACGCCACAAGGACGGAAGACGTATTAGAGAGGACCACCTCCCCAGAATGCATGACACAACACATGACTGATATCTGGTGCCATCATTTACTGCTGGGTGGACAGGGGCTGTTGAATTATAGAATTCACCCAGAGAAATATTCTTGTTGGGTTAATTATATGTACATATATCGTGTGTTATAAGGAGAAACAATAATCTCGTATTGTGTTGTGAGTCACGTGCTTGTCAATGTCACTGTATTACGAATCACGTGCTGAGGTACCATTTCAGCGAGGATGCAGCCAATACTCCACACGTCGACGGCCACCAGATAAGCCTTGCTGCCAAGCAGAATTTCCGGGGCGCGGTACCACAGTGTGACCACCTCGTGCGTGTAAGTGCGTGCCGGAATACCAAACGCTCGAGCCAGCCCAAAATCAGCCAGTTTTAACACCCCTGACGTCATCGTCATGCACGCGCAACAATTATGGTGTCATAAATCTATCTATCTATCTATCTATGTATGTATCTATCTATCTATCTACGTATCTATCTATCTATCTATCTATCTATCTATCTATGTATATATCTATGTATCTATCTATCTACGTATGTATATATCTGTCTATCTATCTATCTATGTATGTATCTATCTATCTATGTATGTATCTATCTATCTACGTATCTATCTATCTATCTATCTATCTATGTATATATCTATGTATCTATATATCTACGTATGTATATATCTGTCTATCTATCTATCTATGTATGTATCTATCTATCTATCTACGTATCTATCTATCTATCTATCTATCTATCTATCTATGTATATATCTATGTATCTATCTATCTACGTATGTATATATCTGTCTATCTACGTATCTATCTATCTGTCTATTTATCTATCTATCTATCTATGTATCTAATTATCTATCTATCTATCTATCTATGTATATATCTATGTATCTATCTATCTACGTATGTATATATCTGTCTATCTACGTATCTATCTATCTATCTACGTATCTGTGTATCTACCTATCTATGTATATATCTATCTATCTATCTATCTGTCTGTCTATCTATCTGTCTATCTATGTATCTATCTAGCTGTCTATGTATCTATCTAACTATCTATCTATCTATCTATGTATCTATGTATATATCTATCTATCTATGTATCTATCTGTCTATTTATTTATCTATCTATTTATTTATCTATCTATCTATATATTTATATATTTATCTATATATTTATCTATCTATCTGTCTATATATCTATATATTCGTCTATCTATCTGTTTGACTATATATCTATCTATTAATTTATCTATCTATCTATCTATCTATGTATTTATCTATCTATCTATCTATGTATATATCTATTTATCTATCTATCTATCTCTCTATCTATCTGTCTATCTATCTGTCTATCTACGTATCTGTGTATCTATCTATGTATCTATCTATGTATATATCAATCTATTCATCTATCTATCTGTCTATCTATTTATCTATCTATTTATCTATCTATCTATCTATCTGTCTATCTATCTATGTATCTATCTATCTATCTATATATGTATATATATATTTATCTATCTATCTATCTACATATATATCTATCTATGAACATCTATGTAAGTCTCAAAATAGCGTGTGTAATAATGATAACAGTATTGCTGATAATTGGCTGGAAGTTACCTGATTTATCTATCAGAAGATTTTGAGGTTTCAGATCGCGATGCAGCACTCTGTAGGCGTGACAATGAGCTATACCTCGAACCATCTGCCATACCAAACTCTGACACACACACACATACCTCTTATAATTATACAATTTCCGGGCTATAATGTGCGAATATGCTTATATCAACAAATTCTGCAGAAATATATTTTTTCTTGGTCTGTTTTAGTGTACTTCTTGGGTATGAGGAGTTGATGGAGATATTTGGAGGGGGTTCAGCCGTCCTCTGAATCCACCAGTGACAATAACACTTGCCTTGACGAGAGCAGGGGACATGCCTCCTGGCTTGTACAGCTCCATGAAACGTTTCAAATCGTGGTTCAAATACTCAAACACCAGATACAACTTCTTGTCGCAATGAACCACATCGAACAACTGAATTATGTTTGGATGTTGCAGTTCTTTCAACAACGAAATCTCGCGGATCGCCGTGCTAGGTACTCCCTCGCAATCACTGTGTAATAAACCACAAAATCAAGCGTTCTATTAATCATCCATATCACAACTTTCTAGAATCAGCACGTACAAATATATTTGAGAGGGCATTTTTTACAGGGTTTAGTGACATTTGAAACGCAAATTTTTTCGCTACAACTTTCAGGATTTTTAGCGCAGCAAACGCTAACCCATATTTGAGTGCAAGTCCATTTTTCTCACACTTATTGTTTCTCGCAAGCTTCGGGGAATCATAATTGATTTCCTGTATTGTGCATTGTTTGAGTGTTGTGTGTGTATATGTGTTTGCTATATGTGTCTTCTTCTTGCTATTCAATTGTTATTTTGCGCGCATGTGTATTTGTATGCGATAAAGGAAATGTATTTATTTATTATTATTATTCATAGTATCTTTCTAGCGTAGTTGGCTTTTGTAGTTGTCCGCATGTTATTTTGTGTGTGTGTGCGGTGCTTTCATGTTTAATATTTATATATTCCCATTTTCGTTGTAGTTTGCCGCGCTTATGTCCCTGGATGAGCGCTATACAAATAAATAAATGATAAATCAGGTCAGTCACTCACATGTCCAGCTCAATCCTTTTGAGAGCCAGAACTTTGCCTGAGGAACGATCCAGAGCCTTGTACACAATTCCGTACGTCCCCTCGCCAATCTTCTCAAGCTTCTGATATTTATCCATGACGGCCGTCGGCAGAGCACCTGGCAATTATAAAAGCAAGTGTATCACTAGAAATTATTCGAATTGAAATAAGAAACTACCAAAAAACTAATAGACATACATCTATCAAAATTACGGTTAGAATGAGAAAACATCACCTACACTCAGCCATTATTATCCTTGTACAATCAAACACCTCGCCTCACAAGGACAATTAGCATACGTATTGAAACACACTAACATCAAAGTTATAAGCTTTTCGTGTCATGATTTGCATCAAATTTGCTCCGAAATCTACACCAATATTCTTGAGTAAGCGAAAATAAACAGCATAATCCTATTCATCCACAATGTACAAAAACACGTGGAATGTAAAAACACAAGCACTAAAGTAAGATTGTATTTTGACCCGATTATACCAAGCTTGACAGACCAGCGTAATATTGCAAATAAAACACAAATATGTAAAAAAATAACTCAAACAAATATATAAAAATAATTATCAAAGGTGATATACATTGTACATAGATGAAAACTGACAAACAAATGTGCCTGATAAGCTATCAAAATTTGTATCTGCCGCTTATATCACTGAAAGCTGCCAAACTAATTGTCTTTAGCACCCCGTTCTTGACGCATAAATATATACTATGAAAACATACTTGTTCAATTAAATAAAAACATTAAATATGATCAAACGATAAAAGTAATTAAACATATGTGATGTTTTAGCTAATTAATTATTAAAGAGTATAAGATAATAGAAAATTCGTAATTTCTAGAAGTCTCGAAACAGAACAGCTTAAAAAAATCGGTATGTTAATTTTGGTTGATGTATCCTCATAAGGTATATATATTCCAAAAAGCGTGTGGTATTTTCGTCCTGAATTTAATATTACATGTGTTAAACGTGTGAATGTTTTGCATTTTTGCATTTATGCGCTCAAAAACAGTGTTGGTATAAATTGTATATTTCCGAACGAACAATACTGCTCACAAATATAAAAGTCCACACATGGCATTATAAAACAGACATGGCAAACGCACCGGAAAGCAATACTTCACCGTTGAAGGCGAGAAAATCAATAATTGAACATAATCTATGAAATATATGCAAAATATACATAAATACCACGGAGTGTTAATTTCAAGGGAAAATGTTGAACAGATATACAACACGCTGTTTGAATCAAGTATAAAAATTAACTTGACTTAAACATTAAGTAGCCACTTCACGTTACATATTAAACGGACGGTGACAATGGTAACATTGGTAAGATAAGACGAAATCGACGCACCATTCCAGGATTGAACAACAATAAATACACAATTAGCAGCAGCTAAATATGACAATTCACTCAACTTAATCTCCTATGTAGAATTAATGACACAATCAAAGTTAGAAACACAAACATCACAAAAACCCAGAAAACAGTGATAAAAAATCTCGACCAAAATAACGTGACTACATTATTCAGCCACTTCTGCGTTTAATACGAAAAATTCGTTGTAACATCGCAAAACATCCCGATAAACGCAACATTATGGCATATGGTTTAGTTCGGGTTATGACTCAAGCACACAAACACACACACACACAAAAACACGTGTGTGTGTGTGTGTGTGTGTGTGTAACAATCAGAGTTCATCCTTCTCAGATACAAATTCAGGTGGATTACGAATGAACGAGACAAAGCCATCACTCTGTAGAACAAACACACAATAATTGTTACGTAATCAATTATATGTCAAAATGTACGATACTAAATGGACTACAAAATTATTAAAATATAATACAAAATGGACTAAATAGTTACGGAGCTATAAAACATTGAATATCAAGTAAAACGTCTATAAATTTAGTAAATTAACAATTTGATTTATTAAAATTATTATGAAAATATAATACAAAGTGGACTAAATAGTTACGGAGCTATAAAACATTGAATATCAAGTAAAACGTCTATAAAATTTAGTACATTAACAATTTAAGTGAAGTAATATTAGTATCTGGAGAATCCCGAACATACTTATCACGTGAAATTAGCGTTGGAAAATTTAGTGATGGTTTTGCAGTGCGCGCAGATATTTTGAATTTAACGGCAGTGTTTTAAGTGAGAATGATAGAAATAGAATTTGATTTGGTGTTCATGATTAAATGCATGTTGATATGTGTGTGTGGGTATGATTTCTTTTTGACATTTTATTAGTGCTTTAAATACAAGTTTTTTACAGTATGTTTAAGTGTTTCATTTCATTAGTTATATGTATGATTAGTGCACTTATTTAATATGTATATATTATTCTATAGTGTATATAGTTATATATTTTACTAGTGTATGTATAAGGATGTGTGTATATATTTAAGTATTATTATTCACAGCATTATAAGCGAAACTTTTATGTGCATGTGAATACACTTGAAGTTTTAAATAATCAGACTTTACAGTATATTTACGTGTACATGTATATTACGCGTATGAGAAATGGAATGACAGCAGATAAGTGAATTAATATTGTGGTTTGATACACACCGTCATTGATCCGGAATAATGATGCGAGTGTTTGAGATGGCTGAAGTAGACAAGGGTCGGATATGCCGTCACATCGTGAGCAGAACATATTGGTGCGTGAATGGTACAGTCGACGGCTAGCAGAAGCACTCGAGATTCATCAGCAAGTCTCGTGGCAGCTGTTTCAAACTCAGGTCTCGTGCGTTGACAGTGACCACACCAGGGAACGTGGAACATGACCAGCGCGTGCTTCTTGCGTCTCAACAGCGCGCGCATCTCACTCGCTCCCTCCTCGGCCTTGATGTGACGCACGTGCAGTGAGCTGGGGTCCTCGTGCCAGGCAGGTGGAGGTGGTGGAGGAGGACGGGGGTCCTTCATGAACTGCATGATACGCTCGTGATCTCGCAGTGCAGTAACCACAAACGACTGCTCGGCGGCTGATGATGAGAAATAGCGAAGTGTTGGGTAAGCCTCCACACTGTAGCGACCAGACACCACCTACATGCACACACACACATACAAACATACATACAGACATACAAACATACATACACATACAGACATACATACACACATACAAGTATAAACATACGTACAAGTATACATACACATAAATACAAACACACATACAAGCATACACATACAGACATACAAGCATATATATACACATACAGACATACAAGTATACATACACAAACACACATACAGACATACACATAACTCAACGCAAACAAAGCCATAAGCTAGTGAAGGGAAATGGGTGGTATGGTAATGATAGAATATGGTAATTACCGTGTGTTTGGTAATGATAGAATATGGTAATTACCGTGTGTTTGGTAATGATATAATATAGTAATTACCGTGTGTTTGGTAATTACCGTGTGTATGGTAATGATAGAATATGGTAATTACCGTGTGTATGGTAATGATAGAATATGGTAATTACCGTGTGTATGGTAATGATAGAATATGGTAATTACCGTGTGTTTGGTAATGATATAATATGGTAATTACCGTGTGTATAGTAATGATAGAATATGGTAATTACCGTGTGTATAGTAATGATATAATATAGTAATTACCGTGTGTTTGGTAATGATAGAATATGGTAATTACCGTGTGTATGGTAATGATAGAATATGGTAATTACCGTGTGTATGGTACTGATAGAATATGGTAATTACCGTGTGTATGGTAATGATATAATATGGTAATTACCGTGTGTATGGTAATGATAGAATATGGTAATTACCGTGTGTATGGTAATGATAGAATATGGTAATTACCGTGTGTTTGGTAATGATAGAATATGGTAATTACCGTGTGTATGGTAATGATAGAATATGGTAATTACCGTGTGTATGGTAATGATAGAATATGGTAATTACCGTGTGTATGGTAATGATAGAATATGGTAATTACCGTGTGTATGGTAATGATAGAATATGGTAATTACCGTGTGCATGATAATGATAGAATATGGTAATTACCGTGTGTATGGTAATGATAGAATATGGTAATTACCGTGCGTATGGTAATGATAGAATATGGTAATTACCGTGTGTATGGTAATGATATAATATAGTAATTACCGTGTGTTTGGTAATGATAGAATATGGTAATTACCGTGTGTATGGTAATGATAGAATATGGTAATTACCGTGTGTATGGTAATGATAGAATATGGTAATTACCGTGTGTTTGGTAATGATAGAATATGGTAATTACCGTGTGTATGGTAATGATATAATATGGTAATTACCGTGTGTTTGGTAATGATAGAATATGGTAATTACCGTGTGTATGGTAATGATAGAATATAGTAATTACCGTGTTTATGGTAATGATAGAATATGGTAATTACCGTGTGTTTGGTAATGATAGAATATGGTAATTACCATGTGTATGGTAATGATATAATATGGTAATTACCGTTTGTATGGTAATGATATAATATGGTAATTACCGTGTGTATGGTAATGATAGAATATGTTAATTACCGTGTGTATGGTTGCATCGACAGCAGCCAATACGCCCGAAATATCAGCTGATTTCAATTGTGTGGCGGCATTTTCGAAATGAGGTTTCAGTGATTTACAATGCCCGCACCACGGGGCATAAAACATCACCAACACAGATCTGTGACTCTAACAAACAAACAAACATAGATAAACACAAACACATGTGGGATAATAATTCCTAGACCAGAATATATATAAATAAATACAAACATATTTAATTTGGTTGAAATTCGTTTTCTATGATGTATGATTTTTATTATATATATATATATATATATATATATATATATATATATATATATATATATATAGTTTATTTATTTACTCAATTCTCGATGAGTAAATTTTGATGGGAAAAGCGCTAATCATATAATAAATTACTCTAGAACAACAATGTATAGAAATTCTTCAATAAATCTACACTACTTGAATACATATTTACTATCCAATATAGTTTATTGTTCAGTAGAAAACTTATATATACAGTTATTTTTATGTAATTCTACCTGCGCATTTCAATATATATTTGCGTTTATACACAGATGAAACTCTTAAGCTTGTATGTGAATTTTCAATACATCTATCGTGCACAATATGAATGCTAGAAATATGTGGTAATTTCAAGACACAGTATGTTTCCGTGTGTGTCACAAATGTGTGTATTTCTTGCACTTTCTCCATACATCTTTTGTGCGTTTCTTGTGTGTGGAGCCACTGCTTAGTGCTATATAACCATAAATAGTCTTTAATTAATAATTTTGGGGGTATGGCAGGTGAGTTTGTCACGAGATCACAAGATGTCGTGAAAGTTAGGTAGAAAGCCGAAAGTCACACCGAAATAAACTGATCAAACGAAGAGTCGGTGAGATGAAACACGCTCGAGTTCTGCTCATCGGCCCAATCAGGTTGCACGTGCTCGGGGGAGGCAGGGGATGAGGAGGGCGTGGTCACGTGCGAGTCAGGATCAGCCAGGAAGTCCAGCAGAGCCTGTCTCGTGTTGGCTCCATTGTACCGATGTTTCACCTCACCATTCCTGCATCAATTATCAGTATTATTAATTACACAGGCAAAAATACAGTAGCATGGGTTAATAGTGCAAGTGCACTATTACCACCCTGTGTGCGGTGGCCTCATGTGTACTGGAAGCTATCCAAAACAAACATTAATAGATATTTGAGAAAAACTACTTAATTAGTATGTGATCGCGACCCAAGATAAGCCCAAAAACTCCAACAGAAATAATATACAAGGGAAAGCACGCAATTACACACACAAGCTAAATGATTCACACACACACACACACTAACACACACACTAACACACATACAAGCTAAATGATTCACACACACACACACACATACACACACACAAACACACTATAAATACCCACACACACAAGCAAACATACTAAAATACACTAACACAATAACATAATAACACAACACACACAAACAAAAACACAAACACACACACCAATATACATACACACACACACACCAATATACATACACACACACACACCAACAAACACTAAAATACACTAATACACCAACATACACACACTAAGACACTAACAAACACACACATCGTTACATGTGTTTGTGTTAGTGTGTGTATGTGTGCTAACACTAACACACAAACACAAACATACACACACTGACACATTGAGAATGAGTGAAAGAGAGAGAATGAGTGAAAGAGAGAATGAGTGAAAGAGAGAGAGAGAATGAGTGAAATAGAGATAGAGAATGAGTGAAAGAGAGAGAGAATGAGTGAAAGAGAGAGAGAATGAGTGAAAGAGAGATAGAGAATGAGTGAAAGAGAGAGAGAATGAGTGAAAGAGAGAGAGAAAGAGTGAAAGAGAGAGAGAGAATGAGTGAAAGAGAGAGAGAGAATGAGTGAAAGAGAGAGAATGAGTGAAAGAGAGAGAGAGAAAGAGTGACAGAGAGAGAGAGAGAATAAGTGAAAGAGAGAGAGAGAATGAGTGAAAGAGAGAGAGAATGAGTGAAAGAGAGAGAATGAGTGAAAGAGAGAGAGAGAAAGAGTGACAGAGAGAGAGAGAGAATAAGTGAAAGAGAGATAGAGAATGAGTGAAAGAGAGATAGAATAAGTGAAAGAGAGAGAGAATGAGTGAAAGAGAGAGAGAATGAGTGAAAGAGAGAGAGAATGAGTGAAAGAGAGAGAGAGAATGAGTGAAAGAGAGATAGAATAAGTGAAAGAGAGAGATAATGAGTGAAAGAGACAGAGAGAATGAGTGGAAGATAGAGAGAATGAGTGAAAGAGAGAGAGAATGAGTGAAAGAGAGAGAGAGAATGAGTGAAAGATAGAGAGAATGAGTGAAAGAGAGAGAGAATGAGTGAAAGAGAGATAGAAAGAGTGAAAGAGAGATAGAATGAGTGAAAGAGAGAATAAGTGAAAGAGAAAGAGAGAATGAGTGTAAGAGAGAATAAGTGAAAGAGAAAGAGAGAATAAGTGAAAGAGAGAGAGAGAATGAGTGAAAGAGAGAATAAGTGAAAGAGAGAGAGAATAAGAGAGAGATAATAAGTGAAAGAGAGAGAGAGAATGAGTGTAAGAGAGAATAAGTGAAAGAGAAAGAGAGAATAAGTGAAAGAGAGAGAGAGAATGAGTGAAAGAGAGAATAAGTGAAAGAGAGAGAGAATAAGAGAGAGATAATAAGTGAAAGAGAGAGAGAGAATGAGTGAGTGAATGAAAGAGAGAGAGAGACAGGGTGCAGATAAGCACGACACAGATGACTGACACCAGATAGAGCAGGGTGGGATATCCTGTGACGTCATAGCGAGCTGCCAGATGACTGTTGCCAGCTCGTTGCAGATCAATGGCTGCCAGAATGACAGACTGACGCACGTGAGTAACTTGAGACGTGCGCCGCTGAAAATCAGTGGCAAGTGAGGAGAAAACAGGCTTCAGTTTGCGACAATGACCACACCAGGGAACGTAGAGAAGCAGAAATATGGCGTGAGAGGGACGACGCTGTACCAACTGCCTCAAATCCTGCCTCTCTCACACATACACACACACATACATACAAACAAACTGTAAGATGCCGAAGTCCAACTCCACAACGTACACAGAAACATGTATTGAATGTGTGCATTGTGCATATATGTGCATATATATATATGCACATATGTGTGTATACATGTGTTTCATGTGCATACATCGCATATATGTGCATATATACACACAAACATACATACACACATATATACAACACACATACTCCATATAGTAATTGTATAGACATTATAAAATTTAGTAAAGACATACTCCATATAGTAATCCTAACCTAACCTACACACTCAATAAAAGTGAATGTGACAATATATCTTTTTTTGATAGTTTCTCAACACACATACATAAACATATATACATATATACAACAGACATACATAAACACACACATGCATACACAAAATATATATAAACAAATAACACATGTATATACAAACATACACAATATAAACACACATATACAAACATATACATATACACACATGCATAAAAACATAAAAATAGATACAACGGACACACATATACATACATAACATACATACACACAGACAAACATACAAATGCATGCATATATGTTGTGGATGTTAATGAGTGAATTTCTGTGACTCCTTTAATTCACTGTTTATTATATTTCCACACACATATTTGTGTTTTTATTTCCTCTTATATTACTACTATTCTCTCTGTCTGTCTGTCTGTGTATTTGTTGATTATCAAAATGCATGGAGATTGCAGTTGCATTGAATTTAAACACTCTTCCATTCTATTTTGATTATAACATCAAATTTCTATATATACATATGAATTATGGCAAAAGTTCTTGATAATTTTTGATAAGAAAACACGTGTCAAACAACGTTGAGCTCCGCTGTTATTTGGATGAGAGAGGAAAAATGAGAGCATAAGTGCAGAGATGTGATGGTGTTATTGACTGCACGAGACCACCTGCTCGTGGGCCAGATGCTGCACGTGCGAGGCGCTGGGGTCCTCCTGCCACGGCGGTTCTCCGGCAGGGTCGCGGAGGAAGCTGACCAGGGAAGAAACGGTGTAGCGACGGTCATAGTCCTTGTTAAATACTCCGTGATTGTAATGTTTGAGCAGGTACGGCTCGGCAGTCACTTTGAACTTGCGACAAATCTTACGACCCTCACTGACATACACACACACACATATACATACACACATACATACACACATATAGATACATATACACACATACATATACACATACACACACACCGATAGATACATATACACACACATATATACAAATAATACATACACACACAAATAGATACATATATACACACATATATACGAATAGATACATATACACACACATATATACACATAATACATTCACACACAGATACATATACACACAAATATAGATATATACACATACACATATATACATATACATGTTCTGTTAAATTATACAGCCTGGTTTTCTGTTTTGTTTCTCTTGTATGTATAAATCTCAATTTGTCTCACTAGTTTCCTCTGGATTTTAGAGAATACAAATATATACAAATATAAACAAATACATACATATACACACAACACATACAAATTCATACAAGAATAAATCCTCTTACCATAAGCTCAGCAATACCAGTATGAAACCACAATAATAATAATAATAATAATAATAATAATGATGATAATAATAAATGTTGGCTGAATCACCTGGAGTCACAATTGACGAGTACAACAGAAGCGACACCACGTGCTTGTTCTGCTGCCAATGTGATCACGTTCAATACAGACCTAGTCTCTTCGCTAACACCATCAGCAGCGCCGCTTATAAACACACACAGCAGGTTGGGTGTTGTTTTGAGCCAGTGTTTCAGTTGTTTCACATCAGCCGGCTGGTGTAATTGTGAAGCAGCTCCATCGACCAGACGATCACCGAACCATGAAACCAGCACACATACAACCTGCTCCCAACACACACACACATGTTTGGCATGTTTCACAGTCACAACATACAGTACACACACACACACATGTTTGGAGTGTTTCACAGTTAGAAGATACATACACACACACACACACACACACACACAAATCACTCATATATATACAACAGTGATATAATGAAAACAATGAAATTCATGTGAGCAAAAACACAAAAACACACATGTTTGGAGTGTTTCACAGTCACAACATACAGTACACAAACACATACACACACAAATCACTCATATATATACAAGTGATATAATGAACACAATGAAATTCATGTAGGCAAACACACAAAAAACACACAAACACACAGTGAAGGCCACGGGTACGTACCGTAATAGTGACAGCACGTACAGAACACATCATGATGGCAAACAGCACCTGTGTCACTTAATCAGCCAGTAAATAGTGATACTGGGCACAATTGAATCACATTATAAACCTGGGAACAAGCACAGATTACTGTTTCTTATGAGCAATCCCTCTGCAAGCTTAACTTGAAAATAATACCTATCGAATGAGAGATTGTGGTTTAAACCTCCCGAAACTCGATATTATCATAATTCAAATTTTTCAATATAGTATACAAAAATCATGCGAAAATATGTCCGATTAATTAGATGGTAAACGTTTATAAAAGGGGGGAGCATCAAAAAGCCGAAAAATGAATGCACGACGTTTCAAACATTTCTAGTATGACGCAAAACCACTACAGGTACAACTTAACACCCCGTGACTGTATAATACGCACTAAATAACACCAATATACATACCGAAAACAGCAAACTTAAAAACGAAATACTCAAGAGAGCAAACCTCCAATTGTCACATGAAACGTGGCTAAATATATTTATATTTTATATCTAAGCTAAGCTCGGATATTTCTACCAAAACGGCGTTGTTCATATGTTCTCGGTGCAGGCACGTGTGTGCTGCGTATTTCGTTGTGCGTTTGTTCTTCAAAATATCTCCGCTAGGGTTTTTAGGTGAGAGGTGTATTAAATCTATCATGTAAAGAATACTGTGTAAGGTATTTTTATGAGTTTCATAAATTTCATAACTCAACGTTCACGATATATCATTCAGAATTTAGTGAATTTATATTGAAATTTTAGTACTTTTTCATAGCTTTTTGAATATTGTGCTAGATTATGTAACGGTATCAAGGTGCATATGTTGAGCAGAACTTTTTTTCTGGAACCATCGATTGCGTGAGCTTATTTCATCACATCTTCTCTTTGTTCGATTCGTTCGTATCTTATATATCGACAAATATTTTCTCTGGTGACGGCCTATGATTCGAGACAGCTTGTCATATAATAAGTTCACAAATAGTACTTAATAATACGCACTAAGTGACAGAAGTTCAGAGAAGTTATGTGTCACAAACGTTTCGCGTTTAATTTGCATGTTGGCTATAGTAGTACGTTTTATTCAGGTTTATTCTTCACAATCAATTACTGAAATTTCAACTGAACGGGGAATAAAAATATCCTAGTATATGCGGCATTTGTATCATATCTCCAAGTTGTGAATTGTCAGCATCCATTTGGTTTTTAAGCCAGACTTAACCTTTATCATCACATGTAAGAAAATTGGAAGGTTAAAGGTTAATTGACAATTTGGGCTCCTATCATGTTTATGATAGATCGCACACTGTTTCTCAAGCTGTCACAACCAGTTGCGCTGATATGCCGCTAGATGGCGTTGTTGTGCTGCCTCAACACGCCGCTGCCGTGCTGTTACACGTACAACATATCGTGCGTCTGCTGCGTTGCTACTCGCAGCTCATCAACTGCTATGTGGTCGACTTTTTCGTGGATGATTTGTGGCAGCACGTGCCCCGGCTGTGGCAGCGTGATCTGCAACATTGCAGATTGCACACTGTCGCCCAGTTGATCAGTGGTAGACAGGGGGTGATGGGCGGGGGTCACGTGCTGTCTCTGTCGCTGCTCAGTTTCTCAGCTGCTTGTCACGCGCTCAGTTTGTCACGTGACAGTGTAGCGCCAGAGACAGTGTTGAGTCAACTGGCCACTCCCCCACCTGTTATTACCAGCGACGTGACGTCACCACCTCACGAGATGTGGCGGCGCGTCAAGGCCAAGAAGCGGCACGAGATAGAGCGTCTGGCTGTCGTGGTGAAACAGCTGACACCACAGGGAGGTGCGGTGGTGGATGTGGGAGGAGGTTGTGGACATCTGGCTCGCTACCTCACACTCACCTCCTGCTCCCTGGCAGTCACCTCAGTCGACTGTCACGAGACTCTCACGTGCAGTGCTCGTCTTCTGGACGCGCGAGTCTTGAAGTCTCGATGTGGCCGTTCTCCTCGCCACGTCACCGCCGTCGCTGGCCAGCACATGCGGTGTTTGTGTGACGTGATGCCCGTGCGACGTGAATGCACGGCGGTAGCACTACATGCTTGTGGCGCGCTGTCTGTGTGGGCCCTGCGACAACTTGCTAAGTGCTCGTGCTGCTCAGCGCTCGTGCTGGTGTGTTGCTGTTACATGAAGAACCAGCACCGTGTGAAAAACAGACATGAGGATGAGAGATGTCATCATGGTGTTGAAGAGGAGGTTGGTGGTGGTACTGAAGCAGAAATATCACGTGCGACCAAACAAGTTCCCCCGTCTCGTCTTTCTTGTGGCAGTAAGCAGGATACTCACAATAGAGCCGACAATGATGTGTTTCCTGTCAGTTCTGCTCTGTTATCCGTGTGTTCATCACACTGTTTCTCGCTGACTTATGAGGCGAGGGAGCTGGCGTGTCATGCAATTGAAGCATATGAGGCGAGATTGAGAGCAAGTCCCGCACAACAGGCTGCTCTCAAAGTGCACGCGTTCAGAGCGGCTCTACAGCGTTTACTATGCCACAATGATAAACAGTCCAGAAATGTCCCGACCACAAACAGACGTAGAGTCCATAACGTCCACTACACTGACAACCTCACGTTCTCAGAGTACGTCGCACGTGCATTGTGTGTGCACGAGGCGGGCTCATTTTCAGCTGAGCAACTGGCGGCTGCCGAGAAGGATTTGCGACTGTGGCGACATCTGGTGGTGTTTTTCTCGTTGCGTCTCATGTTGGCTCCTGTGATTGAGACGCTGATATTACTGGATCGTCTGATGTTCTTGCATGAACACGCAGCTTCATGCGCCCTCTTCCCCCTGTTCAACTCGCTCGTGTCACCCAGGAATTTCGTGATTGTTGGTGTGAAAAAATCACCCGATTCCGCCACTGTTAATAAATAAATCAATGCTCTAATTATTACTTGAATTGTATATTTTTATGTGTGGAAACTTATTCTTGATCAAATTGGTTCTTTTCGACTATTTTGTGTGTCTGTAATTTATCATCATTCTTGTTGTTCATTTGTTTCATGTTCATTTTCGCGATCTATATCAAATATACGTTGTTATTTTTGTTGTCAGGCGTTGTTTTCAATATATATTCTGATCATTTTCGTACAAAACACGATAATTCAATTGAATCGTGAAATTGTGTGAATTTATGTTTGTTGGCACGTGAGATGTATGCAAGGTGACCTCACAATGTAACTAAATAATCACACACACACACAGAACATCCAAGTAATTTCACAAACTAGAGATATATTAACTCACACTTAAACTTGTGTGTGTGTGTGTGTATGTGTGTGTGTGTCAGTCGGTGAGTTGTCATGGCAACGGTGTTGGTGGTGGGTAGTGGGGGTCGGGAGTACTCGCTGGCCGACACACTGGCGCGCAGTTGCTCAGTATCGCTCGTGCTATGTGCACCTGGCAACGCAGGTACCTCTCGTCTCTCTCACGTGCAGAACGTATCAGTGTCAGATCACGATGCCCTGGTTCGTCTGTGTCGCGAGCGTCATGTCAGTATGGTAGTGGTGGGTCCTGAACAACCTCTTGTTGAAGGACTGGCCGATAAACTTACTGAGGCAGGAGTGCCGTGTTTCGGACCTTCATCCACGTGTGCGCTACTAGAAGCAGACAAGGCGTATGCCAAGCGAGTGATGCACGAGCTCAACATCCCCACGGCTCGCTGGCGGGAGTTCCACGACGCACACAGTGCCAAACAGTTCATCAATGACGGCGCATTTAACGGTGATGGCGCGTGTGTGGTGAAAGCGGCCGGTCTTGCAGCAGGAAAGGGTGTGATGGTGTGTTGTTCTGCTCAACAAGCCTGTGACGCCGTGGACAGGTGGGTGAGGTCGGATGATGGTCTTCTATCAGGTGCCGGCTCCTGTCTTGTGATTGAAGAACGTCTACATGGTGAGGAAGTGTCGCTGATGTGTTTCACTGACGGACACTCTGTGATTCCTCTGCCTCCGGCTCAGGACTACAAGAGACTCGGCAGTGGAGATCGCGGTCCCAACACGGGAGGCATGGGTGCAGTTGCCCCGTCTTCAGGACCTCTCAGTCACGTGCAGCTCAGTCACGTGGTGGACAGGTGTTTGCGGCCGGTGGTGGAGTACTTGAAGTCCCGTGGCACACCGTATATCGGTTGTTTGTACGCTGGCTTGATGGTGGCGCGTGATGGTGCTAGTTGGCACGTGCTCGAGTATAATTGTAGACTGGGAGATCCTGAGAGCCAGGTTGTGCTGCCTCTGCTGCGAGGTGATTTGTTCTCGTTGATGGAGGCTTGTGTGTGTGGCCATCTTGCCTCGCAGGACGTTCAGTGGTACGGCGGGCCGCAGGAAGCTCGTGCTGTAGTCGGCGTGGTGTTGGCGTCACGGGAGTACCCCGCCGGACCATATGACCACCCGCAAGTCATATCGGGTCTGGAAGATGGTGATCAGTTGTGGTGTGACGGAGAGGTGGAGTGTCACGTGATTCATGCCGCCACCAAGCTCCTGCCCGACGGTCGCCTCGTGACAGCTGGGGGACGAGTGGTGACAATTGTGGCGCGAGCTGAGCACGTGGTGCAGGCGCAACAAGCAGCTGTGCAGGCCGCCACTCAGCACGTGCAGTTCACCGGCAAACAGTGGAGACAGGACGTGGGAGCTAGTGCTTGCGCGCGCTACGTTCTACAACACTCCAGCGGTAGTTTGACCTATAAACAGGCAGGAGTTGATGTTCACGAGGGAGATCGCTTCGTGGCAGCAATCAGTGAGCGCGTGCAACAAGTTTCCTCCTCGCTGTGGTCTCGCGCGGCAGTCGAGTCACTGGGACATTTCGCCGGGGTGTTTGATCTGTCTTGTGTGGGACCGCACGCGCCTGTGTTGGTGGCCGGAACAGACGGGGTGGGTAGTAAATTACTGCTGGGACGTCAGTGTGACAGACATGAGTGTCTCGGTCAAGACCTGGTGGCCATGTGTGTCAATGATGTCATGTGTGCTGGAGGAAGACCTCTGTTCATGCTGGATTATATCGCCACTGCCAACGTACAGCGCAGCAGTGAAAGTCTGCGTCGTTTGATGAACGGAATGCTTGATGCGTGCTTACAGGCAGAATGTCAGTTGATCGGAGGCGAAACCGCTGAAATGCCAGACATGTACGGCGGTCCTCAGTCTACTATGTATGACGTGGCAGGATTCGCAGTGGGAGTAGTGAGTCATCGCAAGTGGTTACTTCCTCATCGTGACTTGATGACTGTCGGGGACTGTGTGATTGGTCTAGCAGCCAGTGGTCTACACAGTAACGGCTTCAGTTTGGTTCGTCGCCTGCTTGATCGTGTGCACTTGGACTATCGTACGAGTCGCGTGCCTTGGAGCAGATTACTGCTGGATGCCTGCGATGACAGCGAGGAAGACAGGTGCGGTCTCACTGCTGCTGCTCACAATTCACTGGCTGAAGAACTGCTCACTCCCACCACCATATACTGGCGAGCCTTGCGCGAGCTGCTGCCCTCGGCCTCCAACACTGCCGTGCACGAGCAGAACAACACCCCTCCTCTGCTGCTAGCTGCCGCGCACGTGACAGGAGGAGGACTGGCTGGTAACCTGGCGCGCGTGCTGCCGTCGCACGTGAGCGCGTGTCTCGATGCGACCGGCTGGATGGAGGCGGGTGTGACGCGACGAGCAGTAGCACCGCTGGTTTGGTTCTGCTCGCCGGCAGCTGGTGAAGGAGGAGTGAGTGTTGATGAACTGGCAGCCACGTTCAACCTGGGAGTGGGCATGGTGCTGGTGGTGCCTCGTCAGCACGTGCAACTGGTCACACACAAACTGAGGCAGGTGGGAGAACAGCCGCTCATACTGGGACAATTACAGTCTCGAACAAATCTCCCGACATCACCAGCTGTCACTGTGAACAATATCAATGAATGTGTTGTGCGTTTGATGAGCGTGTTTTACTCCTCGCCATCACCAATATCTGCTATATCCAGCCATCATTCGCAGTGTCGTGTCGCGGTTCTCGTGTCTGGGAGCGGTTCCAACATGCACGCGCTGATCAATTACTCTCGCACGAGACAGTGTTATTATCGCGTCGTGCTCGTGCTGTGCAATGAGCCAGGTGCCGGGGCCATTACGCTGGCTCGTGAAGCCGCTGTGACAGTGAGAGTGGTGCCACATGGTGAATATGCAAGTCGTGAATTATTTGACCGAGCCATGGATGTGGAGCTGCGCCAGCATAACATACAACTAGTGTGTTGTGCCGGGTTCATGCGTATTTTATCAGCGTGGTTCTTGCGCACGTGGCACGGTCGTCTGCTCAACATTCACCCCTCTCTTCTGCCTGCATTCCCCGGCCTTCATCCGCACGAGCAAGCTCTGGCAGCCGGGGTTTGTATGTCCGGCTGTACAGTGCATGCCATAGAGGAGGGTCGCGTGGATACTGGACGCATGCTGGCTCAGAAAGCGGTTCCTGTGAGACGTAATGACACTGCAGTTTCGCTGCAACAACGAGTGAAGCTAGCGGAACACCAGTTGTACCCTCACGTGCTCAATCAGCTGGCCGAGATAATAGCGCGAGACTCTAGTTCACACTCACCTGTTGATAAGCTGATAATGTCTCAACAAGCTGAGTGTAGCCAGCAGCTCGATGATAGTCAGTAATACCACAACTATTCATACGTAACTATATACACAAACATAACTATACATAACTACATACACAATTATACATCAATATGCACAACTATACATAACTATATACACAATTATAACTATACATAACTACATACACAATTATACATCAATATGCACAACTATACATAACTATATACACAATTATAACTATACATAACTATATACACAATTATACACAATTACATAAATATATACATATGCATACCAAAACACAACAACACAACCACATCAAACATGTGTATATATACACTTGCACACACGCACATACATACAAACACATCCATATGAACATACACAACATACACATTCACGCATACATAAATATATGTAAATATGTATAAATACACACACACACACACAAACATATAAACACCTATATACATAAATAATACATACATATACATATAAACACACTGACGCTCACACACTTACGGTGTTTTTGAGGCTATTTTTGTGGTATAATTAATTTTAGTACGGGTATTTTGTTGTTATTGAGCTTATATTATAGTTGCTATCATGGAATTTCACGCATAAAAGACATTACTCCTTATAGGGAAATTATTATCTTGTTATTGTGTTTTCTCGAGATTATATATGTTGGATTTTACCAAGGTCCATGTAAATGTGTGTGTGTGTGTGTGTTTATCTGGGTAATAAAATGAAACGGGTGGTGGAAAATAAACCTTAATTTTTTCATTTATTTAGATTATTTTCATATAATGGTTTTTGTACGTCAGCAATTTTCATTTTTATAATTCAACTTTTTAGTGTTGTCTTAGTGTTGAGAAATAACAGCTGTTTTCTACTTGTTCCATTGAACAATTGAATCAGCGACATATTTTAACATGAAATTCGCCAGAAAAACTAGCAGATATTAGTTCAAAAATAATTTCCCCAAACACGTGCTTGTATGCTTGCTACGCTTTCGTGTATTTTTCTGCATGTACAGATTAATTAGTAATTTGTCCATCAAAGTACGCTCACTTCTAAAGTTTCCAATCTCCTTGTATGATATTGTACGAAAAGTTTCTTCGATAAAGAGTGATGTATAAGATTATTGGTGTCGTGGCGGTTCAACAGTCTTGATACCAGTTCCGCTTCTAATAATTCATCTGCGCGAGAGGCTAGTTGATGATGCAAAAACTCCTGGACCCACCAGGTAAAAACCAGAGAGAGAGTAAAAACATCAGGTGTGGTTTGACAGCTGACAATGAAACGTCAGAGCACACATCACTCCCACACACGCGCCTGTGTGAGACAGACAGCCGTGTGTATGTGTGTGTGTGTGATTCTCTCGCTGGTCATAATTCACCAGACATGTGCAGAAAGAGAGAGAGAGTGCAAACATCCCCATCACCAGACGATATAGAGTATGAGGGTTGCTGGAAACAAAATCCCGCTCGCGCGCGCACAGTGGGTCCCCTGTATCACCCCTCCACATTCACCCCACGCAAAACACCGCCATCGCAGCAGCACTAGCGCCACCTAGCGGTCACCAAACAAACTACTCTTTCATGGCGCGTTTCGCAATATGAAGCCGTGCTAACTAACGGTCTGCGTTGTCGATCACAACAAGAGAGGAGATTTCATTCACAACACAACCAAGTCGAGAACGAAGGCTCAATCACAACACTCACTTCCCTCGTCTATCTTCACCTTATCGTCGAAGATTGCGAACTACAAAACAACAGTGTTCTTTCACAACGCAACCAATTTTGTACAATTGGACGTATAAGTACTTGACATAAAGAAGGCGATAGATCTCCAGTCACTGTACTACATAGCTTTCCGTCCCAAGCGCGCAGAAGCACCTATCTCCGTTCACTAGCAACCTATTTCCACCAGATGAATCACAACTAACAGTGCCCCTAACCAACAAGCACGTGATAGGACGCGTGTGACCGTGGAGCAGGCCGGGACGAGTGCAATACTGCTCAAATACTCACAGCATTGCACCCGACACAACCGGAACCACAGGCCACCTTCATCTTCTCTGCCAACAACCCTCTTCTGTAGTGACGCACGCGCGAGCACAAGTCGTCGCACCGGAGGCCGGGATAAGTGCAATATACGTCATACAAGTCTACATCGCACACATCACGACCTCCGCTGCCGAACGACTAACTCACTAGCTAGCTAGCTAATAACTGACTTCACTATCTAGATATACTAGATCCCCAAACACACGTCCTGCCTCAAGCACGAGCGACGCACAAAGACACCGGTCCTGCGAGCGCGCGCACAGTTCAAACTGGTCGCAAGCGAGGGATGGCCCGCGGCGTCGACGCTGTGCGCACGCGCACAAGAGCCAGGTGCGAGCCGGCCGAAACAGCACCACAATGCCCGAGGCGGTACACACTCATACTGCTGAGGCGGTACCACAGGAGACGACGGCAAGGACAAATCCATCAGCCAACAGGGGCGGACTGAGCCGCGCACACACGCACAACGGGTGAAGGGACCAATGTGTGTGTCTGTGTGTGTGTGTGTGTGTGTGTGTGTGTGTGCATGGCGTGCCATCGCTACAAAGAAGCGGCCGCCGAGCGGGTGCACGCGCGCACACACAGAGAGCAATTCTGTCGTCGACAAAAAGCTGAAACTAATTCACAGGCCCAGCTGCCGCGCGACTGTGTGTGTGTGTGTGTGTGTGTGTGTGTGTGTGTGTGTGTGTGTGTGTGCGCGTGCACCTGGACACTGGCACAGCGAGGCACACAAAGACCTCATCGCTGTGCCGGCCGAGCGAAAGCTGGGGTTGAAGCATCAGCGTCGTTCACAGGCACGAGAACAAAGACTCGCTCGCTCGCAATTCCCGCCAAAACTGCACGCGAGACATCGTCAATGACCGCCACCAAACTGTGCACTGGGTGTCGTTTTTGTGTGTGACACGAACCGTTTTTGCCGGCGCGAGCTTATAGCGAACCTTACACCAAGACGGAAGGACACACACACACACACACACACAGACAAGAAAGACTAGGCTATAGGAATTTCACCGGAAAAGGCCGGGACACACAGTGTGACATAGGACGCAACTAACAGCTATTTAGGTCGATGAGCACGCCCGCCAGAAAACCGCTGCAAACAGTTATAACGCATCTATGTGTATGTATGTGTGTGTGTTAGCTGAACACTTCTGAACTTAATTCATTCTACAACTTGTTTTATAGCACAGAAACTGGCGCAGTTAAAAAGAAAATGTAAATGATCTAGTCTCGTGTTATGATGCGGCACCAACCCCCTATATCTGGTGGGGAATGGAAGAGTTGTCAAGTGGGAAGCTAAAGGTCGGACAGAACAGGACAACTATGTGTGTGTTTTTATCAATTAAAATTCGTTTATTTTTGTTTCTAATGACCTCTTGACATTTACTTTGATGTAACAACTGAATTTACTGAATTTATCAGCGCTGTGTTGTGTGGAAAATGAAGAGATGGATCATTAAGAGGCTGGAAATGAGAGAACAAAGTTTAAGAACCACCTATTTGGACTATCACACGGTGTGTTATTGTGTTCAAAATATTACTCTTACCTTACTGCCAACACACACACGCAAACTGGTACATGAAACTGGTACACAACGAAGATGAAAAAAGATGAGATGAACGTTGAAAGCAGTAGAAACTGAATCATGCATTTTGATAGATCAAAAAACAGCCCTAATCCGATTCTAAATATCAAAGCATCACTCGTTGCTATCACACAAAACACAACGATACGAACAATACAACAGCACACTAAGAAATGTGGCATGCGGACAAAACAGGCGAAATAACAGAGGTGTAGTTGCAAACATGTCACGCTATCACCGGATATTGAAATGCATAATGACAGCGGCACATCCGGGACATGGCAATATTCCGCCCACTACATGTCAGCACAAAGCAGAAGCACATTTGTACCGCTCCTGCATGATAGATATTGTCGATCCAAGTTTACAGTATGTTAGATATCAAATACCACCAGATAAGACGCATATTCACGACGCCAAATAAAACTAATCTGAGTTTTTACCCCGTCCGTCTTGGGCATCGAAAAATCAAGCATTTGAAATCAAATGAAAGCAGACATATTCGACACGACAACATGAAGAACGACACGAATTTCATCCAATAACTCAACCTCGCCCATTATCAAACTAAATTGCCTAGTGAGCCAGAAACGTCGAAACGGAAAAATACACCAATTGCACGTGAGTATTGGCAATTGGGCACCTCCTAAATGGCGCCGGTGACCAGTGAAAACAAGATGGCGTCGCAGGACAGGTGAGCAGGAGATAACGGGTCACACCACAATCACCAGCCAACTGTTTCTCATGAGGCACAGACTGTGTGCGCCTGCTCGCATACAAGTACCGTTACGCACGTGCACTTGAGCAGTGGTTCTCACAGGATATGAGAGGACGGGTTGAGCAGGGGAGGTTGGTGATGGTGAAGGAAGCGTGAGTGTGAGACTCAGTGAAGCTCGAGCAAAACACACCCACAGACAAACAGAATCAGCCGTCCGCTTTTACCCCGACAGGAAAGAGTAGATGAGACGTAGAGAGAGAGAGAGAGAGAGTCCTGTGTCTGTGAGGGACGCAGCGGCAGTAACTAGCACAGGGGGACCGCACCTCACACAAACAACATATACCAACAGAGACCAGTTCGACTCAAACAAGCGTGTGTATATGCGTGTTTGTGTGTTTGTGAATAGAATAGCCAGAACCAACCAACTCAACAACAACCAAAAAACCAAGAACGCAGGCATTTCAAAAATGGAAAAACAACAAGCTGCTTTTAGCGAAAATATTTGCGATAATTTTGGTAGGGATGCGAGTGTAATTGCACGAGGGAAGATGAGTGAAAATGTAGGTTGTCATGACGTGTGTGTGTGTGTGTGAGGGGTAGTACAGCGCCAAGAAGACAGACAGACAGAGAGAGAGAACGAGATAAGTCCTGATTGCCACCAACACAGCCATGATAAACATTCAAAGCAATGCGGAACATGACTGCAAACATACACTCACACCGACACACAAACATACACTCGCACGACGACGACGGGCACTGTTCCAGGAACCACACACATACATACACACACACACACACACACACGTGCATTTAGGAGACCTGATATAAGAGGCGGTATCAGTCAGTCAGTCAGTCAGTCAGTCAGTCAGTCAGTCAGTCAGTCAGTCAGTCAGTCAGTCAGTCAGTCAGTCAGTCAGTCAGTCAGTCAGTCAGTCAGTCAGTCAGTCAGTCAGTCAGTCAGTCAGTCAGTCAGTCAGTCAGTCAGTCAGTCAGTCAGTCAGTCAGTCAGTCAGTCAGTCAGTCAGTCAGTCAGTCAGTCAGTCAGTCAGTCAGTCAGTCAGTCAGTCAGTCAGTCAGTCAGTCAGTCAGTCAGTCAGTCAGTCAGTCAGTCAGTCAGTCAGTCAGTCAGTCAGTCAGTCAGTCAGTCAGTTAGTCAGTCAGTCAGTCAGTCAGTTAGTCAGTCAGTCAGTCAGTCAGTCAGTCAGTTAGTTAGTGAGTCAGTTAGTGAGTGAGTCAGTCAGTCAGTCAGTCAGTTAGTCAGTTAGTCAGTTAGTGAGTCAGTCAGTCAGTCAGTACAAGGTTAACAAGACACACAAACATACATACATACATGCATGGATGACTCAACATTTTTTTCAGTCTGTAAGATAAACGGTAGCGAGTGTATGTTATGCCGTTCATGCAAGACTTATTACATGTGGTTATATACCAAACATAAAGTGTTATGAGTGATATGTGGGGGTAACAAACAACCCCACTCGAGGGGCTTGGCGCAATTCTGATTTAAAAGTCGCGAGAAAATCAGCAGCGAGAGATTGATACAATGACCACTACGACTGCAGTAGACAAGAAATGTGAGAAATTACTGCGTGTGTATGAAACAGTGGAAAAAGAGTGGATTAATTCACACACACACACAAACCTGTTATAACATAATAATAATTAGACAATAATATAAAAACACGCCACCTTTGAAACTGGTCGCCAAAGTGAATCACACGCACACACACACACACATACACTGTGTATGAATCACGCACGCGCACACAGATGTAATCCCGCGAGAGAACCACATCGTGTCATTTCCTGCTCAGTCGATACACGAGCAGATTATCCTACCTCTAGTGTCGACCCAAAATGAGAAAAATACCACAGGCAGATGAGAAACACCCAATCCACATGTGCACGCGGATTCAGCAAAATATTGCACTTTGATATTGATATAATCGGTTAGAACAGCGTGATGTTGTGAGTGGAACGGTGAACAGTGTGATGTTGTGAGTGTGGGGGTGCAGAATGAGCAGAACACCTAGGCCAGGGCAAGTGCAATATTGCGGTCATTTTAATCAATACAGCACGAGCCATGACCGCGGCGTAGTGCCAAATTTGACCAGCAGGGGGCGCAACATGCGCTCACACACACACAATACACAGGGAATTACCTAAGCAGACTTGAACATCATGCGACACAGAAACAGAGATAGAGAAAGATAATTAACCAAGTATTATCGAGACATGTACACTGCCAGTAAAAAGAATCAAAATAAAACACGCACAAAACAGTATCTCCAGTCCTTTGTTTATAAGCCAGTGAATTATTGGTCATAACAACCTATTCTATACGCAGTCACTAAATAAAACCCGACTAATCATGTAGAATAAAAGCTAAACAATAAATCTGGACAGATCTGGAAATGATGCCGGTAAAATATGGACCTAAAACCCAGTGAATCTTGTATAATTTCGCCGCAAGAGAACTCGTCAATTCCCAGAAAATTTAACATGGAAAGGGTAAAGCAACATTAGCAGTAAACTGGGCATAAAATAACGAACATAAAAATTTAAAATTTAGTGTTCTCATGACTGAATTATCTACAGTAAATCAAATACTAGTATAAATAATTCAACTACCTGAATATGATAAAAAAAAATTAGTACATGCTCTAAAAAATATTCACTAAGAGCAGAAATCACTCACCACAACACCACACCTAACACGGAACCACCACACACCGACTGTTCACGACACAGAGACACGTGCGCCAGCAAAAATGGCGCCAATCACATATGCTCGAAAGTGACGCGCATGCGCAGAAGTGCGTCTTGCTCCGCTGTCAGTGATGCCAGATCTCTGCTAAATTTCTGCCTGCTGTTAGCTGAACGTTCCACTTTCACAGCAAGTCTAAATATTTCGGCGATTTTAGAGAGATACAATTTTGAACAATAAAAATCGGTCATCAAAAATTCAGTTATCTCAAATTAGATTATAGATCCTGTGCGAATACATCTGGAAATATAATTTTCAGAAAACCTGTGTATAATATTTATCCTGAAAAACGAAGTTTTGCTTAATCTTCGTAAAGGAGTTGTATGAATTTACCAGGATTTTTTTTACAATTTAACTTGTGCCATATATTTTTGAGCTTGTATTCAAAATATATACTTGATAAATAATACAATAATATAATAAATAATAAAACAACTCGCACACTTTTGTTCAAATGAAGTCCAGCCCTGTTAATATCCTGCGTCTTGTAGAAAAGGGAACGACGAGGTCTGGTGAGTATGAATCAGTGCCAGTGCGTGTTGGCGTCGGCATCAAGGTTGCCACGACAATATAGGTCGAGCTGAAACCGTCCCATCGGCTCACCGTTAACATAGCGACAATTAGCCAATTCTTGATGCGACCGCCTGCCAGATTTACGACGTGCACGAGCGCGTTGGTACAATTTACTGCTTTGTGACGGCACAGTTGTCCCGAGGAATGTGCGTGAACAAGCTGAGTCACAGAGGTGCATGGAAAATAAAGGCAGAAAAGGATGGGTGACCTCACCAGCGAGCAGACTAGAATGGAGCAGGACCGTTTCAGCTATTCAATGACATATCAGCTGAAAATTTCAGCTGGGAACAGCAAACGATCCGCTAAACCCACTGTCATGACATATACTGGTTAGTTTATGGACGAGGAGATACATTTGACATATAAAGTCTGAATTCCCTGTCTAATAAAGCCGCATTTTAACTCAACGACCAATAGATGTTTTACTACATTAATTTATTTTTTAAGATATATTTTTGTTTAAAGAAGAAAGTATATTTCACACTCGAAACAGAATATGAAGAGCATCACAAAATCATTTGCAAAAATTATATTTTCAGGGTGTTAGGAAGAATACTGAACAATCATTTCAATTTTCAGGGTCAACCTTAGAAAATTAACAAAACGTAACAAAATTAGATCATTACAGATCAAATTAATAAAAATTTATAACAAGAAATAATTAAAATAGGGAGATGATGAGCCGAGGAAATAAACCGAGCCAAGTACAAGTGATATTGTCACAATTAACCATCAGCATTGATGATATCAGCTATCATTACCTAACCTGACCTATTCGATTTCATGTTGTCCATATATCTGTTGGAATAATAGATAATTCTCCGGTGTGTTCACTGATCACTAGGGTGACCTTTTGGTGCACTAAAAATCATAAAAGTTGCGCTAAAAAGTTGAACTTAATTTGTTTGCAGAAACGTTACTAAAACCGGTGAAAGGCTAGTGAAAATCACTTAATTATGAGAAACCAACTTTTTGTGATATTTTTTTTCACTTTTTACACTACATAACTATTACCACAATACGTTTTTATCATAGGCGGTTGTGCTAGGATTGTATGCTTCATGAGCTTCAACTGTCACCTCACTGGCGACAAGGGTGACATTTGGATGCGCTAAAAATCACAAATATTTGCTCTAATAAGTTGAGCTCAAGGGTTTGCTAGAATATCACCAATTTTAAATAATAGGGTAATAAAATGTAAACACTGAAATCACTCCTTAACATTACACTTTGGGACTTTCACGTTTTTGTTTCTACTAAATTATGCATTTTGAGCATTGGCGGTTGCGTTAAGATTTTGTGTTTCAAATGCTTGTCTAGTCTGTCGCACTGATGTCTGGTATTGATATTCATGAGCGTAAATCCTGGGGGGTTAGGGGGGTATATATACCCCCGACAAATTGGCTGGGGGTATGAAT
Source organism: Sacculina carcini (assembly GCA_916048095.2). Taxonomy (NCBI): domain Eukaryota; kingdom Metazoa; phylum Arthropoda; class Thecostraca; family Sacculinidae; genus Sacculina; species Sacculina carcini. Next base: position 191,759 of record OU696597.1, on the reverse strand, counting down.
ATGCAATTATACCCCCCGATAATTCTGCTGAGTTCAGTTCATTGGGTATATTGTCATCAAAATCAGCATAGAATGCAAATGACAATATACCAAAAACGTAAGAAAACATAAATATGTGAAGAATTTACTTATACAAGCAATATACTTTTCATTGAGGTATGTGTGTGTTGTAATTGAATAGGCTGAAAATAGTTGAGGGTCTCATGCAATTGACCAACTGAGCCATTCTTGAACACTAATGCATGATGACTGTCATCCCCCCGAGCCTCGACACAAATCTACACCGATGGTGACATTTAAATATACAATATAATTTGACAGACTCACTCGATGTGATTTTTTTTAATGTTCCAAGGTCTAAATAGATTTTGCAGATATAGCATCATCCGATTATGCGGTACGTATATTCAAGTACTGTTGATCTAGCTAGTTGCTCTAAGGTTGCTCGAAAAATATAAAAATTAAAGTTTAATTTTATTGCACAAATGCACCTGTCTATATCAGAGTGTTATGTCTATATTACATTGTCTATATGTGTGTCCGTATGCGGTGCTATGCACACGCAGGATGTCTAGCACCACACACGAACACAATATTCACACGTCTTCCAGATACAGGCTTATCGAGTTTATGTTGACAATACATGAACATATGCTGCATTATACACCTTTATAACTGGACATTTTTCCTGATAGTGTTATATAGATGTTATAAGAGTTCAAACATTGTCCTAAATCCAAAAAGTAATAATATTATTCTTAAAAATGAACAAGTTGAGCTAAAAACAAAAAGTTGCACTTATAACTTCTTGAATATTTACCGCAGATAAATCAAATGTTGATTTTTGGGCTCCTCAGAATGAATATATATATATATATAGATATATATATATATATATATATATATAAATATTATGTAAATGAATCACTTCATCGGGCACAATCAATATATTTTTTAGTACAAACGTTTTATATATATATATATATATATATATATATATATATTGATACAGATTAGTTTATGGACGAGGCGATACATTTGATATATTAATTGTCTGAATTCCCTGGCTAATAAAGCCGCATTTTAACTCAACGACCAATCTATGTTTGAATACATTAAGTTATATTTTAAGATATTCGATTTCATGTTGGTCAGATATCTGTTGGAATAAAAGATAATTTTCTGGTGTGTAATATGTTTTGGCCGTTGAATTATCGGCTGTTTTTTTGTATTTGCATTTGACAACACAGCGACAAACATGGCAAACGTAAGGCATGCTTTAGAAGTCATGTGGATTGGAAGGATTTGATTTAATCCGTAGGATTTTATACTGAATTATCACAGTTTATTGTGGTATAATTGACCGATCATCGCCTCCAGAACTTGGACTCGTATTTAATCGCTGGTTTATAATTTTGTATGTGTGTTTTAGTTATTTTTAATGTCTACGTTAGTTCTGTAGTCATGCTCAAGAATGCCAGGATGTTGGATTTTGTCGATGTGCACTAGTATTCTGCGAATATACGGTGTTCCTTGGCGTGTATATTAATTTGCCTGTAATTCTCGGACGGCTATCGCAAGAAACGTTTGGATTGGTCCTTATTCATTCATTCATTCATTTCTTGATATATGTCTAAACCACGTATATGCATAATGCACGTTATATAAATCAATGTTGTTCTTTTCTCACGAAATCGGCGACATTTCAGTGTCCTCAAATTCGGAGCTCCTCATTAACATCAGCAAGTGGTTGATGTTGGAAATTGTTCTATTAGAATTGTTGTAATGCACAGATGGACGACGTGTCGCCACGTTCACCGCTGGAACAAAGTGTGGGGGAGTCTGAGACTTGTGAGGCTGTTCCTGCGGTGGCTGCCGGAGCTTTGTGTGACGGCGTGGCTGCCGTGTTGAGACCGGCAGTGGAACGAGTCGACGCCGGCGTGCGGCACACGCAGGAAAGCCAGGCTCAACTAACTGCGCTGCTTCAACGACTCACTGATCAGTTCGACCAACTTCACGTGCAACTGCAACCGTGTTCGGCGGGAGTGTCACGACAGTTGGCAACTCACTGCGAGCGTCTGGCAACACTGAGACGTCGCGTGGACACAGTGGCTCGCTGTCTTCACACTGTACATCAACGTCTTTACCGTCTCACCTCTCTGCTTCCTCCCACCTCCTCGTGCTCCCCCACCGTCGGCACTGATGACTGAGTGCGATGGTTGTCTCGCGCTGCCCACGCCCAGCACGCAGCACGTGGCCGAGGCAGATTGGCGCTGCGTCTACGAGCCGGCCGAGGACACGCACGTGCTGCTCGACGCCGTGCAGTTGAGACTGTCGTGGCTGCGACGTCGCCGGCCCTCGCTCGTGCTGGAGGTGGGCAGTGGGTCGGGTGTGGTGGCTGCTGGAGTAGCTGCGGCGCTGCCTCACTGCTGTGTCATCACCACCGACATCAGTGCCCCCGCCTGCACGTGCACCATGGCGGTGGCAGCCGGCACGGCGGGTGTTAATGGTCGCGTGCTGTCGGTGCGTTGTGACTTGGCGGCGGCGGTGCGAGAAGGTCAAGTTGATCTGCTGCTCTTCAATGCACCCTACGTGCCGACGTCTCGCGAGGAGTTGAGCGACGCGGCGGACGCGGCAGCTCGCGGACTAGAAGAAGCCGGACTGGCGGCAGCGTGGGCTGGAGGCGTGCGAGGTCGCGAGGTCATTGACCGCCTGTTAGGTCAACTGAACGTCGTGTTGAGCGAGTACGGAGTCGTGTTTATCGTTGCCGTGCATGAGAACGATATTGAAGACTTGTGCAGACAACTGGACAGGCTTGGTTTCAGCGCCAGTGTTTTGTTGCGTAGAAGAGCTGGTTGTGAGCGTTTGTATGTCGTGCAGGCAATGAGAATGCATGATGTACATCAGGGTTCTTAACCTCTTCATCGTTCCATACCCCCAATGGATTGTCGAATATGTTCCCATACCCCGGGCTTTACTTGACTCTTCAAATAATTATCACCAATCCTATAACTTGCCAGTGTGTCTTCCAGATCCACGAGTATTTAAATCGCTTGAATTCACTGTGTACTTTAGATACGCATTACTAGGAAATTACATAATCACTGATAATTTTATTATTCATAAACCGTTGATAATGTATACCAGTAGCCAGAAATATATTCTCATACCCCGGTCTTTTGTTCCGATACCCACGAGGGGTATGTTAGGAACCCCTGATGTAAATGATATCGAGTTATAATATCACTGGTACTACTGTATGTTATAATTGTATTTCAACATGGGGAATGCTTTATTAATATGTTTTCTGTGTGTTTCAATTTGCCTTGATACTTGTATATTTTAGTGGTTTAAATTGTATAATTTTGAACTTATTTTTGGGATCATATATATGAACATTTGTAGGAGCATTATTCCCGAGTGAACCAAGATCATTCAATATATCATATCATGTATTTGTCTCAGTATGCGTGTTGAACAGTTTGTGCAAACAAATACGACCAGGGAAACATGGAATCCAAGTGTTACGCTTCTATGGCAACACGTTTTTGCTTGATTTTAACGTCTGCAGATAGTTTCATATCTAGGTATATAGTTTTCATTTCTAGGTGGCGCTTCTATTACGCCCATCTATATCAGTAATTCTTGGTATATTCATGACATTATGTGATCAAATGTGTACTATGATTTTTTATAACTTATTACATCCACTCAGGGCTTACCAGTTAAAACTATATATGGACATTAAATATATCTATGTGAAATATGAAACAGGAAAATTAATGCTGAACATTCAGTTGTAAATTTGTACTATTATGTATCGACAAAAAATATAAATTCAAATGTTTCACACGGAAAATGACTCGTTGGAAATAATTTGAGCAGTTTATTTATTAATGACTTCAATAATAAATTGGCATAATTTCATATTAATTGGACTAAAGTGCCGTAGCAAAGAAAGTACTCTCGTTAGCTAACTAACTTGATTTGGCTGCGTGCGTGTTGTATTTGCTCGCATTTTGTGTATGCTTTTCGTTTTGTGGTTTACCTATTTCCTGTCTTTATTCTTAATTTTCTGTTTCATATGTTTCGTTAGAGCATCTTTTGCATGATATGTATTTGTGTTTTGCATAATTTTGTAGATTGGTGTGTTGTTGATGCTGTGCAGTGTAGTTGTGTATGGTTCCCCATGTGATTTTGGTAAGATATGCGTATTGCAGCTACTTTATTTAGAAAAATTATATTGCACTTCGTACTGTGATCTCACCCCTCTGTAAACAAGTGGGTAATTTATTATCAGGTGAGTTTAGGAGTGTGAAGAATCCGATTTAGGTGCTTGGTATGAAAATAGAAATATTGAAGGGCTTATGTACGGCTTATATCGGTGAAATGAATGCTCGTGGTGTTTTCATGTAGCTCAGATGTTGATTGTTTCCATTTGTTAGCTCAAGTTGTATTATATATACAGTTTGTACAAAGTTAGTGCCCGATGAAATTCTAGAATCAAGTTAAAAGTTTTGTCTTCGTGAAAAACCAATTGGAGAAAGCGGAAATTGGTCTATAATGTAAATTTCCGTCAGACATCGGAACCGATGCAGTACTAAATGATCGAGCAGTTTTAATTATTGTGTGTGTGTGTGTGTTATTTCAGCCAGTGTATGCTCATATAACAATTGTTGATCGCCAAAGTGAACGGCCTGTCTTTCTGTCCGGTTTGGTTGATTGTGCTATTTGAGAGTAATCTCGCGTGTTCTTGGCGGTCTCATATCCAGCCAGTCTTTGTCCTCGTGTTGCTGTCAGCTGTGAAGTCTACTGCGCTATCGCCCACATGGCACTGGATAATGGTGAAGGCATGACCGCGCCTCTTGTTGAACATCTGTCTGTGGACGGGGGAAAACAGACAATCGCGATGGAGGAGGACAATACTTATACTCACAAGATGAACGGCCTCGTGCATCAGTCCGACTGCTCGCCACCAGTATCAGCCACCAACGGATCTCCACGTCAACAAGATGAGGACTCGTCGCCTCCTCCTGCTGTTCCTCTTCCTGCCGAGTACTTCCTGGTGACTGAATCTCTCGAGCAGTTGGGCACGCTGCTGCTGGGCGAGGGGCACAAGCGGGACCGCGGTATTCGCACCAAACTGATGGGCTTCGATTTGCCTACACTGCGTCGAGAACAGCACAACACCGTCAATAAGGCCAAACGTTTCGCCATGGAGCGTTCCATCAGCATGGTGCTCATGAGACAGACCATCGCACAACAGCAGCAACAAGCACTAGGACTGCAGCAACATCAGGCGCTCGTGCTCATGTGCCGAGTCTATGTGGGCTCGATCAGTTTCGAGTTGCGAGAGAACTCGGTTCGTCAAGCGTTCGTGCCGTTCGGAGTGATCAAGTCAATTGACATGTCGTGGGACAATATCGCCATGAAGCACAAGGGGTTCGCTTTCATCGAGTATGACACGCCTGAGGCGGCTCAGTTAGCCGAGGATCAGATGAACAACGTGGTGTTGGGAGGACGCAACATCAAGGTGGGAAGACCCAGTAACATGCCACAAGCACAGATCATCATCGAGCAGATTCGGGAGGAGGCCAAGGGTTATAACCGGATCTACGTGGCGTCAATTCATCACGACCTCACACTGCCCGATGTTCGCAGCGTTTTCGAGGCATTCGGCTCGATTGTTCACTGTCACATGCCGATGAGTACAATAACGGGGCGACATAATGGATACTGCTACATCGAGTATGCCACCACTCAGGCTACCGTTGAAGCTGTCGCCTCAATGAACCTGTTTGATCTGGGAGGCCAGTTCCTGCGCGTCGGTCGCTGCTGTTCTCCGGCTCGTGCGCTCGAGATTCTGAACGGAGCGTTGCCTCCGACCACAGGACGTTCTGATCCCATGCCTGCCGCCGCTTCATTGGCGGTGGCGACGGCTAGCGCGAGACTGCAGCGAACCTCTGGCACGGCAGCTGCTGTACTGGGTCGTGCGTCATCAGGACTTCTTCCTCTTCCTCCTGCTGTACAACTAGCTCCCCCACCACCTCCCTCTGTCATCAATGTCACTCAACTCGGCGCACCCCTGGCCATCCCGCCTCCTGGTGTGGTAATTCCGGTGTTGGGGCAGCCCGTCGCCCCTGTTACCCCAGCAGCAGTGAGCTTGCACGTGACTCCTCCTGTTCCTGCTGTGTCTGTTCCTCCTCCTCCTGCTGTTACTGTTACTGCTTCACAAGCACCCACTGCCAGTAACGGAGCAGTAACCAGCAGTAACAATGAGTCAGGTGGAGAGAGAGAGAGTCGGGTGCTGTTACTGCGTAATATGGTGGGAGTGGAGGACGTGGATGAGTCGCTGCAGCACGAGATTAGTGAGGAATGCGAGCGTTACGGCAGCGTGCGACGAGTTCTCATCTATCAGGAGGCTCAGGGGGAACATGCTGGTGCTGATATCGTAGTGAAGGTGTTTGTCGAGTTCGAGCAGGCGCACGAGACTGAGCAAGCTCGCGCAGCTCTACACGGTCGCTTCTTCGGTGGAAGACAAGTTCAGGCGCAGTTGTATAACTGGAAACTGTATGAGAACAACGAGTTGTCAGCGTGACCTCGCGCCTCTCATCACGTCACACCTCTGTCTTACTACTGCTCCTGTGTGTGTATGATTGTATGTGTTTGATTGTGTGATTGTATGTGTGTGGTTGTGTGATTGTATGTGTGTGTTTGTGTGATTGTATGTGTATGTGTGTGATTGTGTGTGTGTGTATGTGTTTGATTGTGTGTGTATGTGTGTTTGATTGTGTTTTTTACTTCAGTTCAATTTTGCTGTTGAGTTTCAGCCGTGTCATTTTCTTGTGTGTGCAAGTTTGTGTGTATGTATGTGTATGTGTGTGTGTGTGTATTTGACTGATAATGCATCTGATATTGTCTCGTTGGATTCATATTGTGTTTGAGCGCTAATTCTGCATTCCTCGTATCAGTGTGTGTGTGTGTGAATATTTCAATGATAATTTCTCGTGCGTTTTATCATTGAGCTCCTCGTGTTTTCGGCTTTCTTATATTGTGTGTCAGTGTGTGTCAGTGTGTGTGTGTGTCAGTGTGTGTGTGTGTGTGTGCAAGTGTTAGTGGTGCTGTGTCTGCTACTCTGGTGCTGATTCCAGCACGTGCTTATCATCTCACATCACCACCGTCCACTCAACATCAGGTGGGTCCTCACACACACTAACACACACTAACACACACTAACACACACTAACACACACTGATACACACTAACACACACTAACACACACTGATACACACTGACACACACTGACACACACTGATACACACTAACACACTGACACATACACTGATACACACTGACACACACTGACACACACTGACACACACACTGATACATACTAACACACACACTGATACACACTGATACACACTGACACACACACTAACACACACTGATACACACTAACACACACTGACACACACTGACACACACTGACACACACTAACACACTAACACACACTAACACACTGACACACACACTGACACACACACTGATACACACTAACACACACTAACACACACTGATACACACTGACACACACTAACACACACTCACACACACTCACACACACTAACACACACTCACACACACTAACACACACTCACACACACACACACACACTGATACACACCAACACACTGATACACACTGACACACACTAACACACACTGACACACACTGATACACACTGATACACACACTGATACACACTGATACACACTGATACACACTAACACACACTAACACACACTCACACACACTCACACACTGACACACACTGATACACACCAACACACTGATACACACTGATACACACTAACACACACTAACACACACTGATACACACTGACACACACACTGATACACACTAACACACACTGACACACACTGACACACACTGACACACACTAACACACTAACACACACTAACACACTGACACACACACTGACACACACACTGATACACACTAACACACACTAACACACACTGATACACACTGACACACACTAACACACACTCACACACACTCACACACACTAACACACACTCACACACACTAACACACACTCACACACACACACACACACTGATACACACCAACACACTGATACACACTGACACACACTAACACACACTGACACACACTGATACACACTGATACACACACTGATACACACTGATACACACTGATACACACTAACACACACTAACACACACTCACACACTGACACACACTGATACACACCAACACACTGATACACACTGATACACACTAACACACACTAACACACACTGATACACACTGACACACACACTGATACACACTGACACACACTGACACACACTGACACACACTAACACACTAACACACACTGACACACACTAACACACTGACACACACTGACACACACTAACACACTGACACACACTAACACACTGACACACACTAACACACACTGATACACACTAACACACACTGATACACACTGACACACACTGATACACACTGACACTCACTGACACACACTGACACACACTGATACACACTAACACACACTGATACACACACACACTAACACTCACACACACTGATACACTGACACACACTAACACACACTGATACACACTAACACACACTGACACACACTAACACACACACTGATACACACACTGACACACACATACTAACACACACTGATACACACTGACACACACTAACACACACTAACACACACACACACTGATACACACTGATACACACACTGATACACACTGACACACACTGACACACACTAACACACACTGATACACACTGACACACACTGACACACACACACACTGATACACACACACACACTGACACACACTAACACACACTGACACACACTGATACACACACACACTGACACACACTGATACACACTGACACACACACACGAACACACACTGACACACACTGATACACACTGACACACACTGATACACACACACACACACACTGATACACACTGATACACACTGACACACACACACACTAACACACACTGACACACACACTGATACACACTGACACACACTGATACACACTGACACACACTGATACACACACTGACACACACTGATACACACTGACACACACTGATACACACACACTGATACACACTGATACACACACACACACACACACACTGACACATACTGACACATACTGATACACACTGATACACTGACACACTAACACACACACACACACACTAACACACACACTGATACACACTGACACACTAACACACACACACACGCTGATACACACTAACACACACTGACACACACTGACACACACTAACACACACTAACACACACTGACACACACTAACACACACTAACACACACTGACACACACTGATACACACTAACACACACTGATACACACTAACACACACTGACACACACTGATACACACTAACACACACTGATACACACTGACACACACTGACACACACTGACATACACTAACACACACTAACACACACTGACACACACTGACACACACTGATACACACTGATACACACTGATACACACTGACACACACTAACACACACTGACACACACTGACACACACTGATACACACTGACACACACTGACACACACTGACACACACTAACACACTGACACACACTGACACACACTAACACACACTGACACACACTGATACACACTGACACACACTGATACACACTGACACACACTGACACACACTGATACACACTAACACACACTGACACACAATGACACACACACAAACATGATTGTGTTTTACATAGACAGTTCATCAAAGTGCACAGATAAATTATTATTTGATTTGGCTAGATAAGTCCATGTATTTCAAGTTTATCTTGTTCATTCTTGTACTTATTCTGCGCGTTTTTTTGTTTGTCGATTTTCTCTACTGTTTTTGTCGTTGTTGTTATATTCTGCTTGTGTGTGTGTGTGTGTATGTGTGTGTGTGTGTGGCGGTGTAATTCGGTTATGTAGCACAGAGGGGGGCAGTGTTGTCAATATGACCCCCTGCTACGCTGCTAATGTTCAACCCACAATGTGTCTCACATAAACACATACACATACACACACAAACATACACACACACACAAACATACATACAGTGTGTGTTTTGTCGTTAGGATAGTAATGTTTTGTGGTGTTTATATATATTTGACGGGATTTTCAGTGTATTTTTTGTATGCGTTTTATTTTTGTATATTCAATCTTAATATGGTTTTATTACGTTTATATATCGGGGTTCAACATAAAATATGGGATGATAAAATTGAATTAACTCTATTTGTTAGTGATTATCAAGATGAAGGTTTTATTTTCTAATGGTCAAAATATCAACATTGAATTATTCAGAATTTCCGCTATGAATGCAGTGTCAGTTAAGTATTATTTGCTTGTGTGTGTGTGTGTCAGTGTGTATTTAAATCAAGTTTGTAATATATTCACATTCAGTGATTTTACCATTGTCATTTGTGATTTCCCGCTGCCAGTTGATATTGTGTGTGTGTGTGTGTGTGTGTGTATGTGTGTGTGTGTGTGAATAATTGATGAACTAGCGGATATTCTGCTGTTTCTGTGTGAAATAATTGTGACAGTCTGTTGTCTCGTGTTTCTCGTTACCAACAGCCCTTATGCCAACATAATTCATAATAATATTATCTCTGTATTCATCGTGCCAGTATTATTTGTTATTAATATTATTGTATTATCAATATATTATTTTAATAATACAATTGTATAATTTTAATATTGGTTATATTATTAGTAAAATAAATGAGCAAGGCTGGAAGAGATGGAGTTTTAATATTATATATTGCATGAAACTGCAATATCCTGCAATATACTTTGATCATCAACACACACAAAGACAGACAGGGAGAATAGTAATAACATTAGGAATGTTGTCTTACATCGAGTCATATATTGTTTTATTCTCGCATTTTTGTGCTATTATTGCTGCTTGCTTTGTGAGGGGGGTGGAGGCTGTTTTTATGTCACGTGCACTGGTCAATATTTATCTCGTCTCTCCTTCTCTATCTGCACTCGTATTCGTGGTCTTGTTGTCATTTTGCACTAGTTCTACCAGCCTGTGTTTCTGCTCATTTCATTCTCTGTTTCATTGCTCCTGTGCTTTTACCAGATTGCTATTGTGTCCGTGTGTGTCCGTGTGTTTGACATTTGTCGATGACATTCTTGTGTGGATTTATATTCTCTCTCTCTCTTTCTGTTTCTATTCTTTTTGTCTCTATTCTAGCCATTGTTTATCTACACCAACACATGTTTCCAATTTTACACGACAATTTATCCGTGTGTTTGTTTTGTTTCCATGGTACTCGGCTAAAATCAATCACGAGATCATCGCTATTTTTCCATCTACGAAAATGACGTCTTTCAATTGTTTTAAACGGGTATTTGATAAAGTTCTTGGTGAGCTATTAGATGATTAGTTATATTGGTGAAAAATGGACGAACTATTTCATTGCCACTTATCAACTTTTATTGGTGTGAATTATTGCGCAACAATAGTTAGCTCATGTCTTGTTATATACATCTATTAATATCATATACACCACGATATGGCCAACTTAAAATACATTTTTTATACTTTCATTTCTCAATGTGAGCAAATATTGTCTTTCATCGTGAGTGATAATTTATTTTTCAAACAATAATTTATTTATTGGAGAAGTTCATTGGGATATTTGAGCTTTTTTATTGTTGTCATGGCAACCATGTATTGTCATGTATATCAGCTTGTTTATTGTTGTCATGGCAACCATGTATTATCATGTATATCAGTTTGTTTATTGTTGTCATGGCAACCATGTATCATGATGTACATTAATGTATGTATGGCTGGTACAGCTAGTAAGTTGTAATGTTATAATTACTGGCTCAGTTTATGAGTGGTGTGTCAAGTGTAAATTATTAAAATTATCACTTGATGATCGTGTAAGTTTAGTTTATATAAATTGTTTATTTTAGATTTGTGTTCGGCAGAATGGACGCCTTTCACGGCACAATAAAACACGTGCTTCATTGCAACTGAACTGATTTCTGGTCGCCTCAGACAGAGCGAGAGAGAGTTAGAGAGAGAGAGAGAATGCGTGGACACATAGTGTGTGTGTCAGTGTGTGGGTGTTGTGGTGTACTAATGACAGTGTTTGTGTTACAGCCGGGACAAGTGTGTCTGTCTGTCTGTCTGCCAGTGAGGTGATGTGCGGTCGCGGCGGCGTTGTCGTCGTTGTCATGGCAACCGACCATCAGCATCATCACACAAACTACTAACTGTGTCTCCAACCAGCCCGACACACTCTCACACACACACATACAGGCAGTGGTGAGATAGGTCAGGTCAGGTCGTGACATGACCTGGTCAACTTGCACTCCATTGTGACCTCAACTGATTACGTCATCATCTGTGACGTCATACGACACGTTATGTACCACGTGTATGTGTGTGTGTGTGTGTGTTGTGGAGTTTTTTACTGCAGTGGTTTTCAACCTTATTTTCACTTCGCTTCCTTTCTCGACATAAATGTGTGTGTGTGTGTGTGTGTGTGTGGTTGATTGAGTAATTCTGCTTAATTGCACTCCTCTTACCCATTATTTCATCAGTTTCATGAAGAAAATAGACATCTATTTTCTATCAAAACTTCCATAATTATTTGGAAATTTGCTATTTCATTTCATTAGGACTCGTTAGGAAGATATGGCCATGGTTTCTGGGTTGAAAACCACTGCTATTAACTATGTGTATTTCGTGGTTGTATTTCGGCCTATTTTCTTGTGGTTCAGTTTGTTGATGCGCGGTGGTGTCAGTTGTCGCTTGTCACGTGATTATGCCGCGTCTTAATTATCTGACTGTATCAAACTTGCTTCAGTTATTGATGTGTCAGTGTGTGTGTGTGTGTGTGTCAGTGTGTGTCCGCTCTTCAAATAAGTTCAAATTATCAATGGACCATTCGTCTGTTGATTGCGCGCACTTGTATGTCTGTGTGTATGTGTGTGTTTCTCAATAAACTTGTGTTATCGTGTCATATTCTCTGTATTGGAGGGCTGAATATTTTCTATTGTGATAAATATTGTAGTGAGTCTGCTCCGATAAAATGTAATTATAATAAAAAAATATCTGTGAGATGTTAATATTAATTCACGCAGGTATGTATTATCATATTTCATCAAATTCATATCTCTCTTTTTTCACAATTATATATAAAAAAACTACAGTGGCTTGGAGTTTTGATGGTTGAGTTGCTATGGTATTTTGCAGCTTCGTAAATCTTCAGTCAGTCGTTTTGGCTTCACAGTGAAATCGTCTGCCAGCTTTCTCATTATTAAAATGCCTGAAACCCGTTGTTGCGTTATAACTGAGCAGGAGGTATGGTCGAGTATGCACGCGCCTGTGTGTGTGTGTGTGTATGTATGCTGTCTGCAAGTATGTGGTGTATTAATGTTGAATACTGCTGGGTGATGGCGAAACTTGTCACATTACTGCATAATGTACACACACACACACACACTGACACACAGAAGCGGCACATGCCACAGACGCTCATAAATCACTGTTTGATCACCGTCGACACAATAGTGCACGTGCACATATCACATTGCCTCGGGCAACAACAAAATGCAATATTACGGCACGTGCGGGCATGTTGTGCAACATGTATTGATGACTATTGATGTCCGGTCAGTATGTCTGTCTGTATGTCTGTGTGTTATGACGTCACACGACCTCATCTTCTTGTTCTTCCATGAAGTATGTTGCCGCTCTTAATATCCGCTGTGTGTTTGTGTTTGCTTGCGGAATTTATGAACAAATATGAAGCGGCTGTTTCATTCATAAATCACAAGCCACAAGAAGTGCATCAGGAGAAAATGCACGTTTTTTTCAGCACACAATTTCTCCTTGTCCTGAAGTTACACTCATCCTTCAGTCATTTATAATCAGATCACGTTTTCGTGTCGAATATTTCAGCTGGAAAAACAAAATTTACAAAATGTTGAAAATGCTGTGGATTTGCAATGAGAAGAGAAGAGTTGAAGGGATAAATTCTGCATCTGCCGAAAATTTTGTCGGGTCGCTCCTCTGGACAAAATCAACAATAACAATCGAACGTTTTTATTTTTCATTACATAATTTCATTAAAAGTTCACTGATACTGTACAATCACTGATTAACACTGATTAAATTTTTATTCATTACATAATTTGTATTATTCTCATATATTCTAAGCTCTTATTTACATTTATAATGTTTTTTGACTTATATAGTGTGTATAATCAGATGCACACATGTGGTTATCGTGTGTTTGTGTGTGGGTGTGTGTGTGTGTGTGTGTGTGTGTGAGTGTGTTATGATGTAAATACTCGGTGAATGTTCTGTTATTAAATGCCTCTAAATTAACTCTGTTTACTCCTGCATGTAGCTTGTGGTAATTAGCGGCGGTGTGTACAAACACATAACAACACATAGCAATACATAACAACACATAGCAACACATAGCAACACATAGCAACACATAACAACACATAACAACACATAGCAACACATAGCAACACACACAACGCTTTATGCCGAGAATAAGGAGAAATATTCATGTTGCATATCACGTGAGAGCTCTTGTGTTTGTGCTGCATCTCATTTAAGTGCTTCTCGTGCGTTTGTTTATATAGCGCCTCGCTGTGTTACAGCTGATATTTCACACGCCAGCTGGTGTATATAAGTTTGAACGTCTTGTGCGTGTTTGTGTGTGTGTGTGTGTGTGCTTGTGTGTGTTTGTTTGTGTTTGAGTTTCGGCTTGTGAAATTCTGCACTGACACGATTTGAGCTGATTAAATTTGTGTTCAAGAAGTGTCAGAGTGCATTAAGCGCGTGCTTGCATTACGGGTGCACTTGCTGTTTGTCTACATTTAGCTAATTTCCTGTGAATTCAAACTCAAATTAAATGCAGACTTATTAAAATTACTGTTGTAATGTTAATATATTTGTGATATTATTACAAAACTAATTTATTATATAGAATAACTGTCGTTGGCTTTCGTTGTCAACAACAATGAGTAAATTGGCGTTCTTGAGCGTGCTGGTCACGTGACCGCCTGTGATTGGCTGCTGAAATCAGTAGTATGTCAGCACGTGCTCTCGTGTTTGTGTTTGTGTGTGTAGTGTAGTGTAGTGTGGTATAGTGTAGTGTGGTATAGTGTAGTGTAGTGTGGTATAGTGTAGTGTAGTGTGGTATAGTGTAGTGTAGTGTGGTATAGTGTAGT